>BSAI01000105.1:3378080-3446719 GCA_036245035.1 Adrianichthys oophorus
TGTGTGGGTGGGGGGGGGGGGGGGGGGGGGGGGGGGGGGGGGGGGGGCATGAAAGAAAACAGCTGTGACGTTCCATTCTGCTCATTTCAGACTCATCTTTCATCAAACCTGGAAACAAGTGTTCGGTTGATCAAGGTGGTCACCTTGGAATGAAAAAGTCCTTTGTGTGTCCCATCAACTCCTCGTCTCTTCCTTCATCCAAAAGGCGGTCTGGAGAATGGGCAGCAAAGACGTCCCAGTTCCCTTTCACTCAGCGGCCTTCTACTCAGGTTCGCTCAGTCAGTCTGTTCAGCCATCCATCCGTTCATTTTTTTAAATCACCCATCCACTAGCAGTAATCTCATATCCCATAATCCAATCAGCGATGTCGCTTTGTACTTTAGGGCCACCGTAGATGGAGGTCAAAAAGCTCACCCCTTCTATTTGAAAACCCACTCCAATCATCTTTACATCTATTTTCAAAGTGTTCCCAGTGGTCTTTTAATTACGATTTTGCCTTTTTTTTCAGCAAAAACAAAAAAATTGGTGTCATTTCCAGGACATAGTTTCTGCAGAGCGGCAGGAGTTCATTAGAAACTTGCCTCTGAGTTGTGTGTGGGACTTTTGGCACAGAGCCCCACTTCCCATCACCCATAACTTTCTGTTTCCACCCTCTCCCACTAGCTTTCACCCAGCTTTTGATCCAGATTCCAGAGAGGAGGAAAACAAAGATCTGGATCTATTTGTCTGCAAGTGGAACCAGGGAGCTTGTGGCCAACCAATTGTAGCTTTTACGTCACAGATACAATCTTTTTCAAAATTGTCTGTTCCTAATTCACAACAAATCAAAGTAAGAAATAGTCAGAAATACAATTTTAATCTTAATTTTCTTTATACTTGTCCTCCATTATCTAAAAAAAAATCAACAAGAACATGTTAAAAGCAGCAAAAACACTATTTTCCATAGGAGTGTAAAGGAGTTTTTTTAAAGCAGGTTTGTTTAAAACTACAGTGAATACCTGTGAGATGGGTCTCATTGGATCATTCCTGATGTGTCTCCGTAGACTTAAGAATATCCAAATAACTAAAAACGAAGTTCCTCCCGTTGTTAGTAAGATGCTTTGGTCAAATTGTTCAACATAGATTGTTTTTGTTGTGTTGTGTTCTTCATGACTTTTACAAATTCTTATATAATTTATAGATTCTTCATGTGTGGATCAGTCCTCCAAAAAAAGATGTGAATCCGTCGCCCGCAGACTTTAATCCTCCGACTTTTCTCTTCTGCAGCGACAGTTCTCCAGCCCTGAATCCTTTCCATGCCAACCCCCCCATCCTGCGCAGGGGGTCAAAATGCACTTCTCCAACGTGGTGGGAGTTCAGATTGGCAACAACAACAACATGTATATTAGATCACCTGACCATCTGGAGAGGAGGAGGCACCCGACAGCGCCATCTAGTGTTGGCCTGTAGATGGACACGCTGTGAAGAAGACTTTGCTTCTCAAACATCTTAATCTCATTGGAACATTGTTATGGATTTACATTTTTGCTTTTCAGATTGCGTGGGATAGTGATTTCTGAAGCACAAACAATTTTATATTTATTCATTCTCTTTTGAGCTCTCTTGCCAGTTTAGAGAGTTTTCCTCGTCGTGAACAAAGACCTTCTGCTGCAAACGTGTGCTTTTGACTGTTTTATCATGCCTCCATGTCATTTTTTATGTTTCTATGATATGATAACAAAACATTCAAACCAGACACAAGCATTGTTGTTTGTAAAAATGATGGTAGTTTTATGGAATCAACACAAAAAAAGCTATGAATTAGTCCTGTGTTGTTATGTGAACTATGTATCAAATGATGCATTCAAGGATCAAAAACCTCTGCGGGAAAAGAGGAGACGTGCCAATGAATGTAAAGGTGCTGTAAGAGGAAACTTGGGAGGAAGTCAGGACTTTTCTCCTGCTTAATATTCTCTTATAAAACTGTAAACACAATAAAGATTATGACTCATTTGATTGTGACTTTTTTACTGCCTCCTCCTGGCTGGCCTCCAATCACCATGCCGTCATAACCCGTCTCCTGTCCATGAATGTTCCAACCCATTTGGTGACTATCTTAATGTATAAGGTTGGTGAGAGTTTAGGATTTGATTTTGCCAGTTTACAAAGGAAACCACCAATAGTCCATTTGTTTCCATTTAAGAAGCGCAGAAAGGACGTTATCAGGAAATCTGTAGACATTATTTAGGGTTTATAAATGTTCTCATGTTTCTTGTTTAAGAGTGAGGCTGAAGGTGTTTGTCTTTTTACAAAAGATTCAGCGTCAGGGTTGGGATCCATACTGAAGGTGAAAGCTAAAATGAGGCAGTGTGCAAAGTCGGCATTGTGGAAATCTCCCAACAAACACATGAGTTTCATGTTTGGTGTTTGGCAGCAGAATTCATGGTCCCACATGAAATCACAGCAGCTTTTCATTAGTTCCTTCTCAACTGCCTCTTCAAACCTAAGGCTGGTGTTTCAGGAGAGAACCTGAGAGTGAGGAGATCATTTGACCACAGCATGGACATGCCCTCTGCGGTGCGTCAGGACACCGACACTGAGTCCTGACAGTCTGCTGTGAAAGCAGCGGGCTCCTGGAGGCTTTCCTGTCCTCGCTGCAGCCTCCATCTGCTCTGCCTCTCTGTGCATGTCAGAGGAGGAGTGTCAATACCTGTAGAACCATATTAAACTGGTTTTGGAGGACTGACTTCTTTATGGCCTCCACTGGAAATAGCTGTTGTATTTGGTCATTTGGCGTCCTAGGGAGCCTTTTCTGAAGCTTGTGACTTAAAAAACCAATGAAAGGACTGCCCATGCCTCTTCAGCTTAATTTTCTCACTTTATCGTGAGAAAACCTCATCTGTTGGTAGTCATTTTTTAAATGACTACTTGCTGTAATAAAAAATAATGTTAAAAATTGATAATGAATTCTTTATAATACAGCTAAACCATGTTAAAAATATGTAAATCAAATTTGAGACATTGGGTAAATAAGGTATCTTTTTTTCCTGAACACTCCTGTCAGTATTTTTGCATCTCAAACTAACATTGTTGAGTACGAAAAATTGCTAAATTATCCAGCATATCTATATCTCATTTTTTTTTAAAAACATGGCAATTTTTGGTAGATTTCATTAAAGGGTTTAAAAAAAACATCTTAATTTCAAAAAAGTTAAATTTTCTGTCAATTCTTTGATCCAGTGGACTTTATGGTGTTAAAAATAAGCCAAAACTTATAATTGTACTGCCTTAGAACTGCAATGAGTTCCATCCTTGAGTCTCTTTCAGCAAAGTAACTCCAGAAGCCCTGACTGCTCTGCTATAATTTCAGTAATGCTGCAAAAGTTCCTTTCTTGGCCCCAATTCGCAGACAGCGAAGGATGACCATCACAGTCAGAAACCAGAACTGGAAATGTGAGTTTGTGTCACAATAGGACAGCACAGGACATTTCAATGTCAACAGTTTATTCTCTTTTAATTCAGGGGGGTCCCAAAAATCGTCGTGCACACTCCAGCACATGCACCCTGGAGCTCACATGATGGCACACCAGGCAAACGTCACATATGTAGGTAGGGTGTCCTCTCAGTTGAGTAGGCGTTGCATTGTATTGAATTATTTGTAATTTATCACTGTTTGATCCTTTTCTTTGGATTTTTGATATACGGTGTCTTTGACTCACGTTCCACACATCATCCTCTATGAGAAAATGTCAGTCTTTCAACCTTTTGATCTTTAAAGACCCACTCCGATAAAAATAGTGTTTTTGGGGGCAGTGTTAGGTTGAGAGTGTGAGGGGCTCTAGCTGGAGAGAGCATGTAAACAGATAAATGAATAGATGAACAGATAGATGAAACTGTTCTCGAAAACGACACAGATTTTTTATTTTTGGCTAAAAACAGGCCACTGGGAACGCTTTTACAATAGATAAAAATCTGAACGGAGTGGGTCTTTAAAACTCAACTCATCTTCAGGCAGTAATGACGGACAACAGGAAGGAGAATTCTTTTCAGAATTTTTCATGTTTCATCAATTTCTGTTTGTTTTCACTTTGAAATAAAATAAACGTTTGTGGGAAAAAAGTTTAAACCAGGTAAAAATATTGCTGAAAGCTGGTTAGTAATGCCTTAAACTGCGTTACAAGGAATCAGCTATCAGGGTGAACTTTGTAATTGTATAACTACTAACACTGCCAACAAAAATGACTGACAGATTCCTGAGCATGCATCTTTAACATGCAGTTATTTCAGTGTGAAACAGAGTCAGAAGTCCTTCAGAGATAAACCGATTCAAAGCTAACCATCATCAGACGCATCTGTTAGCAGGGTGGGTACAGGCTGGATGGCTCAGTTGGTTGGGTGTAGGACTGGTGAACAGGAAACTTGGGTTTGCTTCGAAGGTTCCCAGGGTCGCAATGAGCCAAAAAAATCTAGTGTGGGTCCTTAGGCTGCTGCCTGTCTGGGTCTCTCTGTACCTTGAGGCATCGGGCGTACAAACTCTCTGCCAAACCACCTGAGTGAAACAGTAAATCCTGTATTACAACATGACAAAAATACCCACAATCCTTCTCAACAGTCTCTCTCAAGGCCAGCCTGAACAAGGACTATAAGGGAAACACCAGGAACCCGGAGAAGGTGGAGTACTTCCACCCTCCCATCAGATTCCCTCTCTCCAGCTTCAGCGATGCCTTGTCCCCTCGCTCC
This sequence comes from Adrianichthys oophorus, assembly GCA_036245035.1. Taxonomy (NCBI): domain Eukaryota; kingdom Metazoa; phylum Chordata; class Actinopteri; order Beloniformes; family Adrianichthyidae; genus Adrianichthys; species Adrianichthys oophorus. The sequence goes on from BSAI01000105.1 coordinate 3,382,800, forward strand.
ATCATCACCAGCCCAGCGTTGGTGGCTGCCTCCCTGGTAACATCCTGATCCCCAGCAAAAGCTGAGATCACCGGCCACCCATTGAGAACCAAACTGACCTAAAAAACAGAGAAGAGCAGCGGCAGGAACAGCAGCCATTAACCACAAAGAGGGATTTCTGAAGAGAGCTTTTCTGGAATGTTCCCCCATGCTCAGAGGTGGAGCTCCTACCTGAATGGTCTGCCGGTTGTAAACTTTGACAACATGAAAGCTGAAGCTGTACACGCCTTTTCTGGGAGCTACAAAGATGCTCCTCGCTGGGTCAAAATGGGCGCCAACATTTACCAAGATCTGAGAAAGAAACCAAAAGAAGAAAGTAACTGCGCTCAGTTTTCCTATATTTGCTTTTTAAATCGAGTTATCTTTTATCTTCTGTTCCTCAAAGTCACACCAGCTGCCAGTCTCTGCTGTTTCTGTTTGTTGCTCCTCAGTTGAAATGAAAATCTCCTTATATAAAGCTGTGAGTTCAACAAGGAGGAGAGGGGCCCAAATGTTTCAGTTAAAAAGCAAAAGCTGACTTGCATTGCGAGGACAAAAATGGTAGCAGTTAATTTCGTCCTTCAAAAAATAAATATGAAACTTTGAAGAAGTCCTGTGCCCTGTCCAGCTGACATGTCCCGTCTGCGGGTGGCGAATTAAAGCAGAGAAACTAACTTTCACACCTGCAGAGGGCTCTAAACTCCACAGAGGTTGACGAAAGGGCTTCCTTTATTTTAGCGGGCAAAGCTCCCATTAATGTGTTATTTAGTTACCTGGTCAAAGTAGATGGTCATGGTGCGGTTGCTCATCTCTGACGGCTCGTGGTTAGTACTGCGGATGGCTGAAAATGCCACCCGACCCGTTCCAGACCTCACTGACATGCCCAGAGCGTTACCTGATGGCTCTGCAGAAGGGGTGGAGTCACACACAACCAGACACTTTCCCTCCAGAACAATGGGCTCAGTGTCATTCTGGCAGCAAACCTCCAACGGCCTCCAGGGACACAGAAGCATCAGGGCAGCAATAAAGTAGGGCGAGGGCACCGCAGGGGGCAGACACCAACTGGACATGGTTACCAACTAGGATGAGCTTGCTCTACTCTCACTTTTCTTACTTTACAGCAAAGTTGTCGTATCAGCTGTGAAGGAAAAAGGTCTCTAGGTCCTTGATTAAACGTTCCCTCACTCTGGCTGGAGGATGCCATCTACAGAGTACCAAAGGTTGATGGCCATGTTTGCATAGTGACCAAACCCTGACACAAGAATCCAAAGTCTTCCAGAGCTCCAGGCCTGACAGAAAGAAGAGAAAAGATTCAAGTTCTACAAACACCAACACAGTTTGACACATACAAACACATAAGATGTGAATATATTAGCTTTTTTCAAGGAAAAGATGGCTCTTCCATCCATTCATCTATCTGTACAACTATCCATTTATAAAACATCACACACATCCAACCATCCTTCCACCCAATTATCCATCTGCTCATCCCTATAATGGTTTAATAAGTAATCCATCCATTCATAATCCAAAAATCCATCCATAAACTCATCAATCTATATACCTATTGGTCAACCTATTCATTGTTGTGATGCTTCCATACATTCATCACTCCACCTGTCAATCGTCCGTCCGTCGGTCCATCCTCCCTCTAATGTGTCCATCAACCCATCATCAAACTGTGCATATATGTATTTATTCATCTATCCATCCATCTTGTTATTCATTAATTATGCTGTCAATGTATCCTTTCAGTATCTGTTCATCCATTTATCACTCCACTATTAAACCATCCATGCATCCATTCATCTATTCATCCATACATCATCTGATTCCTTCATCTGTTTGTCTTTCCATCCATTCATCTACATATGAGTTCATCCATCCATCTAGCTTTCCTGTAGCAGCAGTTCTGCTTTGAGCTTCACTCTTCCTTCTCCCAAAGGAAACTAATTTCTCCTGCTTGTATCTGTGAAATCAGCAACTTGTTAACACCCAAAGCTCAAGCTCATTGGTTCGAAGGGAGCCATGGATGGATATATAAATTGAGATATTTGTCTTCATAAAGCTTCCCTCATTTTTACTTCATTGTAAATGAAAATATGAACAACACAAAAGGCTTCGTGTGAATTTTTCTTGCTGTATTTCACAGATTCTCTTATAGGTCTGCTCTTTTTACCAATCTTATTAACGTTCAAACCCTATTGCAACTGTTTGAATGTTTGCTCAACAATACACCGGGGCAAAATCTGCAGAGTTGGATTGGATATCTAGGTCAGAACTGGGTCAGAGTGCAGAACCTTCATGGGTCGGACAGCTGCATGACCCACTGAAGCAAGGCTGGTTACAGCATCACATTCTGGCCTGAACCAGTCCTGCCAATTGGACTTATGGGTGTGGACCAGCCCTGTCTCAGCACTAACAGAGAGGCCATCTGTGAGTAAACAACACCCCTCCAATCGTGCGCATTCATACACATGCTTGCATCTTTTTACACAAACGTTAAAAATAAAGCAGAAATCAAAGGAAAAAAAACGACTTTTGAGAAGATTTGAAACCATTATTCTAACAATTTCAGCTCAGAAAGGAATATTTCTAAAGTACAAGTAAAACCAACAGACAAAAGAAAGATCGACAATAATAACACCACAGTGACAAAAAAAAAAACACAGCAAACAACAACAATGGCAACACAATACAGAGGAGACAGAAAATAACCTACCTGATCTGCTGCCACAAACAGCTCCCAGCCCGTCAGAGCATTTCCTTTTCAAATACCTAAGCTTCATCTGCTGTCCTCCTCCTCCTCCTCCTCCTCCTCCCAGTGATCCAGGAACCTCCTGCTGCTACATATGTCCATTTTCACCTTTTTGTGCATGTCGTGTTCTTTGTTAAAGCCCTTTACACAAAAAAGATACAAAGCATCATGGACAACAAATAAATACTTTAGTTGTTAATTGATGAGTTATTGTAATGTTTTGCAGGGACAATGAAAAAAGAAAGGACAAAGAAAGAAAGAGTTTGAATTGTAAGCAACCTTTAATAAACAACCAGTTAAAAAAAACACAATGAATGATTGTATGGAGAAAAAAAAGCACAAAAAACACTCCAAATAAAAAACTCAGCAACAGAGTCGCTACTAACAGAACATGAAACACTCTTCACAGCCTGTTTTCATAAAAAAACATATTTGGAAATTGTTTAAATTCAAACTTGTTTTTAATTCAGGGACCAAAAAAAATTTCTTGATCTGAGTGCAGCATCTTTAGAATCCATCCCCTGAAGTTGATTTAGTCTCATCTTCTAACAGCCTCCCCAGAAAGAAAATTCAATTGTGTGTGTACTCCCTTCTTCTCCACAGAGCATGTTAGACCATACATAAAACAAATATATGACATTTCATCTCACAGCCTGTGAAGCAATATGTGAAGATGAATGCCCAGTTGTAATGGAATAGATGTTCAACCAATTCACAGTTTGGACAAAGAAGAAAAACATCGCCCATGCATAAGGGGGTGTACCAGATACATGTTTGTAGTAATGATTTAAGGATCAATCCACTAATGGAGGTTACAAACACATTTTTCCTATAAGAGATTTTCACCAACAGCAGTTCATTGCCACTCTTCACTGATAGAGGACTCAGGTAAGGAATCCCATTCATCATGCTTTTGTCCCAACTGCCCTTACGAGTGGACACGGGCTGTCTGTGGGTGAAAAAGGGCAAACCTGTACGCAGGTCACGCGCACAAAATTTAGTCTAAGGACTCTGAAGAAATTCTGGAGTCAGATGTGCTGCCTGGTGTCAGAAAGTTTGGTGCTGGTCCCAGGTTGGGTTGTTTAGCAGAGCAGTAAGCCAAAATACAGTGAGGATTTCTTTAGTTTTAAGTCACACTTCACTTTTGTGTTCTGCTCAAATTGTGTTTCCCTCTGCCACAGTCTGCCCAGGTTTTCTGTTAAATTCACCCACAGCTGACCCAATTGCATTACCAAGATCCAGCTGCTGTGCAGGTCCGGAGGAGCAGAAAGAAACTCTTCAGGTTAGTTCTGAAAAAGACCCACCAAGCAGTTCCATATTTCAGTTTTTTTTTTGTCTTTAGCTTAGAAATGAACTATTTCTGACTTTTAAAGGAGTTTGGATGGTGTTTAAATGAAACAAGATCCAACTTTCTGTTGTGAGACAGCAGATCAAGTTTCAAAGCCATGAAACAAACGCCTGGTGCTCAGAAAAGGCTTGAAGTTTGAAAAGTATCTCCTGAAGTCCTAAATAAATAAGTAAATAAGAAGAATAAAAACAGCAGGTCCATCTTGTTTTCTCACAAATCATCTTCAGACTGTAGTATTTCTGATACAAACCTTCCTTCTAACAGATTCTTTTTATTTTGTCAACAGTTTTTTAATGACCTTTTGTCCTTCATTTAAAATTATGTTTTCCCCCCCAAAAAAGATGAAAATTTCAACAAATCAGTTTTTGTGCAACTACAGAAACACTCATAATGTTTTTCTTTGTTTCCACTAGAGGGCAGACTTGTAAAAGTATTGGTTATTAAAAGTAATCCTAAATTGTTCACATTTTTCACATTAAATCAATAACTCCATGAGATTTTTGTGTTTCTAAAAAAATGTCATTTTAAAGACAGCTAAGCTGGGTTCCATTGTGGTATTTAATATACACAATGTGCAGTTCATGTGATTTGTTTCTATAATATCTGAAACTTCCTCCACTTTACACACTAGGAACAAGAGTAACTAAGAGGTGACCCTAAACATATTCAAATCCATTTGAAATCTTTTTGTAATATCCAGCCCCACCTCTGAAGAAAACCTGGACAAATCAAAGCCTGTACTTACTGGCTGTCGAGCATGGCAGTGGAGGGCTCATGATAGGGGGTTGTCATGCAGCTATTAGATCATGAGCTCTCCTGAAAACCAGAGGGTTTGTGGATTTTGTTTGAACTGTGATCTCCATCTCTGCAGTTAATCAAAGCAAAGGAAAGAACAGAGGTTTTGGGAAGAGACCATCAAAGTTCAAACCTGAAGCTCCCGCTTTAAAGTCCCACTCTTATCATCTGTTGATCTGTTTTTAAAAGTGTTCCCAGTGTTCTTTTAATTATAAAATGCAATTTTAAGCTCAATTTTATTTATATTGTGAGAACATGTTAAAAGTACCAAAAACACTACTTTCATCAGAGTGTGTTTTTAATAAACACAATGCAACTCTTGTAAAGAAAATTTTTTTAAAAATTAGGAAGAAAGTTCTCCACATAGTTGTGAGTGAAAATCAAAATTAGAATCCTTGGGGGACGGAGTTTCTTATTTTTAGAAATCATTGCCGATAAAAACAAACACACACAAAAGCCGAAGTTTGTCCAGAAAGACACAATAGATTTGACGGTGAAATGATGAGCACAGCTATGTGTGACAACAGGAGCAGCTTCCTGTTTCTGGCTATTTCCTAACAGCTGAGGACACTTTTTCTGAAAGCAGGAAGCTTGGTGCTGGTGCTGACCCGCGTGCAGCCTCTGCCTCAGGACCCTCCAGAGCTCACATATGTTGAAAGGAGGGATGGATGGCTGCAGATCTTCACTCTTTGAGGACATTCAGAAGCAGCAGGGCCAAAAGGAGGGGCGTGCCCAATGAAAATGTTTGCTTTACAGCAGACTGGCCTCGCTTCTGTGTCAGTGACGTTGGCTCGGTTTGGATGCCACACATAAGAAAATATTCTTCTTTTGACTCCACAGAAGAAACTTTCCCAGAATAGAAGCACATAGAACTGGTTTGGTGAGCTTTCAACAACAAACTGAACGCCTAATTTAGGAACGTCCTGAGCGAGGCGGAGAGGAGTTTCAAACATGTCAGTCATGAATGCCTTCTCGTTTCTGACGGTGTTATCAGCTCACAGGAAGAGCTGAAAAATTTGATGAAGGATCTTTAGCAGTTCTTCACTCATTTTCAGATAACATGTATCCTTTAGTATTTTGTGAAGTTCAAGCTTATTTGCATTTCTTTATGCTTGAATGTTACAGTGTTTGTGTGACACCCCCAAACCTTGAAGCCCAGATTCAGGTAAACTGACTGACGCCTGGTGGAAAACAGCATTTAACATGGAACCTGCTGCTGACCGTCACACAGAACCCATGAGAGCAGCTGCACGCAGCAATAAACCCACAGAATAAACATGCATGTTTGCTGAGATCATAAAACACCTCCATTGGCAATATAGGGAAATATTACTTCACTGGGAAAGAGGTGAGTCAGAAACAGTTCAGGAGAGAGATCTGAATGGAGCAGCTTCTAAAGGAGGCTGCCGATGTTCCAACATTGAACCCTGAAAGATTGTGGGCGTATAACGATTAATCTATTTAATCGATTAATTGATTTCTATTCCTATGATCCAACCAGATTGATCTGTCTGAGGCAAGTTGGTAATGGAATCAGCCTTTACCATTATAAAATTGTTTCAAAATGGTATTGATATTGGAAAATATCATTCATTTGGATTAAGGGACAGTATTTTACTAATATAAAAACGACCATCAGAGCGGACAACACACGTGATGCAGCAAAAAATAATCAACCAACCTTACAGCCCAATGTGTGGAAACACTTAAGAAAAGAAACAACAGTGGGCTGAAGTTTAAAAAAAACAAAATGAGAATGGATTTGTCATTAATTCATGTTTACTTGTTTGTTTGTACACATATTTCCTCTACATTTGATTATATTGCAAGAAATACAAGGAATCTAGAAAACATCACCTGCATTGTTCAGTACCAGGAATTTGTCTCTGAGTCAAACTGATTGAATTTTTGGCTAAAAATGTCTTGGATTGATTTCAGATCAGTGAATCAGATCATTCAAAATGAACCAATATCAACTATAAATCGGATCGTCAGCCACTAATTATGATATGAATCGAATCATTGTCAAAACGAAACGTTGACATTGAAATGTAAAGGCATCTTTTACTGCTCAAATCCACTGAAAACGCATCCATGTGATCTGTTGGTCACTTACATTGGCCTTTGTTAAACATTTGGAATAATCTGTCTTTATTGGAATGACCGGGAATAACCTGAAATACATCACTAAAAATGAGTAAAGCTGAATATGTTCTATAACTGCATCGTAAGTCAGTATGTCACTTTGCCTCTTTTATTTTATGCAGTTGTGTTTCTTTGCTTCTGTGTTATTTCTGTCTGACCCCTTTTGTCTTTACCCTGGTTTCACGTTGTTTTATTTGTACAAACTTCTTTTTTAATCTCAAAGAGCTTCAGCAGATGAGTCTGGCTCAGCCACTCTGCTTCCCTGCTTTTTTTTTCCACTCTTGGTTCCACCTGTCAAACAAAATACACACCTTCACTTATGCATACATTTAAGTGTATATATATATATATATATATATATATATATTTTTTTTTTTAATTAAGCAAAATGGCCCAAATATGTTCTATGAGATCCAGAATAGTGGGATAGTATCCTGACAGGTTCAGTTGAGGATTTGAATGAGGAGAAAAGCATTAAACTGATGCTCTGAGGTTAGGAGGACGTCAGCCTTTGATTTGTTTCCGTTTTGGAAGTTAATGTGACTATAAAGTCACAGCATGCACGCTCCGAGTTATTACTCATTTTTATTTATAAACTTCAATTTAAACATAACAGTGACGGTGTCAGTGAGTCTGGACAGGTAAAGGTCTCTTGGTTTCATTTGTCAGATTTGCCGCGCTACAGCTCGCGCGCATCTTCCTCCTTTCAGTCTCGCGCGCGCGGGGTTACACTCATTCGGGCTGGAAAGCTGTGTCGCGGCTCTTTTGAAGAGGTAGGTTCAGTTATGTCCGGTCCGGTTCGGTTCGGAGTTTTCCGTCTCCTGTGAAGGTCCAAATTCGGCCGCCGGAGCTCCGCAGTGACGGTAAGGAGGAGGAGATCCAGCTGACAGGTGGACGGTGATGAGGACACAAGTGAGCCGCTGTCGTCTTACCTGTTTGTCTCTTCTTCGGAGCACTCCGGTTCGGTTCGGTCAGGACCGGTCCAGTTTTCTTTTTCTCGGGGTTCAGTGAACCTACAGAACCGCGCCTGTCCTTCAGGCGTTCTCCAACCGCTCATTGGTTTTGGCTGAAAATAGACGCTTTGTGCTTAAATATTTAAATTAAAGTTCAAATTAGGCCCGCGTGCGCACCTGTTTAAAAATCTGCTGTTCTGGATTCGTGTTGATTTCACTTGAACGTTTTTCTTTAGACGTGTCTAAATCTCGAGAACAACCAACATGGCTTTTTGTTTACAAAGATAAACTTTCTCTTTCTGTTCTGGTTTGTTTGTTTCAACACTAAATCTGATGAATCCGTTTGATCAAACTCAATCTGTTCTAGTTTGATCAAACTGTAAATCTGTTCTAGTTGGATCAAAGTCTGAGTCTGTTCTGGTTTGATCAAACTGATTTTTATCTGGTTTGGTTAAACTTCAAGTCTTTGGTTGGTGTATTCAGACTGAACACATTTGGTTTGTTTAAAGGGAACCAGACTTTGTTTCCCCTCAAAAACTGGACCATATTTTCAGTCTGAATACACCCAAGCAAACCCTGGTCCGGGACCTGGAACCGCTGTCGGACCCATCTTTGGAGATGGTCTCGGTTCGTTTCCAACCGAACTGAGCTCTGGTTCTGTCTGCGATTCCTCAGTCTGGATACAACACGCTCCCGGAGTGGAATAACGGAACCACAATGTCCACCATAGCCGGTAGTCACATGATGTAAACAGAGTAGGAATAAAGCATCGGATGGGCCGTGGACAAATGTAAAGTAACGATTTTCGTGTTATCAAACAGGAAAAAATGGTCCAACCTCTAATTTGTTAGAACATTTGTTTTAACACCACTAAAAACGCTTCTTATGTGCTTCTCTGTCTCTCGTGACCCGGCATGCGCTGCTGTGATGTCACCCCAAAAGCCACATTGTAGTTCCTAACAGAATGTCATAACACGACAACATAACACAACACATTTTTATAGTTTTTAATTACTTTATGATTGTTTTACGTACTTCAGGTTCTTTTTGTTACACTCTGCTCATTTGTATAGTTTACACCTTCAAACCTCACACTTTTCTCCAGTGAACCTGGTTCCACTTTGGTATTTTAGGATCTATTTGTCTCATATTGGACAGTTTTTATTTACCCAAGCAGCCCTTTGACTTCACATGATTTTTGTTGCTGACCAAATTTTGTTTATTATACGAAAATGATATACACATCTCTGATATGATGATATAAAAGTTTAGTTTTTGGTGTTCCAAACAACTTTGCCAGTGATGTGAGGTTTAAAGTGGCTTTAAACTGTGTCGCTATTTTCTAAAACTTAACTGAAAAGCTGTTGGGAAACTGGCAGGTCCCGGTGGGCCCATTTGATATTTTTTAAACAGGCTGGTGGACTCTGATCTTATGGGTGCACTCCATGCTCTGTGTCTTCATTAGCCCAAAAGGTTCTTGAAATGCTGGGGAAGAGAAAACGCAAAAGACAGGAGAAAGTTTGAATGTTTTTTTTGCCAAGTTGAGGCCACTGACTAAAATCTGAGATGGTGTTATCTTTGACTCCAAATGTGAGCTTTTTTTTTTTTTTTTTACTTCCATGAGGCTGACCGTTTGCTTTTCTGTTGAAAATAGCTTCATGTGAGCTAAAAGGACCTGTGAAGGCTACCAAAACTATTAAAGCGTCTAAAGAAGGGGTCTTCAACCTTCAGCACTTAAAGAGTCGTTTAAGTTAAACTCCCACTTTAGTAAGAGCTACAAAGTGTTACTTCACTCTTTTGCAGAGTACTGCACTGCTTTGAACTATTATTGACGTTTATGATTAAAAAACATGAACTACTGTGTTTTTGGTGTGAATAAAACTTAAACAAAGAGAAAACAGCATTTTTTTCTAAATATTTAATAGTTTAGTTTAGTTTATAGTTATTGACAGTTTTTAGCTATAAGTTTGTTAACCTAACTAACCAAAATTAAATTGGAGCTAACTATGTTACCCTTAACATATTTTTTTAAACTTTAAGGCGCTCATTTTATTATTTTCAAAAATTTACAGTTATAAACTGATTTTCTGTAATATACGGTGCTTAAAAATCTGTTGAATTGTTTTGGTACAACTTTGATCAAGTACAAAGCCTTCTGCTGCATGGATTGTTGGAGCATTAGGGCTACCTTAGGCTACGGCAATTGCCACCATGCGATTGGGAGGCATTGGCAGGATCTGCCTCATGGTTTTTTTTAGAAAATCATTGGCATTGTCATGAATACAAGTGGGGATGAGATCATTACAAAATTGGGTGACAGCTGAGCGGTGGCAGCCGGATTGCCAATCGGTAGCAGCTCTGATTGGATGATGTGTAAATGTCTCTAGATGGGGGGCTGTCCATCAAATGCCATTGTCTTCCAGCTGCGGGGGGTACATAAAAAGTGGGCCATTCTGCACCACTGGTCATTCGCAGCTCAGAATTTGAGTACACATTATAATCTTGTCAATTAACAAATATATGCATTTTTAGACAACACGCCTCCCAAAAAGTGCAATGACTTCTTTGTATTCTTCTCAGAATCAACCTCAATTCATCGTTACGCAGGTCTCAGAGTCACTGTGGTGAATCAACACCATGATGAGTTTTGTGCAGCATCAATGCTGTCTCCACATTTGGATTGACATCTGGTCAAACAACAAGCGCGAGCTGCTACCGTGCGATTTCTAACAATTGGACGAAGGCAGGGGGGAGGCTGGAGGGTGGTAGACTGAAATCAGTCGATCATCAGACAATTTTGGGAACCTTGGAGACCCTCCTATCAGTCAATTATCACGCTGCTGCCTTCCTGCCACCCACCTGCCACTGAACTGCCACAGCGTGACCTCCAAATGTGCCCGGGCTGCCACTGACAATGTCAAAAATCGTCGTCATAAAATTTGTACTTTTTCTGAAAACCGCTGCAGCCTCCGTGCGGTGTGTAAAAATGCAACTGCGCCTTACGATTACAAATTTGCAGACATACTGGCATGTAGGTTGCCGTACAGCGGCATTCTGGGATATTTGATCGTGATCTTAGTGAGTGATATGTACTGTTCTTCTGAGTTGTATCAAGTTTGACTGTTTTGTTTCATCTAAAGTCCGAAAAAAGCCCTCCTTTTTAAAGTTAAAAACATTTTTATATTTCTTCAAACAAAGAGTCACAATAAAAGGGTAAAAGAGCCACATGTGGCTCCAGAGCCTCAGGTTGCAGACCCCTCATCTAAAGAAAGAAAACATTTGTTTATGGACGTAAAATTGTGGCAAACTCAACGGTTTAACTTGAAGAATTACAGTTTAATCCTTTCCCAAGTGCAGTTCTAGCTCACTGAGATGAATTAAAAAGGTATTTCAGAGCAGAAAAGCTGAGATGTTTGTTGTTAATGCTAGCGCAGAGAAAAGGCTCGGCCCACTGAAGAGCCAACATTGAGCAGAAAAATGCTTTGATGTGTTGGAGGTGAATCACTAGCCTTTCATTCCAACACAAGCCTGAACACTTCTCTGTGTGTGTGTGTGTGTCATCTGGGAGTGTGTGCTACCATGAAAGAGAGCAGCTAGTCCAACAAGTTTTTTGCATAATAGGGAAAAGATTGGAGTGGTGTGCCGTCAATACAGCGTCAAAGCTTCAGCAGAGAAAAGACGGCGAGCTGTTTCTGACAGAAAACCAACTTCAGCTGCTTCCACTGCTTTCTGTACTCACTCCTGGGTCTCTCTCTGGCAGATTCAGTCATGGACGTGCTCTTCAGAGTATTCATCCTCTGAACGGGACTTGGTGAGCTCCTCATCGTTGTGGTCTGCTCTGCAGAGACGGAAAGCAAACCTTCCCGTTTTGCTGTGCGGAGTGGTTTGGTCTGACACGCAGATGCAAGTTCAAGGCCTTCTGGTCACCCGGATGCTAACAACTGCTGATGGCGCAGGGCGAGCAGTAAGCTTCTTCTTACTTATCATGTAAATAAGCTAACGGGCGGTTGCAGACCGTGACCACGCGGCAGACAAAATCATGCCAGATGAGTCTCAGCCTCTTCAGGACGACTACACACCTCTACAAGGAGCTCCTCAAGTGTGCCTGTTACCTGACATTGTTGTTGTCTCTGGTGATGGGAGGAGGAAATCTGATTCGCTGGAGCCAGACGGACTCAGTCGGACAGGAACCGATGTAAATGGCTTTGACATTTCAAAGAGAAGTGGCAAATCAAAGATTCCTACTGATGCCACATCAGGTCTTCCTGTAGAGGTTGGGGTGGTAAAGACAACCCACGTCTCTGAACCTCTCAAAATCAGCCGTCTGCTGAAGGGGGGTGGAGTAGGGAAGCAGGGTGACCATCCATCTGCTGAGGGCACCACAGCGCTGCAGACGAGCAGCGACTCGGACTACAGCAGCATCAAGTCCAGCCCAGGATACGTGAGCACAAACTTCAACATTGATTTCTGTAAAGAGGAGCTGGAAAAGAGCAACCACGTCTCCTCCAGGAAAATTTCCCAGTCCAGTCTAGACTCGGCGCTCAAAGAGCGCAGCCACATCCTGGATGATGACAAACTCGGGAAAAGTTGTCCCTACAGAAACTCACTTGACCCTTGTCACCAAACCAGAGGCAGCATGGACGCATGCTTGTATGAAGACGATTTTGAGGAAGACGGGCAGAGCTCCCGGTCCAGGCGGAGCATGAAGGAGGGGATGTGCTGCTGCTTCCAGGCCACACACAGGGGCTTCCTTCGCTGCATGGAGGAGTCCCCGTCAATGCTGTCCGGGCTGCTCCTGGCCCTGGTCTTCTGCGTGGTGATCATTGTGGTCATTCCTGCCACGGGCCGGGTAAGGCAGAGTATGGTGAAGGCACATTTACACGCATACACACACATACACACATCTGAACGTCCCCTTCGAATTCAACCATCAAGTCAAGAATGTTTGATTAGACCAAAATCTTCTACGTTTAAAAGAATTGCTCACCGGGTTTATTAAACAAATGGCTGCAAAATACTCTGCAAATTATTCTATTTTTCAATTAAACTATGAAGATAAAATAAGACTAAAATTATAAAATAACTAAAAAATACATTTTTAAAAATCCAAATGGAGATGGTTTGGACACATTCATGGACAGTGATTATGGTTGGTTAAAGGAGGCTGAGGTTGGAGCTACCAGGAGAGAAGCCTAAAGAAAGAGCAAAGAAGGACAAATGTGGTTGGTAAGGACTTCCCAATCCGATCACAAAGTTTCAGACTCGGATCAGGTTTTTGTTTCTTTTTAATTACAATGGCGCTCAAGTAACTCCTTTTTTATTCATTTGTTGTTTCCGGTTGGTTTTTTTTTTTGTGTGTTTCCATTATTTAGCAACCATTTGTAGCGTTATTTTCTTTTGTCTCTCTGCTGACGAACAGAGAGGCGGGAGCAAAGGGACCATCTATAAAGTGCAAGCTCCAGAAAAAAATATTATTTAAAAAATATATATATAATCTCTCTATAACAACTGAAACGAATAAATTGTTAAAGTGATATAAATTAACCATGAATACTCATCATCGTATTCATGCTACAAGAACAATTTTAAAAGAAAGTTATCATTCATTTTTTAGACATTTTCAATGGAAATATTCACAATTGATTCAAAAAAAAGTTTGCTAAAGTTCTAAAAAAAAAAGTTTTGAGGATACTAAAGCTATAGTCATAAAACTGTCTCACATGGCTAATCCAGTTCTTCTATTTCATAGTAAACCATTTTTTCTAGTTGATAGTTTCACTGTTTTTACTTGGTTGCTAGGTCACTGAAGTGCTCTGTTTAAGTGTTAAACGATAGAAGATAGTTTATAAAAAATTTAAAAAAGGGACCGACCTGTATCTATTTATTAAATTTGTTCATTGTTATAATGTGTTACAAAAGTATCGGATTGGGACTCTGTATCATGGTCAAAAGAAAAATGACTATTTCTCTCGTAATTGATCGATTAGATTAGATTGATCATAATCCCTGCAACCTAATCAATGATGTGATGGAAACGGGGTAAATAAGCAGAAATTCCTCATTTGTGCAAACAAAGTCAAGATGTGCGTGCACAGCAGTGTGTAGATGTCTCCGTATACAAATAGAGATGAGTAAGGCTGTGCAAGCATAGAAGAAGAAAAAACCCCTTCCTGAAATGTTTGTGTGCTTTAGAGTCGACAGAGTTTCAGCAAGGTCGTAACAAAGGTGGACGGCAGTGTGCATGTGACCCTTCTCTGTTATGTTAGGAGCTGAATTGTGCTGTGAGAGTGTGTGGCGATAATAATGCTCAACGTCAGAACATGCTGGATCGTCACTGGACCATAAATACAAGTCAGACGCACTCAGTTGTGGGCAGCAGGGTCAGGAGGATGTTTTTTTACATCCGACTTTCTTGTTTGGAGTTCAGTCTGTGTGGCATCTTAAAGGTTACTGAAACAACCTTCTGTTAATATGTTTACTTCTGCGCTTCAGTATACAAGCAATTCTATATAAATGAAGGACACTTTGCTAGAAAATGCCACAACAATTAAAATTGCATTTATAAGAATTTCTTTTTTAAAATCTTTATCAATAACAGAGGAAAAAATGTTGCTTAAATAAAGTTTTTTTGTGAATTTGGCTAAAAACTGCAAAATCATAAAGGACCACGGGGGACGCTTATAAAATCGATCAAAAGAGGATCAGAGTGGGACTTTAAGATATAAAACAACTATGCAATCGAACAGCACACAAAAACACAACACAAGGAGACTTTACAAACACTACAAACAACATTTTACAAACAAAATCACAAAATGCAATGTTGATATTTATGATGGATTTTTTTCTTTAAAGCAAATATTGTATCTTTTTAGACAAAGTGACATTTCTTTTTATTTATTAATGTAATATGTTTTTACCATAAAAAGTTTTACATTAATTTAGGTTAAACATTTGTTATGTAAAACTGTCTTTTTCAAGCTGGACAAATGTGTGTTTAAAAGTGTTTAATCAATAAAACTTTGTTCATTTTTTTTTTCTGTAAACGTGAGTAAAGAGGCTCTGACAGATGGAGTCCTCTTTGCTTTGCCTGGTTCAGAAGGCAGTCTTTCTGCATTCATCTGGGTTTTCAGTTCTCTCCTCAGAACATGGAGGATCACGTGGGCGCTCTGGCCATCGTTTGCGTGGTGCTGTGTCTGGGTATGGTACTGCTCATCTCCCTGCCCTGGCTGGCGGTGCTGAGGCGATGCAAGGGAGTACTGGCCCTCATCATCTGGGGATCACTGTACGTCACTGCTATAGTCTTCACCTTCACAGGAGGTGCTGTGACGCCATGGGAGCAGGTAAGGAGCAATGAAAGATGATGACATGTCGCTTTTATAAAAAAAATTTAAAAAGAGATTGTTCTTTCGTTCTCAGGTGGCGTTTTTCCTCTTCCTCTCTCTGAGTGTCTACACAGTGTTACCCCTCTCACTTGGGTGGGCGCTCATGTTTGGGATCGGGACCAGTCTTTCCCACATTATTATAATCAGTGTATATGTGCCTGTTACCAGTCCGGACACACCTAACATGGCTGTACAGGTAAGCACTTGTAGCATTGTCTGACCACACACAGCAGCTGACTGCCTTAGTATCAGTGGTGATTGGCTCTCTAACCAGCATCACACATTTTCATCCAATGTTTTCCTCCTGAGTTTTGAGTTTCGTCCATCCTCTGAAATTGTAAACTATTTACTGTTTAAATAAAGTTGTAGGTCAGACAATAAGGTCATTTAGCATGCAGATAAAAATAAACACTTATGACTGAAGATCTAAACTGTGTTGAGGAATTTAGCGTCTCCTCAGAAACAAACCAACAGCAGATTTAGAAAGGTTTCAGGAGACACTCAGGGAAATTAAAATCAGAAATAATCAGCGAAGGTCCTGATTTAGAGGAATGAAAATGTGAGGATGCAGAGTTTGATTGAAAATCAGGAGACCAAAATCACAACAGAGAACCCAAAAGAACCAAAACCAGCTCGTCATATTGCTCACCATTTTTGTTACACTGGTGAAGTTAGGTTGGGGTTGTGAGCAGCCGTAAGCTAGCGGGAGAGAGTGTAAACAAAGGGATGATGGGAAATGAGTGCAGTCTTACTCCTTACCAGCAGTGACACCCACAACTCAGAAGAGAATTTCTGATGAACTCCTGCCACTCTGCAGAAACTATGTCTTAGAAAATGATGGAAGTTTTTTTATTTCGGCTAAAAATTGCAGAATTAAAAGACCAGTGAGAATTATTTTACAGTAGATCAAAAGATGACTGGTGTGAAAAATGTGAAAGAGAAACCAAGACATCAATCACTCTATAAAAATATGAACAGAAAAGAAAAAAGGACACAAAAAGAAAAGCACTTCCTCTTTCCTGAAGCGTCTTTTCACCTTAATGATGCTTTATTTTGAAAATCTTGTCAGTAACCGAAGAAAGCTCTGCACTTTAAGGTGTTTTATTATGAAAATCTGAACACATAAAGGTGCTCTGAATTCGTGATGCCTTCATTTCTTCTTAGAAATAAAATTAAGTTGGGTTCATCTCTGCTGAATGTTCTTTTATGAAGTCTGGATGACTTTAGTATTAGTATATCTTTCTTTGGATGATTGTTGTGTGATTTGGCTTATATACAGTTAACAGGAATTTTAGTAGAAGTAATGTTACACAACTATTACGTCTGAGCAAATAAAGCAGAAACTTGCAAATGAGCTGTTTTTGCATGTGTGAAAGTTTAGTGGTGAGAGGAAGCGATGATGAATGGAGTTTCTTTGAGACAACAGCGCTCAGGTTCCCTGGAAAATGTTGACGGGCCGATAACAATCCCAAGTTTGTGCCTGTGGTTGGTGTGCGTGCTCGCAGCTCTTTTTCAGGCATCTTCTCGTGCTCAGACTCAAATGCTGTGTCGTCCTCAGTTGGTGGCCAATGCCGTGCTGTTCCTGTGCATGAACTGTGTGGGCTTTTTCCACCTGTGGACAATCGAGCACAACCTGAGGATCTCCAACCAGAAGAGGGAGGAGTTTAGCCAAATTCGCTCGCAGAAGGACGTCAGGAAGCATCAGCAGGTTGGGACTTTCCTCCAGTGGAATAAACCTGTGAAAAAAGATGGATCATGTTCCCAGAAGTTCTGGGACTGTGACTACTAACAGGATATAAAAACTAGAGCTGTCATCAGATTTCTTTCTGTGTGCGATTAATTTGAACCGGTAATTAATTAATCTAATTAATCAATTTTTAATCTAACCGAATAATTGCTATGAAAAGCCTAATTTTAAGGCATTCTCATTATCTCAATGAAAATCTTGAAATTCGTAACATTGTGGAACAGTAGAAGATCCAAACACAACAAAAAAGTTGCTTTAGTAAGTTTTTTTATTATAACACAGTTCCAACCATTACTTTTACACCAGCAAGTTTTTTCCTTTTAATACCATTATGCATATATTGACATATAATTTTAAAGACTGGGATGAAGCAGAAGTGAATTAACAAAGAGCAGATGAGTCATGAGGAGGTGACGGCGGAGAAATTTAACTATTTAGACTTTGGACTTCCGTTTCTTTGTTGTGACTTGACAAAAACAAGCGGTAAGAGGTGAACGCATCGCACAGTGTACCTAACAGTCTGTTTTTTGTGAAAAACTATTCAAACCTAATGAATAACAGGATTAAAGTACTGATAACTGATTTAATCTTTATTTCTTTTGCAAGTGACCGTAACACAGTATAAGCGGAAGAATGCCCTTTTAGGTGACATTATCAGAAATTAATGGACTTAGTGGAAGCAACCATCCCACATGATCAGGCCTCCGTCATCCATTATCCCTTACATATTTGATTAATGCAATTTAATTTGTGATTGACGATAATTTGACACCCCCAATAAAAACTACTGTCTTTTCTCAGTCACTGATCAGTGGAGTTCATGTTTAATCTTTGACTAAAGTCATGTATAAATGCATGAACACACACACACACACACACACACACACACCCCAGCTCTGTATATGAGCACAATGAGCACCTGTAAGCCTGTCCTGCATTTAGGCCTTACAGATTAATCATTCACCTGTGTTGGGGGGTGGGGGGGGTGGGGAACTGGCAAACCAACGTGGAAAAAGAAGGAAACATGACCCACTGAGCGGTCGCCCTCTGACAAGGACTCCTGGTGCTGACATGGGAAAAACTTCTCACCACTTTAAAAATGAACCCCACCCTACTCTGGCACCCATTTTTTTCCCATCCGGTGTGTTTCCATGGTAACAGGAGCAACTCCTCCTCTCGGTGCTGCCGCGCTACATCGCCATGGAGCTGAAGACCGAAGTGATAAGGAAGCTCTGCAAGCCCAAGAGCGATAAGGAGACCGCCTCCACCATCCGCAACTTCCACAGCCTGTACATCCGTCAGCACAAGGATGTGAGGTGAGTGGTGCCCCCCACCTGCCCGCATGCTTCAACCAGCAGTTGAAGACTGGCAAGGAGACTCTAAAAACTCTCAACTCTAAAAACTGTTTAGATTTTTGAAAGCAGCACAAGCGTAGCTCCTTTTTCTAAATTCTGCCTTTAGAAAATACCCTTGTCTTTTTTTAAATAATGCTTTCATCTTCAAAACTTCATCTTTTACAGTCTTTCTAAAAATCTTGGCACTAAACAAACCTTTTTGCCATTTTGTTTTTTAGCTTCTTTAACTAATTCTTAATTAAAGTTTTATTAGAAATGTCCTTTTTTTTAAAGTTCAACAGTGTTAGTTTGCTTGGATGTCTCAGAATCCGTACAGTTGGTTAATTTCTGTCTCACCGTGTTTATTGCGTAGAATTGTGAGCCCCTTCTGTGCAGGATCTTCTGCTGATTTGAGCCCACATAGTCCTCCAGGTGAAGGTCTGCTGCCATTAGGTGTCTCATGTCTTCTTGTGGCTTCTTTCAGCATTCTGTACGCTGACATTGTGGGCTTCACCAAGCTTGCCAGCACGTGCACGCCGGAGGAGCTGGTCGCCGTGCTCAACAAGCTGTTCGGCAGATTTGATGACATTGCCAAGGTAACATCTGATCAAGATCAGGCTTTTTGGACCAAACAGCGGTCTATTCTGACCCCTTCGCTTTCTGTCTATTTAGAAGAACGGCTGCCTTCGCATCAAGATCCTGGGAGACTGCTACTACTGCGTGTCGGGTCTGCCCGACCCGATCCCTACCCATGCCAAGAACTGTGTAAAGATGGGACTGGACATGTGCGCAGCCATCAGGTGAGTGAGGCCAGTTCTCACCTTCAAACATCCTCCATGGAGATGTACCGGAGCACCTCAGAACATTAAAGAAAACGTGTTTGGATGTGATCACCCTTTCATAGAAAATGGAAAGAGGTTTTTGGAACAAATTCATATATTACAAAATACTAAAATGAAATTGAACAAGGGTTCAGGTGAAAGATTTAACAGACAATTATTGAAGTATAAATTCTGGATTAATCTATTACATGATGTGTGATTCGTGCTTTCGTTTACTCCAATCATGAAAGAGTATTTTCTGAGGATAATCAATAAGCACTTACTTGATAAAAAAAATCTGCTCTTGATCTAAACAAAATCAGAATATGACAACTATGCCACAATATAAAGTGAAACAACTCAGTAGGATTATAGTGGGATTATGTAAGTTTGCGTCTTCCCACTCCTTTTCAAGCACTATATTTAATGATCTAATGTTATTGTATGCATAACTGCAAAAATCTCTGACTATGAGGCACAATTATTTTTTTCCTACATTTGTGACTTTCTTAGTATTTGGGTTTTTTTTAATTAATGCATTTTATTAATGAGTTGGATATATCTGTGTGATTTTGTTGTATTGTCCACAATAAATTCTTGAAGGTGAAGGAATTTGGACACAGCCTGAGCCCTAAAGGTTATTAGAGTTCGTGTTTACAAGATTTCTGCAGAATACTTTACCCGATATCATTAAGTCTGCGAATTAGGATTACAGATGTTTTAAGGCTGTAAAACCCCTCAATACAAACTTACTACACTTTTCTCAGACAGACATAAATATTTTCACACTTTTCTTTTTTGTTACAAAAGGTCAAACCTTTGTAGAAAAATAAGTCTAGTTTTATAGAATTGAAAATAAAAGATCTGATTATGATCAAAGATATATGCAAATGTGGCTAGATGAATGCGTCATGAAAAGTAGGGAGGGGATCGATTGACATGGTCTAGACGAAACAGTGAGACTGCCAGAGGTGAACTACGATGTAGTGAGGCACCACTGTACTTTGACTTTTTTAAACAGGTAGGGGGTACGTTTGCATTCACTTGATCTTCTCACAAAGTTTACTTTTTGCAGCAATCTGAGAGAAGCTACAGGCGTGGACATCAACATGCGTGTGGGCGTTCACACAGGCAACGTGCTGTGTGGCGTGATTGGTCTGCAGAAGTGGCAGTATGATGTGTGGTCACATGATGTGACTCTGGCCAATCACATGGAGTCTGGAGGTCTTCCAGGGTGGGTCTTCAGCTAGGTTTACAGCAAGTTAGGACACTTGGACAGTATGACTCACACGTGTTCTTTTTTTTCTGGTGTAGACGAGTTCACATCACAGAGGACACGCTGCAGCACCTGGATGGAGCTTACCAGGTGGAGGACGGAGACGGCGAGAGTCGGGATCCACTTCTAAAAGGAAGGAAAACATTTCTGGTTATTGACCCCAACAAGCCGCACATCGTTTCTTGCAAGCCTACCGTGGTGGGTTACAAACACAAACACTGTTCAGACAAAGTTTACTAAATGAATGACTCAAATGTATGCTGAAGAACAGCAATGTTCACCCAGCATCTTCTTCAGAAAGTGAGCTCTGTTTTCCATCACTTCAGGCCAGCAACCTGGCATCGTTTGATAACCGAAAGCGTGCATCGATGCGCATGTCTCAGTACCTCCAGTCTTGGCAAAACATCCACCCCTTTGCAGACCTGAGCAACCCTGGAGTTAAGCGCTCCAAGAAGACCAGGATCCCCAGCATAAGGCCACCTCAACCATCTTCTGTAAGGTCCATCTGTCAGTTTCACTGTAACTTTGTTTGTCTGTTGGTAAAACATTCATGTTTGTGTGTTTAAATCAGAGTGGAGACTGCTGTGAGGACAACACCAGCAGGTAAGAAGCAGGTTAAACACCTGAGATCTCGTCTGCAGGCCATACAACAATAAAGACTCTTATTGTTTTGTTTCAGTGTTGCCATCATTCCCAGTGTGCGGGGCTCACTGGACACTCTGGAAACTGCACGGTACCCCTGTCTCTATCTCGCTACGTGTTCTCCACATGCAAACTATAACATCAAACAGGTTGTCTTGTCTATATATACACTTACTGACCACTTTTTTAGGTACATCTTGTTAGACCGAGTTGTACCCTCTTTTGCCTTCAGAACTCCCCTAATCCGTGGTGGCAGAGATTGAGAGGTTTGGTTCATACTGACATAATGGCATCACGCGGTTGCTGTACATTTGTCGGCCGCACATCCATTATGTCAATTTCCTGTTCCACCACATCCCAAAGGTGATCTATTGGGTTGAGATCTGGTGACTGTGGAGCTCATTAGAGTCCAGTGAACTCATTGTCATGTTCCAGAAAACAGTCTGAGATGATTCCAGCTTTATGACATGGTGTGTTATCCTGTTGGAAGTAGCATCAGAAGATGGTATCCTGTGGTCGTAAGGGATGGACCAGACCGTCTGGCACCAGCAACCATCCATGAACTGCAGCAGATCATCTTGACCATGTCTACATGTCTTAATGCATTGAGTTGCTACCACGTGATTGGCTGATTAGAAATTTGTGTTAGAGAGCCGTTTGACAGGTGTGCCTAATAAAGTGGTCAGTAAGTGTATACACAGTACTTACAGCAGAAAGATTCTCTGAAAGGTTAGGCTTAAAACAAATGGAAGTTTTAGACTTTGTATATTTATAAAAATAACAACAACTAATTTATTTTCATAGACAAATTTTCAAATATGTTCTATTTATTTAAAAAGAATCATGGGTTTTTCAAAATGAATGGAAATGATTTAGCAGTTTGATGGGAATATCTAACGCTTGTTCTCTCTGTCTCTGACTGTGGGTGTCTTTTGTTTCAGGAGAAAAGCAAAGAAACTCAACTGTGTAACTTTGCTGTTTAACAACCTGAGCTTGGAAAAACAGGTACGTCATCTGACACCAGAGCGCCTGTCTTCTCCAAATTTTTGGGAAAAAAAGTGTAACATGAGGACTGATGATGGTCTCTCTTTTCCTGGTTTGTTTTGCAGTTCCGCCTCTCAGAGGTGAGGGGTTTGTACCTCTCTATGAGCTGTGTTTTTGCCATCTTTGTGACACTCTTCACCGTCCAGATGCTTGTCTCTGAAAAGTAAGAACTGTCTTAAAGCCTGCATTCACCGGTGCTATGAGACACCAGTCAAAACATTTCATTTGCTGTCCTTCCTGCATATCAGCATAGGAATTTCAGGCAGATTCATTGTTATTTTTAGATGTAGATTTAGATTAGATTAATGTAGCAGATGCTTTCATCCATTGTAACTAACAAATAAGGAATAAACAACCCAAAAAAGTTTTTGTCACACAGCACACAGTGTAGTAAAGTGCTTTAAGAAATATGTCTTAGCCAAGACAGAAATATGTTTTCTTTTTTTTTTTTTTTTTGCCCCCAGGAAGTTGCAAAATAATTCAGTTTTTAGCCTTTTCTTAAAGATTGTAAATTATATATTTTGCCAAACCATCCGACGTGTGCATGTAGGGGTATAGATCTTGAGCAGAGTCTTCAGGTATAGAGGGGCTGTTGAGTTTTAGTATCCTGTCAGAGATGGGGGGGGGCTTGAATCTTATGCAAGCAGTTAATGGAAGCCAGTGCAAAGACGTGAAGAGAGGAGTGGAATGAGTTCTTTTTGGTTGGTTAAAAACGAGGCATTCAGCTGCAGAATGGATCATCTGCAGAGGCTTGTGCAGATGCAGAAAGTGCACAAACTGGTAGCCTCTATAAGAAGTGCTTTACAGTAATCAAGCCAAGAGGTGACAAATGCCGGCACGAGAATTAGAGCGGCAAAACTGTAAGACCAGGACTGATCCTAAGAGCATTATACAGACGGAATCTGCACACACGAGAAATGGCAGAAATGTTTTCCTGCTCAGATGGTTGTCAACGTTGACTTCTAAATTCCTAGTTGTTACTTATTAACAATCCCTATGAGGTGTTGAAGTTGTGGTGAATGGGGGGAGGTGATGGAAAAGACCAGAACTTCTGTCTTGGAGAGGTTCAGCTAAAGATGTTTTTCTGTCAAGTAGAGAGACGTCAGAGAGTCGTCACGCCATCTGTAGGAAAAGAAAGGAAGAGCTGAGTGTCATCAGCGTAGATGTTTTCAGAAGCTTTCAAAGCAAAAAAAAGAGGAGGCGACAGCTACAATTAAAAATGTATGGTCATTTAAGAACATCAGAGATCATTTGATGCTGCAATGGTTGCTCATCCCCTCTCACAGACAGCTGAGTCCTGCAGGTGGAGCAGACTCAGCTGTTTACCTAAGGGGTTTCACTAAATAAGACTTAATGATCTACCAATAAGACTAACATATATGTGCATATGCTTTTATAACCAAATGTTTGCACAAAAGTTCCAGTGTTTGCACAAATGTGATTTTTATTATGCTATTTAATTACTCTTGCTGCTACTGTTTTCACTTATATGTATGTATGAGTTGGGAAGAGCACTCCAGCTGAAATGTTGTTGTTTGCATAATTAAAAACCTTTTCTGATTCTGAGAAGGTCACTTCTTCAGTACAGTTTTTTTTTGTCCTAAAAATACACACCTTTGAAATGTATCTTCATTTTAAAACAAATGATTTTTTAAAAAAATGTTTAAGCAAGTTTAACTACCTTTTATATGCTTTCACTGTCGTTGCTCTTTGTTTGTGTTATAGCCGCCTGATAACGGGTATCTAATGACGCCAGACGCCACACCGTTCAGATGGCCTTCTGTCCTGATCTTAAACAATACCACATTCATTTATTCACATTTGGCCAATTCTGAAACCCACACAGAAACAGCATAAACAAAAAACAAATGTTTTGAGTGACTTCCTGTGCATTTTTCTGTGCTTTCAGGAATACTGAGATGGCCATCTCCTATGGAGTCACCTTTCCAGTGATGGCATTATTCCTGCTCGTCGCTTTCTCCGGATACTTTGAGGTACCAAGAAGACACTGCAGATTTTTATGAGCTTCAAAAAATGCTAAAAAATGCTGAATAAAAATTAAAAACTTTTGTTTGTGTAAAAAAAATTGCAATAACATTTCTGCACAATTTTGGGCTTCTGATACAGGAAAAAGTAAGTTTTCAAAAGTCAGACTATTAATTCTCTGATTGCTTTCAGCAATCAGAATATATATTTTTGTAATTATTTATTATATTTTATTACTCTTTTTCTTCATTTATTATATTTGGTTCCATCAATTTTAAAGTGCTGCTTTTCCTACAATTTTAAAGATATTCAAATGATTTCAATTGTAGTTTGTAAACTCCATTAGTAGTATGCTATTACTTTTGGTAGCAATTGGAATTATAATTGATTTTATATTAGGATTTTTATGAAAAATTTTCCCCATAGGAAATGAATAGAGACATTCCTGAAAGATTAAATCTCAAAAATTACTTTATATATTGCTACAAGATTTTCTGACATATAACTTCATGGTTTTTCCACAGCATATTTAATCCCTTTTTTTAACAGAGTTTTTTGTTTTTGTATGATTCTATGTCTTGTTTGTGAATACAACATGGAAACATGACAAAATAAAGTTAGTGCGACATAGTTTATACCAGATAAGCAAGCAAGTAGTCTTTCAAATTGAAAATACAGAGGTAAATTCAAGAAGAGATTTAGGCCCTAGGTTCCAAAGAGTTAAGCTAGTTCCTGGTGTTCCTCATGGACAGGCGGATCAGTGATATAGTTCAATGGTCATGACACGACATGACTTTGGCATGTTCTTCTCCCAGAAATGGCGGTCCAAGACGCCGCATAATGGCCAGTGGATACTGAGACTGTCACACAGCATCTCCACCAAGGCGGCGCTGAGGCTCTTCTTGGTCATCTTCTGTGTGCTCATCACTTTGCTGATGGCCTTTCTAAACTCTGTGAGCTCCTTTTATCTGCTTTTCTTCACCCTTTCTGGTGCAGGTTTTCACGTTTTCTTGTGTCTGGATGTTCCTCAGATATTTCTGGACATTCATATTTGCAACTTGACCACAAACAACACATACGCAGAGAACCACCAGCTCTACACGCTGCCTGTGAGTTTTCCACTCAGCTCCTGCTCCTCTCGTAGTTTGGGTTTGATGATTCCTTTGTCTGTCATTTTGGATTAGTCCATTTATCTTCACTTAAAATATCTGTGACACTGCAGTAAAACTTAGTAAACACAAAATATAAAGAATATATGGTGTGTAGCACCTTCTGATCCTGATTGAGCTTTTTTGGAAGAGATATGCATTCCGCATACTAACCTCAAGAGGAAAAAGTTGAAAGTGAAAGTCTTCGTGTCGTCATGAATCAGTTTTTAAATAACTTCACTGTCTGACCAGTTTTGTTTGTTCACAAATTAAAATATTTACCCCAAAAATAACACAAAATTTTTAATAATATTGTTCTTTCTTTTTTCTTGAAACAAATGCTAACAAAGGGAAATAAAATACAAACCATCAATGCAAACTTTGCCCTCTCTGAGCCAACCTGACAGGTTTATTCAGTCTCGCATAAACCTGACCAACCACGTTGTTGTAAGAGGAAGATCATTGTTAAAAATGTGAGAATGGTGTTGAAGTAAATTCCACTGTAGATGATTAGTCAGCATGGTCTGCCTGCATGGATCTCAGTCGTCCGGGCCGTGTCCGCGTTAGCTAAGAACTGTTCAATGACTTAATGTTCAGCGACCGTCTTGCATGTTGTTTGCATGTTTGCATTAGATGGTGGTTTTCTCAGTCCATTGTCTGATCTGACACTTTCACCTGCAGCTCCATCACACCTCACCTGTTTGTTCAACAACCCCCCTCCCCCCATCATGTGTCATTTTTTCAGTATTACCTGTACTGCTGCCTGATGGCCATGCTGGGGGCCATTGTCTTCATCCAGACCTGCTTCTCTGTGAAGACACTGCTCGTCACCCTGGCTGTGGTGGTGTACTTGGCCCTCTTCCTGCACGTTTATGCCCCGGGCTCGCAGTGCCTCGTTATCCTGGTTTACAATCAAACAGCGTGAGTGAGAAGATTAGTCTGATCATAGCTCATCTTTGAGGGGATTTCTCCTTTTCAGATAACTTCTTGTTGTTTTTATGGTTGACTTTCATGGAAAAAAAAAACTTTAACAAAACAGTTTCAGCCAAAAATAATCTAATGTAGAGAATCGGTTTGCAGCTAAGCAACAGTTGGATGACAGTAATGTGCAACAAAACCCTACATTAAAAGAAAAAAAAGAAAATGGTCCCAAAGTCTCTCCTGGTATTTCAGAATCTGTCTGGTTATCACTGCCTCAAACAGTTTGATTCACACTCAATTTTAGTTTCCTTTTTCATTAAAAAGGACATTTTTTGGTATTGAAAAAACTAGCTAATGTTTTAACTAAAGATTATCAGAAGATGCTGAAGATGTGACTTAAAAAGCACTTAACTGGCTCCAGCTTTTTTCTATAAAATAAAGGAGGTGTGATCATTTATTCATATAAATTACATTTTTTCCTTATAACCAATTGTTTATTTTGTCTTTATTTTTAATAGAAAGTAATACAGAAGCTGCTTCAACTTTAGAAAAAATACTAGAAGTATCTTTAAAGGGAAATAAATATATGAATTTAAAATGAATTTCCCAGCTCTGCCCTCTGCTGATTACCTGAATCAAATGTGTTCAGTCAGAGTGTGGAAACACCTGCTTTGATTTTAGGATTTCCCAGAAATCAGGAAGTTTAGTTCTTTTATAGAACTTTAATCACACAGGAGCTTTTCTTTTAAAAATTCCCTACACTTCCTGTCCCAGAATAGGTGGGTCCAGTTTGTTCCTGCATAGTCACACCTCAGGAGCTGGTCAAGAAGCAGTCCTTTATAAACTCCGCCTTCATTCTGTCTCACACAAAGGCGTGAATAGACGGAAACGTTTCTGACAGGACTTTCTTTTGTTTTATGCTATTTTTAATATATGCGAAGCTGTGAAATTATGCGTCAACCTGGAGCTAAGAAAGCTCAGATCAAGGTTGTTTTTTGGAAGATGAGGAGAAATAGAGTTTTCAAATAAAAACCAAAAGTCGTTGACAACAAGCGTGCAGTTGAGATTTTAGAAACCTGTTATTTTGTATAAAGCAGACAGAACATTTTTACACCTACAACATTTCACCAAATATTCAGAGAAGCAAATCATTAAAATAAATCCTAATGAGAGAAAAGACATTTTTTGTTTGAGTTTATCAGTGATGGGTTCCCATACTAAATAGCAGTTAAAAAATGATTTGATTCTGACAATCAGTTTGTTCTTTTACTTCCTTACATCTGAGAATGTGGAACATGAAGTCTCAAAGTGAGCAAATATAGATGAAGTGAAATGGCATTCATTTGGCAACTTTGAACCACTATTTACCATTATCAGATTTCTGACGTGCGTGTAATTGAATCAGATATGTAGTAATCTGATTACTCCAGTTATGAGGCTTTGTTGTCATTCAGCAGTCTCCAGAGTATAAAGTACACAATCAGATAAAAACAGATTTACAAATCTGGAATATCTTGAGCGAGTGAATCCGATTTCTCATAGTTTAATCCTACTGTTGAGGAAACATTGAGCAACAACGAGTTTCTTATCATCTAAAAAGGCTTTTCATTTAGAAACAGAACAAACAGACAAAACATCAAAGCAATTTCTCAGCTTCTGTCAATCCCCATGAGTATTGTGTGTTCTCAGGTGCAGACTGAGCCCCCACATGGGCGCTCGTGCACACTGGGTTCTCACACATGCATTTATGTTCACACTAAGCTCTCTCATTCACAGTCATGTGCATGCTAACCTCTCAACTGTGCATTTATGTGCACGTTGAGCTCTCACACATGCATTTATGTGCACGCTGCGCTTTACCACACATATTTATGTGCACGCCGAGCTCCCACATGCATGCTCATGTGCACAAAGAGCTGTCAAACGCAGAGTGAGCTAACATTTGCAGACCCATGTGCAACTTGAGCTTCCACGTGCTCATATATGTATATGGATGCTGAGTCCTTATGTGCGTGCTTATATGCACACTGAGTTCTCGCGTGCACACTTATGTGCATGCCGAGCACTCCTGTGCATATTAAAATCTTGCATATAAGCACACACTGAGTACTCAAGCACACACTGAGTACTCCCGTGCATGCTCGTGTGCAAGTTAAGCTCAGTGTGCTGGTGGGAACTTCCAGGTATCCTGCAGATTCACAGTGATCAGCGTGTATGAGGGAGTTCAGCGCTCAGCGTTGTTTTACAGTGTTCATA
Organism: Adrianichthys oophorus; assembly: GCA_036245035.1. Lineage (NCBI taxonomy): Eukaryota > Metazoa > Chordata > Actinopteri > Beloniformes > Adrianichthyidae > Adrianichthys > Adrianichthys oophorus. Next base: position 3,411,377 of record BSAI01000105.1, read on the forward strand.
TAGAGACACATTAGTCCTCTCATCTGATAAAAATACACACAATACTCTTGTGTTAGTCTGTCAGCAATGTGTACTCAGTGTTAAGTTTCTGGCCCCCATGTGAATCCTTATCTGCATGTTCAAATTACCATCATTAATTCAGCCCCTTTTGTAGCCCAACAAGTGAGTGTCTCCCTCACACATAAATTATCTTGAGTTCTGTCACGTGTGTGCATGTGCACAGGCCCGGCATGTTAAAGGACCCTCAGATCATGTCTGGAGTCTGGTTGGTGGTCTTCTACGTGGTGTGTCTGATCCTGGCCCGACAGGTGCGTTTGTGCACAGCCCCTCCATGTAAAAGCCTGAATGGGCTCTTTGTGTTTGACTTCTGTCCTGGGGTCTCTGGTTGTCAGGATGAGCTGAGCAGTCGTGTGGACTTCCTGCTGGAGCGATGCTTCAAGACTGAGAGGGAGGAGATGGAGACCATGGAGAATGTGAACAAGCTCCTCCTCCAGAACGTCATACCACCAGATGTCGCATCCTTCTTCATGGGGAAGGCTGTGCAAAGTCAGGTTAGCACCGCGATTGTGGCTTTCCAAAAACCTTTATTTCTGAAATAAACCCAAAGTCTGCACAGTGGGGTAGTGGTTAGCAATTTTGCCTCACAGTGAGAAGACAGTGAGAAGACCCTGTGGAGTTTTCTGTGTAGAGTTTGCTTACTGCTCACCTGCTCCCATCAGTAGATGGATAGACTCCAGCAACCTTGTGTAGCCAGACATGATAAAGTGGGTTTAGAATACAGTGAAAATAAAAAAAAAATTCCATGTGTAATTATGAAAAGAATAAGCAGAAAACAAATACAAACAATAAAGAAGTTATTGAAGTGACTTACCTAAAAAAAAATAATAATAATACATGATGGCCTAAATTAAGATTGTTTTGTATGTTTGATTTCATACACATAAATAAAAGAAATTCTGATTTGTTTTATTGTTTCATCTCTTTTTTTTCTTGAAATAGTTGTTAAATATTGCATAACTGTTTGCAGTCTGGGCTGCACCTTGGTAAAAAAAGTCACCATAGTATATTGAGCGTTTTGGACAGCTCCATTTGTATTTGAGGACCGCTCACATTTTTCAGAGTCATGGTGTCCAGCAAAGACTGATCGATGCTTAGAGAACTCACAGTCAGCTTTTAATTGGAGTTTTAAATTAAATTAAATGTTTTTGCTCCTGTTTTGTGTTTTTTGTCACAAGGCTTTTGTTTTACCCTAAAAGATTCTATGCAGATGACAGGCAAATTATGCAATGACGCCATTTAGCGACTTCTAGGTCAGCCATTTAGCGATTTTTCTTACTGAGTTAGCAACAATGCAAACGGTTAGCTCTTTTGCCTCACAGCAAGGAAGTTCAAATCCCAGTTGAGTCCTTTCTGTGTGGTGTTTGCATGTTCTCCCCATGCATGTGTGGGTTTTCTTCAGCTTCTTCCAGCTATTTATAAACATGCCTCCTAGGCTGAATCCCCTAAATCACCTCTTAGGTGTAGGTGTTTGTGTGCGGCTCCTTGTTCTGGTGATCTGTCCTGGGTGAACCCACCTTTATCCTGAAACAGCTGGGATAGGCTCCAGCATTCCCCTGCTCAGGATGAAGCAGAATTAAAAGATTGATGACTATCTTTACTGTTTTTTTATTTTTTTTTTATATCTTTATCTCTTTTTCAGGACTTGTACAGTCAGTCGTACGACTGTGTGTGTGTGATGTTCGCCTCAATGCCCGACTTCAAAGACTTTTACAACGAGAGCAGCGCCAACAAAGACGGGCTAGAGTGTCTGCGCTTCCTCAACGAGATCATCTCAGATTTTGACGAGGTAAGAAGATGCAGATGTGGCTTTTCTGGGGTCAGATCTGCTTTTCTGAGGGTAACACTCCCAAACCTGTCTCCCAGCTTCTCCTGAAGCCCAAATTCTCCTCGGTGGAGAAGATAAAGACAATTGGGAGCACCTACATGGCGGTTGCGGGGCTCACCCACTCTGCTGCAGGAGAGGACAAGAAGGTCTGATCATCACTACACCTTCATGTTATCTCCACTCTTCCCTCCTTCACAGTGATGTGATGGTTTGTTGTTAGAGAGAACAGCGATACCGCTCTCTGATCTCTGGCTCCCCCTACAGGGACAAGACATGACGCACAGCCACGTACGCTCCATGGTGGAGTTCGCCATCGCTCTGATGGGAAAACTGGAAGTCATCAATACACACTCATTTAACAGCTTCAAGCTCAGGATTGGTACATCTATTTAGAGGCTGGAATTAAAATAGTCCATTGAGCCATTTAAATTGACAACAAGTTGTAATATTGATTTTATGCTTTTACTTTAAAAGTTTTTTTGAAAAGAAAAAAACCTTTCTTTTGAATTTTAAATGTGAGAATTTATTTTTCATGAGACTAGTTTCACTTTTCAGTTTAAAAAAAGTTTTCATCAAAGCAGAGAAAATATGTTTTAAATGTAAAGAATGTGCAATATTTATTTAAATATTGTAAAATTTGATTCAGGAAGTTAGCACACACTCCTTTCGCTACTTTTTTAATTACACTAAAAATTGTTTCTGTAAATAGTTTAGCTAATGTGAGTTATGTAGAAACTGCATATTTCTGACATAAATGTTTTTTTCTGCAGGAATTAACCATGGCCCGGTGATTGCAGGAGTTATCGGAGCCCGTAAACCCCAGTTTGACATCTGGGGAAACACTGTGAACGTTGCCAGCAGGATGGACAGCACAGGTGTACCGGACAAGATCCAGGTGAGGCAGGAGTTAGCATGTTTGTGTTTGGATCCTTTTCACTTTATTCTGTCAAAAAACGGAAGTCCACTCTGGAGAGTTCGACTGGATCACAGCTAAAGCGTTGATGCCGGATCGATCTGTGACCTGAGTCAGAAGATCCTGCCATTTTGAAAGAGACCAACAGCAACAGTTTGAACAGGAGTGCAGGTGTGGATCCATACGACCTTCAAGCAAAAACGAAGACTTGGGATGAAGATGTTCAACTTTAAAAATTATTCTTTTCTATTGGTGCACTAAAAGCAGCAATGTTCCCAGTTAAGCAGACTTGTTTTCTGAAATTCTTTTGGCGGCTGGATGGCTTGCATGCAGTATCGGCACTTGGGAAACCAGGGCTCATTTCCCAGGGGGCACGATGAGCTTACTCCAGTGTGGGTCTTTGGACAAGACCCTTCACACCTAACTGCCTACCTATGCAGCCACAAGGGGGCCCAAGTCTTGGTCTCCCTGTGCCACAGCCCGGATAAGATGCTGGGTTGTGTCAGGAAGGGCGTCTTGCGTAAAACTCTGCCAAACCAAGTGTGCAAATCAGTGAAAGCTGACGGGATATGCTGAAAGGTGAACAACCTTTTCTGAAATTCTTTTGAGAACCAGCAGTTCTGCAGAACACAGACTAGGGATGTACGGATCTGATCACGATTGGAAACTGGGCTGATCACGTGGTTTCAAACTTGGCTGGAACCCGATGCTGTCTCCTGCACAGGGATTGGATATTTATTTCATTACTGTATATCTTCTAATAGTAGCCCTGGTGTTTATTCCAAAAAATTTTTAGAGACTGGTATCTATTGGAGACAGGCTTTTATGCCATCACAAACAGAATGATAATAGCCAAGTTTGGGTTCATTTTGCAGTGAAATTTGGTCAAGAAATGCAGACAACAACACCAGATGAACATTTCAGGATTTATTGAAATGAAGAGAATTTTGTATTCAGTTCTGGTTAGCCATGGCTGTGAAAGTTTTTGTTTTCTTTGAAGTGTCATTCTTGGTATCAAAAATCCTCTTCACTTTCATGCACATCACTTTCCTGGAAACACACACACCTTTCAGTCTCTCCTCAAAAATCCACGTTCAAAGCAGTTCTTCAATTCTTCGCTCACTTTCTTTGCACCTCCACCACGCAATGGTTTGTTTGTTGCTCCTTTTTCTGCTGCCGTCTTCTTAAAATCACTCATCTGCCAAAAAAAAAACTCTGATCAGGACATCCCTAACAGAGTCAAAAACATCAGTAAAATCTAGAACATTTCTGAGGATTGATTTCTAGCTGATTGCTGGAGCAGGTTTCATGGCTCAGTTAGCTATATGCAGGACTGGTGAGCCAGGGTTCACTTCCCAGGGAGTGCAATGAGCTGAATCCAGTGTGGGTCCTTAGGCAAGACCCTTCGAGCTACTGCTTACCTGTAGAACCACAAGGGGACTTGAAACTGGGTCTCCCTGTGCCGGTCCCCAGCCCGGATACATGATGAATACAGGATTATGTCAGGTAGGCCGTAAAACTCTGCCAAAGGTGCAAAACAGTGAAAGCTAACTTGCTGTGGCAACCCCTGAATCTAATAAGGCAAATGAGTGCGTGACAACTTCCACCCAAACAGTTATGTGTCTCAGTGAAATGTCCATTGTCTTTAACAGGCTGTAAAATGGATTGAGTTTTTACAGGTTTCACTCCAGACTCTCCAAACGAAGAGCAGCCTGACCCAAAGACACTAGCTAACCAGATTTAACCATGACGTAGTGCTTCATCAAAGAAACTAAATTCAGTTTTCCATAAATTGAGTTGTTCAGAGTTCATGTCTATAGCTACAAAAAAATGACCCCTTTCTTTGCTTGCTGTCAGGTGACCGAGGAGACGCGTGAGGTAGTGGAGAACATCGGATACAGCGTGACGTTAAGAGGACAGGTCAAAGTGAAGGGCAAAGGGGAGCTCACCACATTCTTTGTGAACACGGATCACTCGTCTCCTCAGTTCTGATCCACGGTTCACGAACCGGAGGACTGACCGAGATGCAGCAGAATAGGGACTGTTTTCACCTGAGCCCGCAGGCCATCTGTGTGTTTGCTGAACTGCTATATGTGCAGCACACATGATCGTCACATCCTGTTTTGTCTTCTGGACAAGACACTAAAGAAAATCCTGACTGTTCACAGACGACAGAGAAGGATGTAAAGCATTTCTGCTCCAACACTTGAACTTCTTTCTGTATTTTCATTGAAGATAAAAATGTTTCTGGTACTTCGGCTAAATATTATCCTTTGTAATAGGACAAGACTGTTTCTAAATGTGGAGTATCAAAGAACCGGTTTTATGAAGGATCGAAAAGACCAGACAGGCCTTTTCATGAACTTTTCTCTCCTTAGGTTTTGACTCCTTTTTCTGTGCAACACTCGTGTGCATTCACTGTTAAAGTTCAGAACTGCACTCATCTTTCTCACAGGTGGAAAAACACAGAAACCATTAAGCTTTGCCTAACAAAAATGTTGAGCTTTTCATCGATGTTTTGATTTTGGCTCCACCCTCTAACGAGTAACGTGTGAAATGAAGAGCTGCAGGGAGCATCGGAGATAGGGGTGCTGCAAAAAAGGTCATTTTCTGAGGAGATTGTTTGTTGATGAGGAGAGAGCTTGTTCTTCATCAGCCTCGCTGCATGCTGGGACCTCTACAGTCAAAGGAATCCAAGCATGCCGTTTTGTGTGTCAATTTGTCTGTGAGTGAGATACACATTTGTGTTGGTGAGTTGACTTATAAACAAGACCAGAGTGAGTGTGTGCGTGCCTGTGTGTATGCACTTCATAGCCTTTGATTAACTGACCCAAAGCCTTTTATAATTCAAAAGAAACATTTGGGGATCTTTTTTGAGCTTCTCAACTGCAGTTTTATCCTAAAAGATTCAAATGCTGATCCTTATGATACGTTCTGCTGATGTGAAACATAAAACTACATCTTTCATGGAGCTGTAATTGTCTTTGCCAAGCCTCTGTGACACATTTATGCCTAATTTTGCACAATTTCAGTTGTGGTTCTTAAGGGAGTTGTGTTTACTCAATTGTGGATTTTAATTGTGAATGGAGAGTTTAAATGTTTTTCTATTGTATTTATAAACAAAAAATAAAATTAAAAGCACACTTGCTGTGTAAAAACAACCTTTCTTAAACGCCTCGTTTCAATTTTAATCAACAGTGGAATTTCCCCGTGTTGGCCACGCCCACTTGTGTTTTGATTGGCTTAGATTCCTGTAGTTTCTGGCAACCCATTGGCTGTGCTCCTGTCGGTCATCCGCTTCCTACTTCGGTTTGTTATTGCAATAAGTTGCTTTAAAGGTGGGGGGTGTTGACAGACAGAGAGATACAAGTTTCAGAGTTTGTTAAACTTTGTGAGTTCTTCGTAAATAAGTAAAATATTATTTTTGCGGTGTTAATCGAAGATATGCCGCGAGCTCGGCTCCGCGTGCATGAACGGTTTAGCAGGCGGGACGTAAATAAGGGAAGTTTGTCTTTGGTTACCTGAAGGAGCCGAAAGGTGAGCAGCAGCGCTCGTTGAGACAGTTTCTTGTCGGACGTAGTGAGACTAACTTTGGAGTGAAAAACCAACGTGTGGAGTAGACTCGTCAAGGATGTCCGGGGCTCAGGAGCAGGAGAGGAAGCGGCGCCCCTCTAAAAAATTCTTGATCTCCGCCGACCTTCGCGTCTATGATGCTATGGAAGGTTCCATTCTGCTAAAGCAGGGGTCATTTTGCCTGGAGCAAGATTTGGCCAAAAGCAGAGGGGACCAGGTCTGGGTGAAGGTACGCACACCTTTTACTGTAAAACACAGAGGTGTTAAAACAAGCGTACACTTAAGATTTTAACTTACTAAAACACTTCTTGTTGTTTTTTTTTAAAGGTCCTTACTAACATATACTCTGTGAAAGGTTGTGCGTTACTGCGTAGGATGTATTCTATGAACGCTGAGAAACTTTCACATTGCAAAAGTTTTTTGCAATGTGAAAGTTGCAAAAACAAAAGCATTTTGACATAAATTGTTTGATAAATTGATTCCTTTTTGGCTGATGTTATTCGCACGTGTTTACAACCGACCACCACAAAAAAACTGATGGAAATTCACGTTTGGCTACAAGTAATACGTGCAACATAGAAACAAGTTCAGCACTGGCCGCACGTATTTAGAAAATTAGATGTGAATAGTCACTTTATTCTTTTTTTCCTTATTTATAAGCTATGAGAAGCAGGATGATACAAGAAGTTCACAGTTAGTGTCATATTTCTTGAATCAACTTTTCTCATCTGATTGAATCGAGTCTAACTCAGGACTACTCTATGTTGCTCCTCCTTATATTTTAAATCTGTTCTTCTTCTCTTGTCCTGTCATATGCATTTGTCCTCTCCTGATCATCATCTTTTCTTCAGGTGGTGGAGAATGACATTGTGCTAAGAGTAGACAGAAGGTACCTGGCTGAAGTCCACCCGGGCCTCGCTGGCCTGCTGGAGCCTGTGTTGGATCTGGAGACCCGCGTGAACCTCATGCGTAGATATTCCACACACACAATATTGCCACACATTTGGAATCTTTGAAGCCTATTAGTAGTCAAAAACACATTCAGTTGTGTGGTTAGAGCTGTTTTTTGTGCTGCACTGTCTTATCTGACAATGTTTTGAAGAGAAACCTTCAAGAAAAAAGCTTCCTCTGCTCCCCACCTCTGCAGCTTTAGTTCTCATCTGTTGGGGTGGGGGGCGTCCATGGCATTTGCAAATGTGAGATCTGGGTTTCTTTATTCCAGTTGAACCCGGCAAGCTGCAGCAACTGGCTTCTCTGCAAGTCAACACTCCGCTCTGGGTCAATGTGGGCCAGCAGGGTGAGCTGGCAGAGGCGGAGCTTAAGTATGTGGGACCCCTTAGCAGAGGCAGCAGCGCTGTGTACTTTGGGGTGGAGCTTAAGGTAAAGCTACATCTGAACATCTGCTTAGTAAATGGAGTGTTTTGGTCTCTCGTGGTTTCCATGGTGACAATTCATCATTCTTCGGATAACTTCAGAGAGACGATGAGGCCTCTTTTTGTCATTCAGGGTTCAGCTGTGGGCAGAGGTACCACCAACGGCACCCACAGGGGCCATCGCCTCTTCAGCTGCCCTGACGCCTGTGGCCTCTTCGTCCCGGTCAGCCATGTCCAGCCTCGCAGCTGGTCCCGTTCCGACATCTTAGAAGCGCGAGCTCAAGAGCGAGACCACCACCGCAGCAACGGGCACCGCGGCAATGGCCACCGTGCCAATGGACGTCGCAGCCTCCACAAGACTCGCCCTCAGCTGCACATCCTCCAAGGGACAGTAGAGCCACCCTCCACTCCGGCTCAGAACCAGGTTCGAGGCCCATTTCAGGTGGGACAGCGAGTGAACGTCCAACAGGATGAAAACGTCTGTGCCGGGGAGGTGCGCTTCTGCGGGGCTCTGCCTGGACGCTCATCTTCTGAATATCACATTGGAGTTCTTCTGGTGAGCGTTTTGTCTGCATTCACATGAACTGTCAAACTATGTTTACACCGCCCTTGGCAACGCTCATTCAAGCAACCACTTCCAATGAAAAGTCTATGTAAGTAAGCGTAAATGTGCGTAAATTCCACGTTCAAGACTCTTGTGTTAACGTGCTGCCATGCATATTTTTAAGTCTGTTTAAGTCCATTTAACGTGCATTGAAAATTAAACCAAGTCGAACATTGACCAGTCAGGGACTTAGATTTAGTAGTGACGAATGGGTGGCATCCTTTTTAAGCCACGGAAGTGCCAACTGTTATTATTAATGCCCGGCTGGAATTACAAGACATCAAGTCCTCCGTATATCGGAATAGAGCTGTGAAAGAAAACGCCTGAAGTAAGATTCATGAGATTTGCACCACTTTCACATTTCACACCAAGCCTATTCCAACTGTTGGTGACTGTTCAAGAAACCAAGTCACATGTCTGCTGTGAACATAGCATTTCACATCCTTTCTACATGGTGATTGCTGTTGGAGAGCTGACCTGCTCTTGCTCCTCAGGACACTCCTGTTGGGAACTGGGACGGGACTTACAGGGGGGAGAAGCTCTGCCACATCCCCTCCAAGCTCTACGGACTCCTGCTGCCAACCAGTGCTGTTTACGCTGGTAAAGTTTCAGATCCTGCTCTCGTGCACTGCAGCATTTATTGTTTCTTTGTTCAATTTCCATGTGTGGCTGTGAAGTAGAGGAACCTGATTTTAGTTAGTAAGGAGCACCTAAACTGGTTCTCCATCAGGTCATGTTGTGGTTTCTGTTTTTTTCTGAGCAACTGCACTTCAGAGGTTATCTTCCTCATTGAGGAGTTTCTTCAGCTCCATCTGCATCAGAAGTGGATGAGGGTGCAAGTTTGGGGGTTGAAGTGTATTTGTTGTTGGGTGTGAATGGAGCCCTTGTCTTCTGATCTAACATGTCAAACAGGATGGGTGTAGTTCAGATAGAAGACCAGAGAGCCTCTGATCACAGGATGGTCAAGTTCTCTGAATTGTCCTGTGTGTGGGGGTGGGGGGTGTTTGCTGGTTGTGGCTTGTGCCCATTGACCTACGGTGTGGCTCTGAAGCTTAAAATATTTTGTGTCCTCAGAGCAAAACTATCATCAGAAGCCTCCTCAGCCTAAACCCGTTGTGAGGCAGGCTCCACCTCCTGCCACCAAGTCAGCTACCATGACGTTGCCTGCTGTTTCTCCCAAGGTCGCTTTGTTGCCCCCTGCCAAACATGGACACAAACCTCCTCCCTTACCTCCACCAAAGCCTACACAGAAAGTACTGCCGCCCCCCCCAGTCTCGCCTCCAAAACCCCCAAACCTGGCATCTGATTTGGAAAAGCTGCAGCCCTCCAATGGCATGCACAGCCCCTCGCCACCGCTGACCCTTTCAGACAACGCCGAGAGCCCAATAGAGAATGAGGAGGAGGAAGAGTTAAGGAGCGACCTGGAGGTGGGATCGATGGTGGAGGTGAATGACCCACCCCTGTACGGGGTTATCCGCTGGATAGGACAGATCAGCGGCGTCCCAGAAATGGTGGCTGGGATCGAGCTGGTGAGGATGTTTTCATCTTAACCGAACTTAAGAACTGCTGGGATTATCAATCCCTGAACTGGGAGCTCACACACCAAACGCGATTCGCGTGGCGGAGGCAGCCAATTTCAATGTAAAGTCAATTGTTTTGACGCGAATTGAGGTTCTGCAGTGCGAATTGAGTGGCCGGCGTGGCGCGAAAGTCTGGAAACAGCACGAATTGAGCAGCCATCGCGGCTTGCCAGAGTTAATAAAAATCTGAACACTGGGGAGGTGGCTGCATCTCCTCAACCAATCAGGGACTCAACTTTGGGCATGTGATGTAAGATTCATATTAAATGTGGATTTCTTTTATTTTGAAGTTGAAGGCTCATCTTTGGTTTTCTTCTTGGCTCTTTTTACCCAAAGACTTAACATGGAAACTGGCCACCTCCACCGCACGAATCGCGTCTGGTGTGAATGCAGCTTTACACTGTGTTCTACCAAAGTCGACATTCACATTTTGGCCACGGTCTCCTTTCTGTGATTGTTCTCGTTTTCCTGAACTCATTTTGACTTCTAAGTAGTTCCTCAGATCTTTGAGGGTTCTTATAGTTATTCATGCCCTGAGATTTAAAGGACTCAGGCGGGATAGCCACACGATGTGGTTACCCGTGTGTGTCTGAGTTTATGTCTGTCTTTGTCTCTGCGTCCACGTGTGTTAGGACCAGGAGCTTTCTGCTGGAACAGACGGCAGCTACCTCGGGGAGCGACACTTTCGTTGTCCTGCCAACAAGGGTCTGTTTGTGAAGCTTCGTAACTGTAGGCGGGATTCCAGATTCCCTGCCCCTGAAAAACCTGTCAATCAAGTGGAACGATGCAACTCTATAGGTTTGAGATCCCATTTGTTGTCTACTCGGTTTCTCAGGCATATCTGCAGAGATGGAAGCGTTACTGTGGTTCTCTGTGTCTGTGCAGCCTTTGCAGAGTGGGGGAGCAAACGCGTGGAGGAGCACACTCCTCCTGTGGGTGGTGATGAGGCCAGGGAGCTCTATCAAGGCTGGAAAAAAGGCATTCAAGGGCACCTGAACTCCTGCTACCTGGATGCTACCCTTTTCAGGTGACGTCTGCGCTGCCTTCATATTTTCATGCGTCACATATTTGCCAAAAACAGGGAAAATCCTCCAGAAACATTTCAGTTACAGAAAAAAATATTGCATCCTGTGCAACTGGATAGCGTAAGAGTTCATTCAGACGGTCTCTTAAATGCTGGCCCAGATATTTGCACGGGTGTTCATGATTGCAGAAGTTCAGGCACGGGTTTGTGTTAATGTTAACACCTGCAAATGTTTGCACCAGTGTTCTTTCAGATGTTTGTGCAGAATGTTATACAAAGATGTCTTCACAAATGTTTGTTTTTTCACAAAAACGTTCCCTTAATGCTTGTTTTCAGATGTCTACTCAAAAATGTATTTCTAGTCTTGATTCCAGCTAGATGGAACATGCCAGAGCAGGGAATGTTGGGAAAACGTGCAGGAATGCAGCCCTCAATCCTGCAGTTGCCCATCCCAGATCTAGATCTTTCAAGAAATTGTAGATCTAGAATTTTCTAATCTATTTAGACCTTTTAAGAAATTCTAAATCTGTGCTGTTGCTACCTGGATGCTGCCATGTTCAGCTGAAGTCTGCACTGTCTCTTGTTGATGCATCTCATATTTGGCAAAAACTGAGGAAACCATCTAGAATCTAGATCCATCCAGATAAAGATTGATCTATCTGTAATCCAGATCCAGATCTAGATCTGTCCAGATGAAAATTGTAATCTCATGTCTTTAAGATTCAAAACATAAAAATGTTGGAGGCAGAGAAGGTTCAGCTGGGCGCCAGAGCAGGCGGAAACCTGACTGTCCTGTTGTCTGTCTGCAGCCTGTTCTCCTGCTGCAGCTCGGCTGACTGGCTGCTGTTTTGGCCATCAAACCCTGAGGAACACCGTAGCTCCTGCCAGGCTCAGGACCTGCTGCGCTGTGAGATCGTCAACCCACTTCGAAGGTGAGCATCCATGTTTCTGCACGAACTACCCGCTCAGTATTTGTTGTTACAGGGTTGACCTTTTCAATTTAAAATAAAGACTCAACAGAGTCTGCAGTAAGACAGCTCCACACTGTCTGCATTCTTATTTTTAACCCTTCTAAAACAACCAAGTTATCGCTGATGAGTCATGAAATGAACAAGTCGCATAAACACGTTTGCTTCCTCTTACTCTTAAGCCTCATCTGTAAACTTTGGAAAAAACTTCTTTTATGTTTTTGCTCATGCTGAGCAGGTTCAGAGCGACGCAGCCGCCATTAAAACCACAAGCATGTTTTCCACTTATGAGATTATTAGTGTGTTGTACAAGAACATCCTGGTCCACACAGCCAGCATCAAACCTGAAAGGCTCACAAACAAGGATCCACTTACCGAGTAGAAACCCAAATTCTAACAAGCTGTCCTTGTGATGTCATCAAGTCAGAGCTCCTGAATATTCCATCCATAGAAACCCATTAATGAACAGCAAAAACGCTAGTCCTGAAATAAGAAATGATTGCATGGTTAAAATCTGTGCAGTGAATGAATCTAAGTGTGCATTCAGACTGGAAAAGTCCGTTGGTCCGGGCTGAGTCCTGAACCTTGCGTTTGGTCTGTAGTCAGACTGCTGTCTACGGGACATTTCTACTCCAAACCAAAGCTTGTAAACAAAACCACGTGACTAAAGATCTCTTCCTTCATTGGCCAGGAATTATGTGGGTGTTGCAAAGCAATGAGAAAGTAAATGATAAAAGTTCTTAGCTTTGCAATCCAGGTCAGGATAGTTCACTTAAATAAACTTTATATTTCTCTTACCAGTTTTGAACCCCAGGTACAACTCTTTTTACTGCTACTTTGGTACAGCAGAGGCATTCTGTAAGACTGTTACTGAGGAGGTGACGGCTATGAAAGTACACTGACAAGTGTTTATGACATACAGATTGTCGGGAAAACAGTGAGAAGCAATGTGTATCACGTTAAAAGTTGTTTTAATGAGCCTGCATTCATCTGACCACATTTGAATGAGTTTCTTTGTCTCATCGTTGCCTCGCTACTCTGTTTACATCTTGTGATCCCCGGCTACGGTGGCTGTTTTGGTCCAGTTGTTCCACTCTGAGCACGGAACCTGTTCAGACTGGGGAAACTCAGCGCGAACCGGAGCTCAGTTCGATTGGAAACGAACCAGGACCACCTTGAAAGATGGGTCAGAGAGCAGTTCCTGATCCTGGACCAGGGCCCACTTGGGTGTATTCAGACTGAAAAATTGTGCTTTTGGTGGCAGGGAAATGAACTCTGGGTCACTTTAAGCAAACCAAATGTGTCCAGTCTGAATACACCCTTAGTTTAAAACTGTCAAACGTTTAAAAAGAAGCAGGGATTTCCAGAAAGAGCTAAAAGCATTTTATACTAGAATGTTTGGAACGTCTGAGAGCATGAAGGAGATTAAAGGAGCTGAAGAGGATCTCAGAGTCTGCATGTTTGTCAGAAACAATCAAATAAAAAAATAGACAGTAAAAACAAGAGATTAGATGCAAACAATTCTAAAACCATTTCTGTACTTCTAATTTCTGAGAAGTTGTTTTTATTTTTGGAAGGTCCTCTGGGTTTTCTGCAGCTGTTCTTCAGATGATGGAGCAGCTCAACTGAAATGCTTTTATCAGCTTGCTGAGCTTTTTTTTTTAAACAGTTGGTGAAGAATAATTGTTTACCAGTGCTTCTTAAAGTCTTGAATTATGGTTATGCAGTTTTTAGCCTACAACAAAATAGCCTATCATCTTTAAGAAATATTTTTTCTGCAGAGCAGCAGGAGCTCATTAGAAATTCGCCTCTGAGTTGTGGGCGTGACTGTTGGCGCAGAAGTTAGCCTTCCCAGCAAATTTCCCATCATTCCTTTGTTTACACTCTTTTCCGCTAACTTAGCACCTCACAAGCCCAAGCTAACATTAGCAAATAGCGAGCAATACCAGAGCTATTCAGCCGCACAGATTTGAGCCAGATTCTAGCCCAGACGAGGAAAATGAAGATGTACGTGGATCTATTGTTCTGATGCTTCAGAGTTGTAGTGTAGAAGGGAGACTTTAGCTCATCCATGACAGTTCCTGCGTCTCCTGATTCAACAGAACTTGAATAAAGAAACACTCAGAAACCGGTTCTAATTCTAAATTATTTTATGGATGTCCTCTATCGTGAGAAAGTACTACAAGAACATGTTAAAAACACCAAAAATACGCATCTTAAAGAGAATGGCAACAAATTTACAGAAGCTCTAAATAAGATCATGCAGATGCTGTGATTTAATCTTAGCTTCTTCTGTCTCTGTAAACCTGTTACCATCTCTGAAGGAATGGTTATGTGTGCGCCAGTAAGACCATGTCTTTGAGACGCATGCTGGAGGCTGCCAACAATGACGCCAGCTTCACCAACCAGGAGAAAGGTTTGTATGCGCAGCAACCTGGTTTTTTTTTTTGTTCACATTCAGCTGCTGTGAAAAGAGGAATGCAGTCATGCTGCTCTCCTCCTGTCTGGCAGATCCAGAGGAGTTCCTGAACAAGCTTTTTCAGCTCCTGAGAGTTGAGCCGCTCCTCAAGATCAGGTATCCTGTGCTGCTTTTGTCAGCTGTTCTACCCCCCGTCTTCACACATCACTGAAGTAAAGTATTTCACTTCCGCTGTGCTGCCATGTTTCTTGCTGAAAGCCTTCAGCTCCCATGATCCTTAGTTTCTGGATTTGAGGCAATAGTCGTGTTTCCATTAACAAGTCAATTGCGCAAATTGGATTTGCAAAAAAAATGTGCTTAATGGAAGCACCATAATTTCGAAAAAAAAAACTAACATTTATCGAAATAAAGTTTTTGCGCTCGGATGAGCTGGTTTTTGGGGCGTATCAAAATTGAATTTTTTTTTTGCAAAACGGCAATAGAAACACTTTTTGTTCTAAATAAATGCGCTTCTTGGTAGGAACTGGTTGCCCTGAGCGCTGCACATCAGGCACCACAAAAAGTCCCACAGCATCACAGCTCATTAAATTCAATGAAGCGAGGGCGCCAGTTTGAGTGTTGTGCAGCAGAGGACACTGTTTAACATTTTAATTCACCTTCAGATAACAAGAACAGGTGCGCTGTGCTATTTAAATTAAATAAACAGAATTTTTTTTTCCCTCGTCTGTGCCACCCCCTGGAAAATGCCACCCTGGGCGACCGCCCACGTCACCATATCAAAAACCGCCACTGGCCCCTCCAATGTGTAGGGAGCAGTTACTCTTGCTGCTCCATGACCTGAATAAGATGCAGACGTCTCCTTCAATAACTAATGATGAGCGCTAGTGCCGTGTCACAAATCTGAATGCACCTTTTCATGTGATCAAACAGGAAAAAAGATCCAACAGCTGACTGGTTAGAAGGTTTATTTTTTAATACAGCTGAACAGGTTTCTCACATGCATATTTGGCTCATGTATAGAGACTGTCAATGGTCTAGTTGTGTGGCACGCGCCGGCACCGTTGTGATGTCATCCAAATGCTCCTTTTTTTTTTTTTTTTTAATCAACTTGAAACAATATTTGTTCTCATCCAGTGCTATGGTTACCGCATGAGTTGGTTTGTTTATTCGTATAATTAGGATTTAATTCGACTTTTCTAGAATTTCTGTGAAGTTTTTGCGTCTATGTAATGAAAACACAGCTAATGTCTTGCATAAGCACGATCAGATCGGCCTGAAAAACTTGAAGGGCGGGGCATATAGTAGTTTCTAAGGGGGTTGCACCAGCACCCTGAGGGGAGAGTCTGAGTCTGCTCTGTTGCAATTGAAAATTAACACATAAATGGTGAAACAAGGAGGAAGATAATAAAGCAAGATACTGCAGCATTTTCAAAATAAAAGGCTTGTGGATAAACTTGATCTTCCTGATGGACTTCTATCGTTGCGACATTCCTACTTGCAAACAGAGAAAAGCCATGTGCAGGATAAACAAGCAGGTTTCTGGGCTCAAGAAGTGACTCCTCAAAGAGACCCCCCCGAGGAGGACACAGAGACTTTCCCAAACCAGCAGGGATAGTCTTTCCACTGTTTCCAGGCATTTGAGACATTTGTCTGCTGAAAAATCTTTGAGCCAATTGTGGGTGTTAGATAGTAATATAAAGAGAATGAGAAAGAGTTTTAAAAAATTAACTGAAAGGTACCAAGCTGAGAGACAATAATGCTTGTATAATGTGAATTAAATTCTTCTCTGTTTAGAAAAGAAAAACAGGAAACATCCCATGATATTTCAGCGTGTGCTCCACACTTGACATCCGCTTAGATGTTCTCTTCATTCCACTGTGTTAAACGTATGAGCAAAAAGAAATCTGCCAATAGATTACAGTGCAAGTCACTCTATGATCCTTTTTTTGAAAAGTCGTGACTCGGTGAAATGTTTCCTGTTTCCAGGTCGCTTGAGCAGTTTAGACGAACATTCCTGTTTTTGTGAAAATAATGGAAATAATAATAATCAGTTATGTTTTATGGTTCATCCAGATTATGGTTGTTCTTCCAGAGAAAAGTGGGCAAATCCTGAATAAACTTGAAGGTTCTGTTTTGGGTTAAAGCAAGAATTTTACAGAACTGAGTCAATTTATCTAAAGGAATAAAAATTACAATAGATGTACAAAGCATGTCTTAAACAATATATTTATGTCATTACTGGTGGTTTGTTTCTAAATAGGTTGTTTTGTGTAATAGCTGATAAAATGACTCAAAAATAACAAAGTACAACATTTTAGCGCAACATGTTTTTTTTTTTTACACTCGACAGCTGGAGTCACTTAAGCCTGACTGGTTCATTTGCGGTGCGTCTCCGTTGGGTTGCATTGACATAAAAAGAATGTTCATTAATCAATTGAAATGATTACATTGCCTCTGTCAGGTCAATGAGTCGTGAGCCTCAGGAGTGCCACCTGTACCAGCTGTTCCCGCCAACACACCCACCCTCGCCGTCTTCTCCCACCTCCCCCGTTGAGTCCCCCATCCCTCTGTCGTTGCCCTCGTCCATGAGGGTGGCCAGCGTCCAGAACCTCCTGGAAACCTCATTCCTACACTCAGGACTTAAGTTTGTTGAGGTAAAGTTCAGTCTTCTAAAGGGAAATACAGTGTTTCCTGGTGTATCGCTGGGGCAGATTTATGTAGATTCATGAACCTAAATCCATTTTGGACAAGTGACACGGCTTAGAGATGGATTGGCAAGGTCCACATCCAATCAGGACACGGAGCACAGTGCAAAGTAAAAAAAAAATATTTAGATAGACTATTATTATTTATATTTATATTATAATTATTTAAATATACATGTTGTTTTGTTTGGAAAAATATTCACACAATTTTCACTCTTCTGCTTTCCTTTAAAGTCCCACAGTATTCCAATTATCTTTTCATCTATTTTAAAAACATCTGAATAGAGCGGGGCAGGGAGCTTGTGGCCCGCTAACTAGCACCACCACCTACGTCAAAGCTACAAGCTTTTTCAAACAGCATTTTTTCATCTGCCTCTGATAAGGATCATATGCTCCTACCCTCAGGCCCCCTCCTGTCTCCTGCTGCTCATGCCGAGGTTTGGCAAAGACTTCAAAATGTTTGACGCCATATTGCCCACGCTCAGTCTGGACATCACTGACCTGCTGGACGACAGTAAGAATCGAAGAGAGGAGCAGGTTCTGTCTGTGAGTTTCTCTGAGTTTGTTACAGCTGTCTTCCTCTACAGCTCTGCGTCAGTGCAGCATCTGCCAGACTGTGGCGGGGTGGGAGTGCCTGCAGTGCTACGAAGATCCAGACATCACTCCTGGACATCTGAAGCAGTACTGCAGCACCTGCAATACTCAGGTACGACTACATCCTTTCTACTGTTTGAAGTTCCCAAGATGTCCTGTGCTCTTTATTTCTCTGAATCTCTTCGTTTCTCTTACTAACAGGTTTGTTTTTTAAATGGGAATATTTTCTGGAAGCAGTTGCTGTGTCTCAGGGAATTTTTAAATATTATCCATGGTCTTAAACCATGGAGTTGAAACCTGAAGTGCAGACAGCTGATCGTTGCTTTTTATAGGAGATTTTGGTGAATGTGCTGGTGTGTTTGCAGATGTTGCATTCAGTTCATTAACCTGCACATCATCTGAGTCAGACATCAATACTGAGGGAAGAGAGGCTTGCTTAAAGCTCTAGAAAAAACATTTTTTTTCAAACTGATTGCTGTCATTTTCTCACATAAAAGACAGATAATATTGTTTTAGATCTTTACTCTGCATGAGGCAAAAGCATCACTGCCTTTTTACAGCTACTAGTGAGGGCACATTTTCACCTCCTGTCTGTGGCTGGTCTTTAAAACAGGTCAGTTCAGCAGTTCTCCACTATCAAGCCACCTGCTTGATACAAACTGTCATCAGTCTCTGGACCAGGAACCGCTCTCTGACCCATCTTTCAATGCGGTCTCTTGGGAATGTGGTTCGTTTCCAATCGGACTGAGCTTTGGTTTGCTCTGAGATTCCTCAGTCTGAATACAAAATACTCTGGAATCAGAATAACTGAACCAAAGTGACCACCGTAGTCGAATGTCACATGATGTAAACACATTAGGAATGAAGCGACTGGTGAGCCCCGGACAAATGTAAAGCATTGATTGTTGTGTTATCAAAGAGGAAATAACTGGTCCAACTGTTTACTTGTTAGAATATTTATTTTAACACAGCTGAAAATGCTTCTTACATACTTTTCTGTGTCTCGTTTCACAACATGCGCTGCAGTGACGTTGTCCTACAAGCTAGCTTGTAGTTCAACGATGAGACACAGCAACTCATTCCAATGTGGTCGGATGAATGCATTCTGCCCCTGCGACAGACTGGCGACCAGTCCAGGGGTGTACCCTGCCTTCGCCCATAAGTAGCCGGGTTAGGCTCCGGCAACCCCGTGACCCCGAAAGGGATAAAGCGGATTGGAAAATGGATGAATGAATGAATGAATGAGTGTATTCTGGTTAAAACAACTTTTAACCTAAAACACATTGCTTCTCACTGTTTTCTCAACAATCACTTATCAGTGTATCTTCATAGCCGTCGATTCCTCAGTACTGCGGCTGCTTGGACCCTTTGAGTTAAAACACACACGGCACACCTTCTTGCCAGTAACCGTCTTGCAGCATGTCTCCGCCGTATCAGAGTAACAAGTACAAATTGTTATTACTGATGTTCAAAATTGTTAATTGAAATATAAAGTTTTAATAAGTTAACCATCCTGGCGAGGATTTTAAAGTGCTGTGCCTTTGACGTCCTCTTGTTTTGACCCGCCTCGTAGTTCCTGGCCAATGACTGAAGAGATCTTTAGTCACATGGTTTTGTTTACAAGCTTTGGTCCAAAACAGAAACCTCCCGTAGGCGAAATGTCTGAAATGTCTGTTAGTCCGGACCGAGTTCTGAACCTTGCGTTTGGTCTGTATTAAGGAACATGATGATTAAGGAATGTAGGGGTCGGATATGACAGCAGAGCAGTCAGCTGGGAGATGGAAGCAGTGACCTACCTCTGATTTTTTTTAAGTGATCTTGGTCCCACCACAGTAAAGGTGTGGCCGATGCTTGCAATTATGCAATTAGTGGTGTTCAGGGTTACTCCTAGTGGAGCAGGGAGCCAGTGGCCCGCTCATTTTATTTTCTATGTAACAAATATGCTGTTTCTCAAACTACATTTTTTTTGGGCTGTCATGTTTATCGGAGTGGATCTTTTTAAGGTGGAAAATGTTCACAGTTGTGGGTGGTCAACTGATTGAAATGTGACTTTCAATTGTCCAATCTAAAACTCCTGAAGTGAGCGTGTTCCCACTCATATGAATGTTTTCTTCCATTCTTAATTTGTCAAATTTGTAAAGGAGAAGGTTCACACCACGAGCCTGGAGCTGAAAAAAAAAATGCTCCAAATGAGCCCAAAACAAACCAGCAGGTCACATGATGACAGGGTTGGTCCATTTCTCATGTTGCAGTCTATAGCAGCACCCCTTTTCCTGTAGCTTTTGATTGGCTGGACACACCCGATTCAAGTTGTCAGCTGTGGGTGACACAAAGACGTGTTGACAGTGGCCTCAGGATCTGGAGGCGACCACCCTGGTTAGGAGGTTATGACCATTCAGCAGAAAACCCGTGTTTTTCCTGCTTAGGCTTCCTGCTTGCAACTCACCCTAAACACCAGGGTGCCCCGCTACCCCAACATGGAGGAAAATAAAAGTGCCCTCTACAACATCTCAAACCTTTCATTAAAAGTCATAAAGGCGTAATATCCAGTTTTTTCTATTTTTCATAATAATTTAATTGCCTTTTGTTGCAGTTTAATTCCTCATATTTTTTTTTACTTTTTTTTGTGGGTCTAATGTTTGAGTCGCTGTTTGTTTTCAGCACGTTGGTTAGCTGAAGTTAATTGACCAGCTTTATAATTAGTAGAACATAAGGGGAGATGAATAAGAACCAGAGTCGATGAATGAAGGTGTTTGTCCTCCAGGTCCACAGCCACAGGAACCGGTTGTCCCACAGCCCTATGAAGATCGGGATCCCTGAAGGGTCGTGGTCAGGCCCCCTGATCTGCACCCGCCGCAAAATGTCTCTGTTCGCCGTGACGTGCATCGAGACCAGCCACTACGTGAGCTTCGTCAAGCACGGCCCCCAGCCCAGCGACTGGCTGTTTTTCGACAGCATGGCAGACCGAGAAGGTGAAAAAAAATATTCACATGAACCCTGACTACAAACCAAAGAAAGTTCTGCTGAACTGTTCCTGTTGGTCTTTGTGCCCCCCAGGTGGACAGAATGGCTTCAACATCCCCCAAGTGAAGGCGTGTCCCGAGGTGGGCCGCTACCTCAGCCTGTCAGAGGAGGAACTGAGTAGAGTGGACCCCGGCTCCTTGCAGGAGACGGTCCGCCGCCTGCTCTGCGACTCGTACATGTGTCTGTATCACAGCCCTGAGCTCAGCCTGTACAGGTGATCAGCCATCCTGCAGACAGAGAAGCCGACTCTTCCCTCCCTCTCTGCTGAGACGAAAAATTTCTCTTTAAAAGTGGGAGGGGGCTGCTGCAGATGTGGGTTCTTGGTGTCTTCTGAAACTCTAACTATGTTTCTTTCGATTTATAAGACATAAAATCTGCAGTTTCACACTGACAATCCAGAAAAACTGCATCTTCGAACAAAACAAACTAAAAACTTTGTCCCAAAGGTTTGATGTTTCTATTTATTCTGTCTATATTTATTATCGGTTGTGTGTCTGGAAACAACGACAGGCCCAAAGGAGGATTCCTGCAAGGATTTAGGCAGGAAGTTGAGAGCAGCAGTGACTTGTGGATTGCAAATGCTGGGATTTAACCTGAATGCCGCTTAAAGGAATTCCCTGTTGCTTTGAATGGGATTCAGTGTTAAAGCTTCTCTTTTTCAGCAGGGAGGAGATGCACATGTGTTAATGTCCTACACTGGTTCATCAACTGAGACTTTTTTATAATCTAATTAAGATCGTACTTGATTTATTCCTAAATGGAAGTTAGTTTAATCATTGACAAATGTCTTCTTCATCATCCCCCATTGGTGATCAGCTGTCACTATGTACCTGCATTGCTTGTAGCTGGAGCTGCACTGCCCCAAGCAGCCACTGAGCTGGAAGAGCAAGAAATCAGTAACCCTCAGGACATGTGCCTTATGAACAAATGTGAGGAAAGCGGTATGCTGGGAAATAGTTGCACCTGCTTCAAAGATGTTGACGTGTGGAGCAGTACTGCTGTGACTCACCAGAACCTTACCATAGAACTTGCACTGCTTCACTGACTTGTCAGTTAGTTTGTACAGATGGATGCTTTTTCACACAGATGTTTCAACTTTATAAATGCTGACTTTGATTTAATATTTAACCGCCGCCGGCAAAAATAAATGAAGACGACCAAATATGTGAAACGACTCATTTCTTTTATTTATGTTTGTGCTTTGCTCGCTGTCAAATTAATCATAAAAATTTTTGTTTTTAATTTGACAAAAATTACCCCAAAACTACTTTTGTCTGAGCATCAAATAGAAAAAGATATGCAGTAAAATTTAAGATTTATGTTAGACTAGTAAAAACAAGTTTAATGTTTTCTTAATGGAGAAATGTGTTTTAAGTTATGTCGATCTGATGGAAAATCTTTCAAACTCAAGCATTTGATACTAAAATCAAATGATGAACACTTTGGCAATCTGTTTAAAACTTAAAAATTTTCTAGGATTATAATTGTATTTTGATTTATTTTTCAAATGTAGTTTTATATCTTCTTAGTATGTGTTCGTTTTTTCTCGATTTATTTTGTAAATGTTTTATTCTATTTTTTTGTGTTGGGGCAGGGGGAGTTACGTCACTTCCTCTGCGCCGCTTGCATGCGTCATCATTGCGGGCCTCGGGTAGATTTGTTGACGGCGGTCGTTGTCCTTTATTTTGAGCTCTTTTCGGACCCTGCATCCTGGAATAAGTCTCTGCGGACAGGCGTGGGTGCGCGGGTGTCTCTTTGAGGTAGGGGGGACCTCCATGTTTAGACACTTCGGTTCGGACAGAGTGGATCTGCGCAATTAACTCGTCACGTTTCCTTTTCAGAACAGTCGCATTAAAACATTTTGAACCCGGACTGACTTGAACACAAAGTAGTCAAAGTATTGAAGTTTAATTAGTAACGGTTGTTACGTTTTGTTTGGTGCCGCGGCAGATGGAGGCTGTCAGCACAGTTATCGCGATAACTCCGCTCATTTTAACTTTTTAAATAAACTTTATTATCCACCAGATATAAACAACAGTGTTATAAATCAAATGCCCAGTCCCAAACCAGTTTTAAAAGCGATGAATATCACATATTCTACTAGGAGTCTAGATTTAAAATCACGAATCCGTCTGGAAAACAGGGTCACAGAGACCCATACCTGGTTCTGTGTGTTGACCTGAGCCCAACCAATTATGTACTTATTATTTTGACACTTGTTACAACAAAATTAGACCAAAAAGCTGAAACAGAAAATGATAAAGGGTAAAAATGAAAAACTGACGACAATTGTTGTTACTTGATCAATTAGACCAGCTGGAGGAAACAATGTCATAGTGTAAACAACAGTCGGAGGAAGAGGATTCATCAGATCAACGTTAAAGTAGTTGGAGTGAATAAATGTAAGCAGTGATACTAATGCAACAGTAGCCTTTAAAACTGCAGGAGTAGATGCTTAAAAATGTTTTAAAGTAAAGCAATTATGACAAAACGGCCAGATAACAAGAAAAAGTCGCAAAAGTACGAAAACTGAAAATACTGTTTGAAAAATGTGAAAAGTAAAGAACGGTTGAAAGAAAACCTGCTGATACAGACTGTAGCAACATCAATGGGGGGTATGGTTAATTAACTCTCACCCGCAGGGTAAAAACAAGAATCAAAAAGAAAAATTCTAATTTTGAAAAACAGAGGGAATGGAGAAACAAAATGATGAAAGAATTGACAGTTCTAAAGAAAAAGTTGTTTGAGTTTAGAGAATTGATTTAAAGACGATCGATGATTCGGATGTCGGATGAAAGTGAGTTCAGGAGTTGAGGAGCAGAGAGACGGAAAGTTCTGCCTCTCGGAGATTGGAAGACAAGGATGTGAGAGATGGAGATAAGACAGGGTGGAGGGTGGTGAACGACTTTGAAAGAGTACAGCCGTGTTTTATACTGAATTCTGAAATGAACAGAGAACCAGTGCAGTTCTGTCAGGATGAGGGTGATCATGTGTTTAGGAGTTCTTATAATGATGTGGGCGGAGTTTATGGAGGGGTTTTTGTGTTGGTCCACAGAGAAGAGAGTTGCAGTGATCAATACAGGAAGTAACATGGTTATGGACAAGAACTGAAGCAGAATGGGGGGATGAGAGCAGCATGAAGACGGTTGATATTTTGGAGATGAAAATTGAATTATGTTATAGATGTAGGACTGGTATGATAAAGTGGAACTATCACGGAGCAGCATGTATGAAGATCATGGATTCTTCACCTTTTAAACCTCCATAATTTTCTCCTTTTTCTCTGAAGGTGTTTCCTGACTGAGGTCCAGTGACGAGGTTTGTTGCCATGGCATCTCCAGGGGGGCAAGGAGGAGTTTTGTCCACACGAGGAGGCGGGGCCACGCGGAGGATGAAGTGGGCTCTGGAGTTGAGCCTTGGAAACACCAGGTGAGTAGGAACGGGTATTAAAGTTATTTTTAGAGTTTTTTCAGATTTACTTAAAAAACAACAACAAAAAAACTGAGATTATTTTGTGTTTTTCTACTGTTGAGCTCCGCCCACAAAAAACCCCCATCAAAAGGAACTTCAACAAGTTTTTAGCCGTCATCTCTAGACGCCCCCTCCGTCCAGAATGTAAGTACTTTCTGGACAAAGTGGGAGCTGCTTCTCTGTTTGTGGTTGCAGGGGTCGCGGGGATCGGCAGGGGGGTCAGGGGGATGTGGTCTATCCCATCGGATACTCGGAGAAATCCGTGCCAGACACCAGCATCCAGGAGACCGACAAGAACCTGGTGGAGAAGGTGAGCAGCCCTTCAGAAGCTTCATGGTGATTGCGAGCTGCTGGACGAGTTTCTGACATCTCCCTACCCCCCCCCTCCCTCGAGCAGCGCTGCTGGGACGTGGCCCTGGGGCCCCTGAAACAGATCCCCATGAACCTGTTCATCATGTACATGTCTGGAAACACCATCTCCATCTTCCCCATCATGATGGTCTGCATGATGGCGTGGAGGCCCATCCAGGCTCTCATGTCCATGTCAGCCAGTAAGTATTCGCCCCATCCACCGGCTGCTCCGGCGTTCCCGCCCTCCTCAGCCGCCTCCACCTTCTCTGTCCACCAGCCTTCAAGCTGTTGGAGAGCTCCAGCCAGCAGTGGCTGCAGGGGCTGGTTTACCTGGTGGGGAACCTGCTGGGTTCGGCGTTGGCCGTCTACAAGTGTCAGTCCATGGGGCTGCTCCCCACGCATTCGTCTGATTGGCTGGCTTTCATCGACCCTCCTCAGGTAACTCTCACACCTTCACCTGTAGATCTATCATGAAGGCTTTTCTTCCTGGTGTCAGTTTGAGCTCACCTGAACGCCGTCGTTCTCCACAGAGGATGGAGATCATGGGAGGGGGGATGGTGCTGTGAAGCCCTACAACCGCACTCCCGCTCAACCCCCTCCCCCAACTACAATCCACGCCTTCTCTGGGCTGTCAGCAGGGGGCATCGCACCACTTCATTTTCCACCATGTTCAGAACTCATGTTTGCGAGCTGATTCACACTGGGATCTGCTCAGGTTTGCTCCTGTGTGGTGTCATGCTAACCTGCTTTCTTTCTGTAGTTTTTTTTTTCTGTGAAATGTTCTAATAAATCCATAATTATTACATTTTCTTGTCCTTCTTTTTTTTAAAATTTGACTCCAAAGATTTTGCACCAGTTCTCTGCAGACGGTTGACCTAAAACAAACCTGAAATCTCTTTTTTTCCCCCCATGTTCGGTAACAGCAGCTGAAATCATGTTGCGCTGTCAGATCTATGGTCTACATCTAATGCTTTTATTTTGAAATATGGAAGAATTTTTCAAAAGCTTGTATCAAACATGCAGTAAAATTAAGCTTTAACTGGAATTTGTTACATTTTATTTATTTTTTTAATTATTTCACAGTTTAAGTAAAAGTTATTTAAGATAAAATTCTTCCTGATACAACCTTAAAAAGCCATTCCATTAATAAATGTATGATTATTTTGTTTTATTCTATATTTGTTCATTTTGGCTGCAATTATAAATTCTTTTTTATTAACTCACTGAATATTAAGCCATGGTTTGTCGTGTTCAATGGTTCATTAAAAGTATTACAATAAAAAATGAGCTTAATTATTTGATCAGGTGGAAAAAACTTTATTAACACTGATTTAATGAACAGAAAACCCTCCAGGAATGTTTTGAAGTTCTCTGAGTGGTTAAAACTTCTCATTTCTCAGAGTGCGTCATTGATGACATGACTGAACTTCCAGATTGAAGCAAACAAAAATAACGCGTGCGCGCGCGCGCACCTTCATTTCTGAATGGAAGGAGTTTCCTCACCGATCTGGAGTTTCGAGGACACCGGTTTGACTCGCCAGATCCGGTCCGGGACTTTGTAAACCGGGCCGAGTGCTGGGAGGGGCTTACAGCCGGTAAGGATGAGAGTCTAGGTCTGACATGTGAAGAGGCTCAAACAGGAAAGACGCGCAGTTTGTCCACCGTTTTCCACCTGGAAGTTTTGGATAAGAAACGTGAAGCCGGGAGGGGTGGAGGCGGCGTTTCCAGAGCAGCCTTGAACGCATCTTAGTTGTAAAAGCTTGCGGGAGCTCAGGTGCGGAGCGACATGGAGACGCGCAGGTGTTCCTCCGCGGCCCAGGACTGTGCGCATCCGTTCATCCATGAGGTGAAGCTGAGCGCGGCGCAGAGGATCAAGGTAACCCCCGCACCTTCCCGCATCCTTCACTGGGGCTTCTGTCGGGATCGATGCGGGACTCTCTTCATCCATTCATTTTTTCCTCTTGTGAGGCGCTGATTTCACCAGAAACTGCAGGGTTTGGCCCGAACCGAACCGTGCGCCGGAACGGCCGGGATGTGTCTTAGGTTTACGCACAGACACAGTCCTGTGTGGGAAAGCTTTTGGTCTGTTTTTGTTAAACAAGTCAAACAGAAAACCCCCGAGAAGGAGCTCTATAAACGTTAAAGTTAATAAACAAGTTTCTTTACTTTTATTTTTATTTTTCAAGTTTTTGGGAACTACTTTCAGCTAGTCTTTTTTACTTGAAAATTTCTTATTTATATATATATATGTATATGTGTGTGTGTGGGTGTGTGTGTGTGTGTGTGTTCTCATGAACCGGTGGGGGTGCAGGGGTGGAGCTACAGGGGGGCGAGGCTGCGCCCTCAGTAAAAAGCTTTATCCCCCAATTATTGAGTCAATATTGGTATCATTGTTGTCAAATGTTAAGAAATCATGAATACAGACTTCTTTAAGCATTATAAAAATAACCAAAAGTTATATTTCAATAATAAATAAACGTTATACTTTTAGCTCCGCCCCTGGTGAGATGTCAGTTTAAATGATGGCGCTTGAGTGATGCAGATGTTGCTTCCTTCTCCTCTCCCCTTTATAGGGGGTGCTCCTGGGCTGCATCCTCTTCCCGCTGCGCGTCGTCCTGGCGGCGCTCTTCTTACTCATCATGTGGCCCCTGGCCCGGCTCCGGCTGGCTGGCCTGTCTGAGGAGGAGCGCACCAAACCCGTGGCAGGCTGGCGCCGCTGGCTGTTCCACTTCCCCATCTGGCTGCTGAGCCGCGCCACCTTCTTCTCTCTGGGGTTCCTGTGGGTCAGGATGAAGGGGCGCCGGGTCGACCTGAGGGAAGCGCCGGTGCTGGTCGTGGCCCCCCACAGCAGCTTCTTTGACATGCTGGTTCTGTGTCCGACCCAGCTGGCAACGGTGGTGTCGCGCTCGGAGAACACCAGCCTGCCTGTCATTGGAGGTAAACAGTCCAGAGAAAACCCTGGTGAAAGGGTTAAAATCACACTTCAAACTTTGAATTTTCATTTAAAAACAAAGATGATTGATGCAAAAACATGACTGATGCTGCTGATGCTGATGTGAATATCAGAGCTGTAGGCTTTAAAATAGGTTATTAAAGCCCCACTCCAATCATCCTTTGATCTATTGTCAAAGCGTGGCCTTTTAATTTTGATGATGCTGCTTTTTAGCCAAAATTAATAGAAAAAAACTGTCATTTTCTAGTTCGTTAGAAATTCCCCTCTGAGTTACACAGAACTGTTGGTGGAGCGATCTCCTCCGATTTACTGAGCTGTTTCCATCTCTCCTGTGCTCCATCGTTAGAAAAAGGCCTCAATGACACGTTAAAAACAAAATTCTCCTCAGAATGGGTCTCTAAGTGGACACTGTGAGTTGACAAAAGTCAGAAGGAAAGTTTGATGAGGTTTTCAGACCGTGAAGGATCTAAATCAATGTTCCTCAGATTTCCGATATCTTTGGTAAAAAATAAAACAAAAAGGACTGTGATTCATCAAATTTGTTGACAATCTTTCAGGTAAAACACCAGAAAAACACAACAATTCATTTGTGTTATTTTTTTCACTTTCATAAATGCTGTGGATGCGTATTGTTTTGGTGGTTGGGGAAACATTTGAATGTTTCAAACATCTTTATTCTTGGTCAAGATTCCATGAACAGTGTAGCAGTGTCAGACTTTTGGAGCTAAATCTCGGCGCCCTGGTGTTTTGGGCTCTCCGTGTTGATGCCGTGAAGAGCATAGGAGAGGATTTCTGCCGGTGCTGCGATTCCCTGCTGAGCTCGTGTCGTTGCCGTTTCAGCGCTGCTGGAGTTCAACCAGTCTGTGCTGGTGAGCAGGAAGGATCCAGAGTCCAGGAAGAAGGCCGTGGCTCAGCTCATCCAGAGGATCACCTCTGACGGATACTGGCCTCAGGTACGGTGCCCGACCCCGGCCCCTTCCACACATGCAGAGGCCCCGAATCAGTCAGAAGATCCTTTTGCAGATGTTCCCTCACTTTGTGTTTAGATGCTGATGTTTCCTGAAGGAACCACAACCAATGGGCGTGCCCTCATCAAATTCAAACCAGGTGAGGCCGCCGGCAGCACCGAACACACCATGCTGGAATGAGAAGCACGTCCACTCAATTTGCCGTGCAACCTGAAATGTTGGAAAGTAACTGTTACTCATCATTTTACTGGCCCTGCCTACAGGAGCCTTCCTGGCCGGCGTTCCGGTCCAACCCGTCCTGCTGCATTACCCAAACAGGCTGGTGAGTGAAAGAGGGAGAGGCTGTTGTCACGGCTGGTTCATAACTAACATTTATGATCATCAAGGTTTGAAGGTCAGTCTGTGAGTGGGGCCTGCAGAGTCTGAGGGGGGGTGGAGGGCTGTCAGAGTCTTTCTGCTTCTCAGTTAGGTTTTCTTAAGTACATATAAAAGGAAATACTGGAGTTCAAACTGAAAGGAGGCATTCGTCAGCGAAGAAAGAATTGTTACGCAAGCATGACGAGGAAAGAAGTCTGCTCTGGAAAAACATCCCACGTCTAATGTGTAGTCAAAAAGTCACGTCCCCAGTAGTACAATCTTATGTTTTAGAGTAAATTCATTTGATTTCATCATTGATAATGAAGTCGGGAGCTCTGTCATTAACTGGTTAATTAAACCAGTTTCATGGAAAGGACCCCTTATTGTCTCAGTATGATCTCATAACCTTCTCATCACCGCCTGTCTCAGTAAGGTCTCATCATTTCCTTGTTATTGTCTCAAAATCATCTCAGTTTTGTCTCATAACCATCTCAGTACCATTTCATGACTGTCATCATTGTTCTTATTCCCGTCTCCTATGGTCTTACAACCGCCCAATGACTGTCTCATTATTGTCTCTTTACTGTCTTAATATGATTGATACTGTCTCATTATTATTGCATCAAAGGGGGAACATTTAGTCTAAAAGTTAATCATGGAAACAATATTAAAATGTTACAAAGCAAACTTGGTATTGATGCTGTTTGCAACATAAAAAAAATGACTGATTGGGTATCTGACTGAGAAGCTTTTCAGCCAATGGCGCAGTGGGATCATTTCAAACGCACATCGTAGACATTCCTCAGTGGACATTTCCAAAAGCTCTTGAGACAAACGGTTCCTTCGTTTCCTGTTGGGTGAGATGGAGTACAAACAAACAAACAAACAAACAAACAAACAGCTTCCATCTACTGCTTTTTGCATCCTTGTCTTGCTTGTGCACGGAGAGTGTGCACGAGTCCTGCATGACTTGTCAGGTGTTTGAACCCAACTGTAATGTTTGTCCAGCTCCTGTTTGCATACCTGTGTTGTAAAAGACTGAAAGCCTCTTTTCTCCGCCTGATATGCTGTTTATCATTTTATGGCTGTCCCTCAGGATACTGTTCGTTGGACGTACAAAGGATCAACCTGGTGAGTTATCCCACGTTTTCTTTCACTCCTTGATGCAAACAAAAATCCAGATTGTTCTCTAGATTTTAGTTTTTCTGTAAACTTTCAATTCTTCCTTCCTCACGGTGTTTTCAACACATTATATTGAAGTCCGCAGCATTATTTTCTCATAGCATTCAACAGCGCTGCAGCTGTCTTTAAGCTCATTTCCATAAACAGCCACTCCTGAGGAGCCTCACAAAAATAAAAGCATCACTCACCTTTTTAGGGAAAAAACGTCTGGAGGACAACTGGTAACTACAAAAGAAGTTGAAATAAAAGTAAATGCAAACAGATTTGTAACAATCTCAACTGAAGAAATAAAACTGAAAAAGAATTTGTGTGAAAGGTTCGTACAATTTTAATTAGAAGCTTTAAAGAAACAAAAAAAAATGACTTAACTTGTTTCTGATGTCAAAAAATATAGAAAAGATATAAGGTCAGAATATACAGACAGATAAACAGATTTTATAGATAAAATTAGGGTCAGAAAGCCTAAAATGATTGAAAATGTTTGTGGATCTTTGCTTTGATTCCTGCAAACGTCCAGTTGACTGTTGCCCATTCATGCCAGTGATGGTAATGTTGTTGTTTGCAGGCAGCCTGTAAACAAATAAACATCACATTTGTGTTGATCCTGCAAACTGGCATCCTTAGAAAACATGAAAACACATCCACCCATTAAAACCAATAAAAAAAAACAGGATGCAGTGACTTCACAGCTTTGTGTGCGAGACAAAAGGACTTGTTTTGAAATTGTGATTTTTTTCTGCTGTCTGAATGTCTGAACTGCTTTTTGTTCAAATTCAGAGTTTTGTGGGGTTCGCTAGAATCTGGACATGATCGTTTGACAGAACTGCTCTGTGCATGCACACACTGCAACTCCGTCAATGGTTGTTTGTGTTCGCTCCTCAGGATGGAGGCCATTTGGCACACCACGTCGCAGCTTTACACCAACATGACTGTGGAGGTGAGTTCTGCTGCAGAGGCCTCCACGCTGCAGTGAGGTCTCATCTCACCAGCGCAGGAAACCTCTGGTATCAAGGTTTTGTTTCTTACTTGTGGATCATGACAGAAGGTCAAAGGTCACAGCTGAAGGAAGCTACCTTTCAACAGTTTAGTCTAATGATGATGATGCCGCTGCCGTGCTCTGACTCCTCCTCTCCAACCGTTTCTTTTGCTTCTATTGTGTTTTGCGCTGCAGTTCTTGCCGGTTTATAAGCCTTCAGAAGAGGAGAAGAAGAACCCCAACCTGTACGCCGACAACGTCCAGAATCTGATGGCCCGGTGAGGGACAGCACCACTGCCTGCACTTTAAAGAAGAAATCATTCTTTTTTTTTTATGACTCCACTGTTTCTCCCAGTGGGACTGGAGATCAACCTGCTGTCATCCAGTGTGATTATAGCTCTTTTTAAAAGGAAACTTTGCAACAAAACCAAAATAAATAAATGCAGGTTTTTCACATTTGCAGCTTAATTTAAATGCAGTTTAAAGATGTTATTCAGATCTTATTGCACAACACAATTCCAGTAAAAAGTCCTCTCCGTCATTTTATTTCAAGTTTGTTTTTTGTGGTTGTCATAAGTTTTGAGAGGCTTCTTCTCTTTCAGGCTTTCCTGTCAGTGAAGACGTGATTCTGGTTTTGAACGTTTGTTTTTCTATTGTCGTCGCTCTGTTGACTTCAGGGCTTTGGGGGTCCCGGCGACAGATTACGTGATGGAGGGCCGGGTTCCTGTGAGCAAACTGGGGGGTCTGTCTCTGCCGCTGGAGTCTCCGGCCAGAGCTGCGCTGACGGAACTGCGCAGAGGCGGGTGAGTGAGATAACCCCCCCAAACAAACAAACAAACACACCTCCCTGTACCCGTAATGCTGCTGCGGTTAACACCCCCCCCTTCCTCCCAGCCTCGGCGAGCATGAGATGCAAGCAGCCATCGACAGGATAATTGACAGGTGTGAGGAGGACAGTCAGGGGTCAAAGGTCAGCACGGAGGAGCTGGTCTCTATGCTAGGATTGAGAGACAGACGAGCAGCATTGCACGTGTGCGGCCTGTATTCAAAGGTGAGGTGAGGTGAGGTGAGGTGAGGTGAGGTGAGGTGAGGTGAGGTGAGGTGAGGGCCTGTCTTTGATGACGCTGCTCACTTGTGCAGGACGAGAGCGTGGACCTTCGGCAGCTCGGCCTCAGCGTTCTGGCTCTTTCTAGACTGACTGACTTCAGATCGCTGCTTCATTCTGCCTTCACTGTGAGTCTGACCGGGTTCTGAAGAACACACAGAGCCTGTCAACAATTCTATTAAAACAGTGGTGGTTTTATTTTTGACGGTGGGTCCCGTCTCCAGCTCTTTGACAGGGAGAACAGGAGCAGCCTGAGCGCACAGCAGCTCTCTGGCCTCATGGGTGCGCTGCTGGGTGTTCCTCAGCAGGACACCGCCGCTCTATATGCAGAGGCCTGCAGTGGGGGCCCGCTCACGGAAGGTAAGTCCAGAAATTCGCCTCTGAGTAGTGGGCGTGACTGTTAGTGCACAGCAACCCCGCCCCCCTTCCCCTTCTGAGCGGAGCAGAAAGCTTATGTCCTGACCAGCGTATTTTAAACGCCACAAATACACTCCTTTTCAAACAGCATTTTTGCATCGGCTCTTGATTGATCCCAATTTGAATAAAGAAATACTCAGAAATGCTGTTTCAATCTTAATTTTCTGTACATACGTCCTCCATCATGAGAAAAATGCTAGAAGAACAAGTGAAATACACCATTTCCATTGGAGCGGTTCCCAAACCGTCAGTCTTAAAGATGGAGTCAGCCTCCTTCCTCTAGATAAAGTTCAAATGACTTCTTTTTGTTGTCTCGGTGTCTGTAAGAAATGTTCTGACCTCACTGATGTTCTGCAGAAAAGCTGCTTTGGGTTCTGACCCAACACCAGACGTACCGCAAGGTCAAGGAGTTCTTGGAGTCCAAGGAGGTGGGCTCTCTGCCACCAGTCACGCTTCCTAAAGCCAAGAGCATAAACAACACCAACGGACACTCTGTCATCAGGGACACCTCACCCCCCCACAACAAGAAGCAGGAATGATCTGCCCGTGATCCTCGAGCTGCAAGCTTGGAAAAAAAGGCCGGACACTAGTGTGTGTGTGTGTTTTAGCTCTGTAAATGTTGACATTTTTGAACAATTGAATGTTTTTTAACAATAAAGTAAGAATTATTTATTAACTGCTCCGTAGAAAGTCTTTTAAAAGCCCTAAAGTTAGCTAAAATCCAGATTATTCTGCAGATTAGAAATTTTTTTTAAAATAAAATTAAAAACCAAAAAAGGAACTGCAAACTATATCCCGTATGCAAACCTCTCCTCTTTGTCATCCTCTCATCAGGGAGTGACATTTAAAAAAAACATGTATGCACTGTAGTGAGTTTAAAAGGATCTGTGAAGCAACTGTAGAAATCTATAAACTAGATCTGCCAGAAGCTGCACGATCCAAACTTCAGACTTCTGTCCATACATGGAACAATGCTCAGCATCTGATGTCATATAAAAGAACACAAACCTCCTGTTTAAAGAATTAAAAAAATAGCTCCTCATTATTTCAAAAGACTTTTTAATTCCCATTTTTTTAAGCGAAAATTTTCTGATTCGTTTTATAATAATGACATAAAAAAGATCAAATTCATTACGTTTAAGCAAAAAAAAAAAAAACTAAAAAAACCCACATGATTTAAGAAGCAAAGACGAGAAACAAAACCTGCAGAGCTCTAAAAACAGAGAGGCTCCATGACACATCTGAGCTCGTGCACACGCATGTGCACATGGAGACGAAGTATGCGGTGAGCCAGTTCAGGTGATTCTCTAAGATGGAATGTCTAATAAAGAGCCAACGTGCACAGGGACATTTACACACATGCGTGATTCAGGACTCCCCGAGGCCGCTTCATCCACAGCTCCTGCTCAGCCATGGGGAGCAGAAACCCGGTTCTGATGGACTTAGACATCATAAAAAGACAAATGCATCAACATGAAGTCAGAAGTAGACAGATAAGACGCATAAGAACACAGTAATCTGATTACTGTGAGAGTTTCGAATGGAACTTTTCACACCCGAGGCTGCTGTCAGACTTGATAAATCTTTGTTTTTAGTCTGGTAACAGTTTTAAGCTTAAAATTAAAAATAAAATCACAAGATTTTGGACATGATGAAAGGGAATCATGAAGAAATGAACAGTGTTCTCCACAAAGGACCGGGCTTTCATGACAGACAGGAGCTGGAAGGTGTCCGGGTGAAACAGAGACTGCTGGTGCAAGTGTTGGGAGAAGAAAAGCGGGAGCAGCTCCGGATTAAAAAAAAAAAACACTTCAATGTTTATGTAAAGGTCCAGCCAGATTTCTAGCAACTGAAACGCTCCGATATGTTCCCACAACCTCCTGCAGGCAGCAGCCCTGGTCTCGAACCGCTGACCTTACTGTCACAGTGGCTCTTTCAGAGAGACACTCATGCACAGCCACTGTTAGGACAAGCAGTCAGGATGAAGGAACAGGTCCCCCCACCCCTGCCAGTGCAGGCTTCCTGGGGGTCCAATCAGGAGTAGATGGTGATGACCTCACTTCCTCCTCCCCTGACCAGCAGGACTCGCTCCAGACCCTCAGTCAGAACCTCCAGAAACTCCATGTCTGATGCAGAGTGAAGGAGCTCCTCATCCTCACCTTCATAGCTCACAAAGAACAGGTCACACACACGCATGCTTGGTGAAGGAGCCCCCCTCCTCTCATAAAGAAATAGGAGGAGGGTTCTTCTTCAATGTGGACCATCAAGAAGTCCACCTGTCTGAACACATGGGTCATGCAGATGAGAGGAAACTTTCACAGTGACCTTCATCAGACCTCTTCCTCGGCAGAGCCACATGTAAAGGATACAGTTCTCGTCTCCCTCTGTGTTCCTGGGGGGCCCTGGCATGTTGAGCAGAACCAGCCGGGCATCGTGGGATTTGTTGACTATGACTTCGTTGAGTTTGACGGCCGTGTGCATACGCCTGACATTAGAATGGTCTCTGATAAAAGGAAACAAAAGGTGTTCAGTCACATGGCGGCCGTGTGTGACCTGATGACGATGAGGGGGATCCTCACGGTCTGATGCTCAGCATGTCTCTGAATCCTTCGGGCGTGGAGCAGCCCGAGTGTGTGGCTCTGTAGTGCGAGGCCTTGTCTTTGGTCCAGGTCATCTGAACGCGGCGGTGGTGCTCTGAGCTGCAGCCGCTCCCCACTCGTTCCCCAACTTCTGTGTCATCGTCGTCATCTGAGCCGATGCTGGTGAGGCGGAGCATCGAGTTACGATCTTTGACCAGCTGAGCCTGTTTGATCAGGAAACAGCAGAGCGTCACACCTGAGACAGGATACAACAGACACCTGTCTGTCAGCACACCTGTTTGTCAGCATACCTGTCTGTCAG
>BSAI01000105.1:3446729-3478914 GCA_036245035.1 Adrianichthys oophorus
TCTGACAGCACACCTGTCTGTCAACACACCTGTTTGTCAGCACACCTTTCTGTCAGCACACTTGTCTGTCAGCATGCTAGTCTTACAGCACACCTGTCTGTCAGCATGCTAGTCTTACAGCATACCTGTCTGTCAGCACACCTGTCTATCAGCACACCTATCTGTCAGCACACCTGTCTGTCTGTGTGCCTATCTTTTTTGCACCTGTCTGTCATCAAGCATTTCTGTCTGCACAGACTCTACAGCAGCAGAAATGGATTTTCTATAGGAGAGCAGAACCTGAGTTTGAGGCTTCTGACCTTCAGGGGTTGGGTGGCGCAAAAACAGAAGGATGTTCAGCTCTAACACAAATTTCAACAAGCAGAAGAGCGCTGCAGCCATCTTGGATAAAGTTCTGCACAGGTCAATTTCCTCAGAACCAGCACTGGTGTGAAAGCTCCACTGCTCCCACTAAAGCTCAGAGGCCTCCACTTCTTTTCTAAACTGCTCTACTTCACTGCTGACACCAAGGAGACTTACGTCGTCAAAACTCCAGCGCACCCTCTGAGGAGAGCAGCAGAAACAGGTGAGATAAAGCAAAGGCTTATGTTGCTGTGCACCTGGTCATCAGAGCCATGTTTTGAATCCTATGTTGATTTTCGAGGGAGCTGCTCTTCAACTCAAGAATGACCTTTACTTTTTAAAAAATGTCTTCATTAGAAATTCTAACAAAATATATTCAGTAACTCTGGATGCTGATACTCTAAAACACGTATTAACTTTTAAATGTTTGATTCTACTCAAACAAATAGATTTTTCTCCCCTCAAACCAAAATGGAAGCAACTAACATCCTGTCAGAAGAGTCTGGAAATGTCCTCTCTTCAATATGGAGGAAAGATCGGATGGTCTTCCAGACACAAACCTTCAGTAAATGTCATCTTGCTAAAGAAAGGTGCTAACTAGCTGCGCATTAAGAAGATGAAGGGTTCAAAAAGGCGTCATCTGTGCTGAACATGCCACAGAACTGCAGCAATCTAACATTATTATTATATGATGACATCATCACCTGCTGATCTGCACATGGTCAGAATTTGACGCATGCTTTGCCTCCTCTTCCTCAGGGCTGGGATCAAAGTGAAGGCATGACGCGCAGACGCTCTTCGCTGCAACTCAGACTCACCTCCCGCTCCCGATCCGACTTGGAGAGCCGCATCTGTCTGAGCATCTGGGACCTCTGCTCCATCATCAGCGTCCTTTCGTAGGTGTAGGCACTGATGTCGCTGTCATGCTGAGGACGAGGGGGTATGCACATGCAGACAGTTTGTTGAAGTCTCACCTCTGAGATGAAGGTCAGAAATGCTCTACAGAGGCAGAACGTACCATTTCAACCACCTCCACCTCTGCTTCAATGCGCAGGTGATAAAGGAAGGTTGCCAGGTCCTTCTTCATCTGGATGGAGTTATCCTCCATCTGGGCCACAGTAAAGATTCTCATCCCACACTTCCTCCACACCTGAGAGCACACAAGTCTTGAGAATTAAGCAGATCAGCCTGGTTCAGTGTGATGGGGGTGTGGTTTGTCGGGGTACTCGCCTTGTGCTGACGTAGAAGGAACGGCAGCAGCATCAGCATCCCCCCGTCATGCACAATCCACCACACGTCAATGTAGCCCTCTGTGTAGGGCTCGCTGTTGGTGGGGAAAAGGGAGATGTTTTTGGGGACCAGCAGGGCCAGGTGTGCAGCCGTCGTAACCCGCACCGTGTCTAAAAGAAAGGGAGGGGGCACCGTTAGCCATCTGCCTCTTAGAGAGCGCTGCAGTACACACGCAGTGCCCTGACTCACTGATAAAGGTCTTCCAGGACTGTGGGTCCTCGCTTTGCCTCCAGGCGTGAGGCCAGCCCATCACCACTGTGTTGGGTTTCATGCCTCCCAGCCCACTGGACTGGATCATGTGGCTGATGCCCTCCCGGGGCTTCTGTGCCACGATGCACTGACAAAAGCCCTTCACACGCTCCTTCTCCATGAGGTGCTTCAGAGTCTAAGAGAACAGAGATGCTTCAGACCTTCTGAGGACAGCAGGAACTCCAGCAGAACCACTCAGAACTGAGCTGAACCTGCTCTGCTGCGAGAGACTCCCCAAAGCTCTGCAGGAAGTTTCCAGAAACCACAGTGCCGACAATGGTCAGGCCCTTCCCAGCCTTTAGCTGGCTGGCGAATGTCAGCAGCCGTGGAGACTTGACGTGGGCGTCCTCGTCCAGCTTCAGCAGCACCAACAGCTGAGGCCTGCAGACACAAACGTGAGCCAGGAAACCCGACTATGTGACCCCACGCATCCACGTCAAATGTCCTCACCTCCAGTTTTTGGTGTGGGGCGGGCCCTCTTCCAGCCTCAGGAGGGCATACCGGGCAGCGCTGAGAGACAGGCCACGAATCCCATCCCCCCACTCCTTCTCAGCCCTGGGACACACACAGGTATGAACACTGAGGAAACCCACCAAAGCACATTAACAAGAACACATCTCCATGGCAACGTACCCGTGATACTCAATGTATTTGTAGATCATCCCAGCAATCACCATGGCAACAATGGCATAGTACCAGGAGGATATGAACATGAGAGCAAGGCAGATAGTCATCCCCAAAAATGACAAGGTCCTGACGAGACAAGAACATCGCATCAGTGCATGAACGGGGGGGTGGGTTCATGTATGCACATGTGCGCACGCTTGTGTTTGCATGTGACAGTACCAGTGATAGTAGGAGAAGCGGGGTCTCCAGTTGGGCGTCCTGAGGAGCGTCTGGAGAGCACAGGCCAGGTTCACAAACAGGTAACACATCAGGAAGAACCTGTGGGAACAGGAGCAGAACTCAGCCTCAAACACACGCACACACGTGCACACAGAGCTGAGCCTCACATTGTAAGGATGGGAGCAACCATGTCCAGAGAGGCAATGAGGATCCCCAGCTCTGCTATCAGTGCAGTGAGGATCAGTGCCCAGGTGGGCTCGCCGTTAGGTTTGCCGTGACCAAAAACCTGAGGGAGACATGAAACAGGAAATGAGCAAACAAGAACCAACTGCAGGGTCATGTATGTTTGAACTCTCCATGTGGAGCAGGTCTGTCGGATGACAAAACTTTTACAGGAAGATCAAACTTATGATTTCAGGAGGTCAGCAGTCAAAGTTCGGCTCAGACTCAGTTCTCAGCTCTGCAGCCCACAAATGATCTTTTTCAGCTGTAGCAGAAAGTAAGCAGTAAAACTGCAAGAAACGCCTGTAGCTGCATCTGTCTGACACGCAGAGGCAGACTTACCATTAGTAAGCAGTGAGCTCTGCCACACGGAGATTACGCAAACCCATTTGAAGTGGGTTTGATTGTCCCTATAGTTTACTCAACATATGTTAATAATATAATGATTTTTTTTCACATTCTTGACATTGTTATTACATGTCCTTCTTTTCTATTTGATTGGTAATGTATTTCTGGTGATTTTTAGATGACGTCTGGGCTGGAACACCATAACTATTTAGGAACACTGGGAGAGTTTAAATGATGATTTGAAGAGGTTTTTTTTTTTTAAAAAAAGTGGTCAAATGAAGCAGAGTTTTCTGAGTGGCTGTAAAAAGAGGAAAAGGCAAAGAGAAAGAAAGAAATGTGTTCCTTCCAAAAGTGCTGGAAGACGGAAAAAATAGGAAAAAAACAGATCAAATGACTCAAAAAGAAGATAAAAAAGAAGTAGAAAGGGGACAGACAAGGAGGGGAAACGTAAAGAGAGGGACAACATTTTTTTATTTAGAAAATATGTCTTTATTTTGGATTTGGATCCTTCATTCAAGTATTTTTATTTCTTTTGCCTTCTTTAGTAAAACCTAACATATTAAATAAAGGGCAGATGATTGTCATTTGTAGGAAGTAAGTGATTAATAAATTAGTACTTTTAATACATTTAATGTTTTTCCAGTTAAAAATAATGTATATAAAACACATTTCTTTAACATTTTAATGTGATTTCAGTTTTCAAATGCTTATCAAAACATTTGGGTTCATGCTGTCTTAAAGTGGACCAGTAAGGAAGTTATTTATTGTCTTATCCTAGGTAAAGACTTAATAAAAATAACTGCTGCACATCTCACCCTGAGGAAAGGGATGATGTTGTCCTTGGCGATGGCCTGCAGAAGTCTGGGAGCGCCGGTCAGAGACTGAAGGCCGGCGCCACATGTTGAGAAAAAGGAGCCAATCACGATGACCCAGGGAGTGGGCCACGCCAGAGTCCCCACCACCAGCTCCCCCCCCACAGAGTCCCCAAACCTCCAAGAGAAACAGAAGTAGTCAGACCACAAGCAGGAGGCCAGCAGCAGCAACAGAAGAAATGAAGCACTGACTTGTCTCTGAGGACCACACCGTCGATGCAGGCGCCGAACAGAACCACGCTGCTCAAGTCTGGATCAGAAATTAAGTAAAACACACAAGGAAAACACAAACAAGAAAGAACAATCAGACCGTCATCCAAGGATACAGACGATGGAGGTGGTGAGGATGGCAAAGATGGTTCCAATGGGAATTGAGCGCTGAGCATCCTTCAGATCCCCGGAGCGATTGGAGCCAGCCATGATTCCTGAGGAAAAGAGCAGTTCTTAAAAGCAACACACCTGACAGAAAAGCCCATGAAACTGAGCACTTTCCCATTTCGTTTTGTCCTCATAAAGTAAAAAGGAACTCTTCTCTGCCACTTTGGCCAGAGGTAAACTGCACCTGTGACAGACGGGAAGAAGATTCCCACCAGCAGCGTGAAGGAGGTGGCGATGTCCACAAAGACGTACGGGAGCTGAGTGGAAGCAGGATGGGAGGCGGGAACTGAGGTCAGGGAACTCTTCTCCACCACGGCTCCTTTGCTGAGGTAGGAGCTCCACAGGTTCTCTGCCAAGAGAGATGGGATGATCACCTGCAAGCTTCCCTACACCTTCGAGCACGCTCAGTTTCAGAGGAGGAGAACTCTATATGTTTAACCATTCTTTTTTTGTGCAAAACATCAAAGATGTTATACATAATGTTATATATAATACAATACATGTTATTTATGCCACTCGCATCCTGTCATTCGTTCTCTGCATCCTAAACCTTTAAGACCAGAATATTTTCATGGTTTCTCAGGGTGAAGGAGGTTATGGATTTATATCATATTTAGTACTCATTCATCTTTACCTTTTTGATGACTGTGAAATTACCTTCTTATAACTGTGCTATAAACATTATTATAAACATTAATAGTGAAATCAAACTAACTGAGTCTTGAACTTTAAGAGTAGAAAAAAAACATCAGCTTCAGACTCACAAACTGGAAGAGAACCAGACTTCTGTTGAAGCATAATGAAGAACATGTTCTGCTGTTGTCAGGAGCAGCGTAATAGTTTATGTTGATGAAGGATCTCATTTGGTCAAGATGGGTTTTCTGGTTGTATGGTTTATATAAAAATTCCCATTGGAAATGAATAGAAACATTCATTGAGAGGCTATATATGAAAAACAACAAAGGGAGTTTTATCAAAGCTGGCTCTATAGCGCCTCCATGTGTTCAGATATAGTACAACTTGCTTTTGGACCTAAATCTCCAGAGGGTTAGCTTTTTTTCCCCCTCAGAATTCTCGGATGCTAGAAAAACTATCTTTCTGACTATGATTTCTGCTATTTTGGAATTTTTTGTAAAACACTCTTGGCTCACTTTTTAGCATATTTTAGCCAATCTCCACAATTTTTTTTATTTATCCTATTTGGACCATCACAGGTCCAAAGTGCCATTAATTTAGCAAAATTCCTCAATTGTACAAAGTTTGATCTCATTGTCCTAAGTAGTAGCAGCAGCTTTCACTGATTAATGAAAGTGTTGATTTCAGCAATCAGATGCAATTTCTTTAAGGGAATCACAATTCTAGTTTTTCTTACATTCCATGTTTTAAAAAAATCTTGTTTTAAGAGTTATTTTCCTCTTTATTTAGACCATATTTTCAAAATTAAGAGAGATTTGTATCTTTTTATTTTACTGAAACATTCCTGTAGTGAATAAAACAGTTTTCTTAAAATAGGAATTCTAAATTTGAAATTTTCCACACCTTTTTGCGTTACAGATTAACTAATGAGCTCACTATACCTGTAATAATCCCACTCGCCAGCCCTGGTATGCCCTTAATCTGGGAGAAGTGGTTGTTGGTAAAGTATTCGTCACAGGTGGCGTTCAGATCCCGGCTTTGACAGAAATGCTCCCAGAGATCTGTGGTCTGGTTCCCCACTGCAGGTGTGTGGGTGGGGGGTTCCACTGTGCTGTTTTCTGACGGGCAGATAAAAACAGTTAGGACAGCTTTTTGGTGATTCCTGACAGAATGAGACCTGAACGTACCGAAGCTGAGGCTAAAGTTGCCCTCAGGTGTCTCTACGTCTTCTCTGTGGAGCTCTGAGACGATCTTCTCACACTGGTGGTCTTTAACATAGTGGCCGTTGATGGTCCTGTTCCCCAGCATGCACACTCTGTAAAAGCAAGCATCTGTAAGGTTGAGCTGTGAGAATCCACACGTCTTCCTGACAGCACTCACGGGAAATGTGGCTCCTTGAAGGCTGAGACCAGCGCTCCGACATAAATTGAGATGATGGAGATGATGACGCACGCCAAGAAGACTGACGCCAGCTTGTTCACGTATTTGACGCCCACAAAGACCAGCAGGGACATGAGGAGGAGGCAGATGCTGCCGTACAAACGCATGTTGTTCAGCATGGCTCCCCCGTCACCACTAAAGATGGCCGCCTCAGGTACAATGTACAGCTGGAAGAGAAGAAAGACGAGATGTACTCTTAGTGTGACTGGAGCAGAGAGAAGAAAGTAAAAGTAAAAACCAGATTTCTGGTGGTCCAACCCTGATGGGAAACAATGGAATTGTTCAGGACTCCAGCATTGTAACTATACTGCATGAAAGAGTTGCTTCTGCAGGAATGTTCTGACTAGGGGTGTCAATTGTCGCATTAATTGCGATTAATGAACTGCAGACAAAACAGCATTTTAAAATGTATTTTATTTAATTGTGTCAACATCATTTTTAATCTATAACTATTATCTTTTATTAAGGGATATTTTGAGGTTTCTTATCAGCAATTAAGAGGCCTGATCATATTGGACATTTTCGTCCGCAAAGTCCATTCATTTCTGATAATGGACACCTCAACGGGCATTTCTACATACAAAATAAATAAATATTAAATCAGTTATTAGTACTTTAATATTGATATTTTTAACAAAAAGCAGATTATTTGATATTCTGCAACACATTGTCTTGGTAAACTCTACAAAGCCAGCACCACCTCGCTGCAGCAGTGGAGGGAAGAGGTATATTCTAGACATCGTGTTGGGTAAAACAAAGTCTAATTTCAGAGGTAAAGTTCACCTCTTTCTGGATGTTTTTGCCGGCTCACAACAAAGAAACAAAGTCCAAATAGTTCATATCCTCCTTGTGTCTCATCTCCTCATCTCTTTCTCTTCTGCTGCATCCCAGTCTATAAAATGATCAAATTCACCAAACATTTCTTTTTTTTTTTTTTTTTTATTATAAAAGGTTGGAAGTCTTTTATAATAAAAAATATATCATAAAGCCACTTCTTAAATTGTATTTTGATCTTTTACTCTGCCACAATGTCACAAATGTCAATGAAAATACCCCAAAATGAGACTTTTCACAGCAATTATTAGTCAGTCAGATTTAAAGATTTTTTAGAACTATTACAGATCATAAATAATGAATCACACAAATAAATTAATGGCCTAACAGCAGTGGTTTTGACACTTTCATGTCATCATCCAATGGTAAACCTAAGTACACAACCTGCAAGTCCTCATTGCTGCACGCTAACACATGCGAAGCATCTGCACCCACCAGCAGGATCTCGACGGCTCCCAGGATGTACATGGCTCCAGCAAAGGTGGTACCCAGGTAGAAGCACAGCCCCACAGCGCCCCCAAACTCTGGACCCAGAGAGCGGCTGATCATGAAGTAGGAGCCCCCGGCTGCAGAAGGAAGAAAGAATGAAATGGAAAGAAAAGGGGATGGGGAAAAGATAAAAGAGAACCATGACAGGAGCGTGAAAAAGAAAGAAAAATGATGGAATGAGCGGACGTGAAGACAGAGATGGATGGACGGTTAGTGACATGGTGAGAGGAGGTGAAGGAGGAAAGCACCTGAGAGACGTCATGCTTTTCCTGAAGAAATAAGCATGATGATGCTCTACAGCGAGAAGATTATTCCACAAAAACAGGATTTCATCTCTTTTGTTTCTTTACCCTAAAGCTTCAGCACAGATGAAATGCTTCTGTGGAGCACAGAAACACAGGGGCTTCCCCTCCTCACGCCGTAAACACTCGCCTTTTTAAAACCAATGCTTTTAAGGGCTCAAATCTTTTCTCACAGAAAGACTGAGACACGAGAGCCACAAACACTCTGCTTCACGCCTCTGCTGTGAAGCCGAGAAGAAGGATCTGTTTCCACATGCACTCTGAAGAAAGATGGTTTCAAAGTCTGAGTTTGGATGCGAGAAGTGAGGGGGACAGACAGGGGGAGGCACAGGACACACAAAAACATCCCCGGTTAGAAAAATGTGGACGAAATGGAAAACTGGGAATGTGGCCTGAAGAATTTCAGAGAGAACAGAAGATTGAATTTAGTGGATGATTATAATCCAGAAAATAAACCATGAACAGAGTTTGACGTCTATTTTTATTATCTACATCTTAAGACATTGTTCCCTCGTTTATTGTCTGAGTTATGTTCTAAAAATAGCACGCGATAAGAGAACTCTGCAAAGCAGGATTATAGTTTTAAG
Organism: Adrianichthys oophorus; assembly: GCA_036245035.1. Lineage (NCBI taxonomy): Eukaryota > Metazoa > Chordata > Actinopteri > Beloniformes > Adrianichthyidae > Adrianichthys > Adrianichthys oophorus. Next base: position 3,455,565 of record BSAI01000105.1, read on the forward strand.
GCTGTAAACTCCTCACTTCACATTTAATGCACTTTTCTTGGACAGACATGGACACTTTTACACGTTTTTCTCTTCGTAGAAAAATAAACCCAAGATTAATTTATTTAAAATATAGTATTTTTATCAAGCAAAAGCTCTCCTTACATTAGATCACTTAACTGTATTACGACAGCCTTGCTCTTTAGTGCACAAACAAAAGGTTTGGAGTGATAAACCGGGAAAATTCTATTTAATCCTATTTTATAAAAGGTGAATGCCTTCAAAGTTGGGGGAGATGAATTGTACAGGAATTGTGCAGGCCTCAGTAGTGTTGCTTATTTCCAGCCTCATGAGCCCTTTTTTGTTTAGGAGGTCTGTAACAGAAAGCCGTACATGTCAATGAAGACTGAATCTGGATAATATTCTGCTAAATCCTGCTCAAGCTTCAGTCTTTGTTTAAACCACAAAAGTACAGAACATTTCAAAAATGTGAAAAAAGGAAGAATGTGTCATCCAGCTGTGTCGTTTGATGGTATAAAATATTTCATTGTAAACGGTTGCATTGAAAAAAATAGGTTTTATTACTGTAGGACATTGCATCTGCTTAAGTAATCAGATTACAGCAGGCTTTTTCCAGCATCTGATTTCCCAAAACATGCAAAGAACATCTGTAAAGTTTCTGTTTTATTGTACTGATATGACAGGACATATTTTAGAAAACACATCCAGAATATTTTGTGTTTTATTTAAAATTACGTTGCAATCTGATTACTGACTACTCCTCCCTCTATGATCAGTGCGGCCTGAGATCCAGAGCTTGAATTCTATAGCCACTAAAAATTTAAAATACTGCTGATGAATATCTGAATGAAACAGGAAGTTTCCTCATCTGTGAACTCCTGCTGAGTCAGCAGGAAACGGCCTTAAATTCTGCATGTTTCAGCAGGTTGTCTCTCCAAATACCGCAATGTAATCTGTCATGGTGTCTGAATGTGTGCTGGTTTGATTCCTCGTCACGTTCACGAGGAGAATTAAGTCGAACTCAGTTTCTTCATCTGTTAGCGCGGATGCACGTAAGGATGGAATTAGAAACAGGAAGTTGCTCCTGCTTCCCGTCAGGGAACGACAGCTGAACAAATGTTGGCGGTCTTTTAAAGGGTGGCCTTTGAATTAAACAACCTGGGGGTGTGGGCAGCAAACTCATTGAGTACCTGTGCCCCCCTCCTTTGTGGTTGTCTTAATCAACTTGAACTCGTTGCAGACAGACAGATCCAATAGATCCACGTACGCCTTCGTTTTCATTTTCCAAGGTGACATCTGGCTCAAAACTGTACGGCTAGATAGCTCTGATATTGCTCACCATTTTTGTTCCACCACTAATGTTAATTTGGGGTTGTGAGGGGCTCTAAGTTAGCAGGAGACTGTGTAAAATAAAAAAAAATAAAAAGGATGATGGCCAACAGTCCCACCCCCAACTCCGAGGTGAATTTCTGATGTACTCCTGCCCCTCTGCACAAACTTTGTTTGAAAGAACTTTTTTTTGGCCTAAAAATAGCATAATCATAATTCGGACCACATGATTTGGACTTTAAAAATGATTGTATCGCCTCAGAGTGCAGATGTTTCACAGAGTACAGAGTTTCGGTACCTGGAACGACTCCGTTGGTTGCTATGGCGCTCATGGAGATGGCGGTCAGCATTGTCTGTGGAGCAGAGACGAGGGGGAGGCGGCGTGAGAGAGATTCACCTATGCGAGAGATGAAGACGACGAGCAACACTCACGCAGCAGCAGCAGACGAAGACGATGCAGAGCGCCTGCAGCACCCCGGCCGTTCCCACCACCCAGGTCAACCGCAGGAACAAGATGACCCCAAAAATATTTTGCAGGCAGGGCAGGTAGACGCCCATGAAGGTTCCCATCTGTGGAGACTTGAGGAAGACAGCAGCAGAGTGAAGATCTGCTCACGCCTTTGTTTGTTAAACCCTCCATGCTAACATATTCCTGTGTTTTAGTTCAATCTCCCTCACTAGCTCTGTCAGTTTGACCGACAGCTCAGAACTGCTCTGAAGAACCCCGACAGAGTAATGTGAGGCAGTTCCAGTCTGGGTCACAGGTCCCATCTGCACACCAACTTTCAAAATGTTTTTAGATTTTGTATAACTCCAGCTGAAACTCCTACAAGCAGCTCAGCTGCACTAAAACCATTGTGCGCACCTTGCTGGGTTTCTTTTTCTCCCCGATGCTCTCGGCCTCCTCGTGCTCTTTCGCGCCCTGCGTCAGGTTGGTGTAGTTTGCCAGACGGCTAAGCAGAGAAGAAACTTTGGGCCGAGTGTCCATCTCCTCCTGTTGGAGAAACAAGAGGACAAGAGGGAATAAAGAGCGTCTCCATCCAAACAGGGGCATCATGTTTTGTTTCCCATCTTTTAAAGACGTTTTCTTTTCTTTTGCTTCCTTAAGTTTTTAAAGACAAATCATTTTTCCCCACCTGTAAAAGACATTTACTCTCAAATAAAAAGTAACTTAAATCTGAAAGTCTTTCAGTGTTTGATCAGAGGCCAGAATCCTCAGGCTTTTTTGTCCGCACCTCAAACAGGGCCAGGTTTCGGTCGTAGAAGTCGTCGTCGTCCATGCCGTGTGTGTTGTTGATGTAAACATTGGAGATCTTGGAGTGTCCATCGCCTGCAGGGACACAAGCAACCTTAAACAGAGTCAGACCTCCGAAGCGCAGATGGAACGTCAAACACTGCAGATTATCTTCTCATCATCTCTGTGGCCTTGAAAGGTCAAGCTGCATTCGAGTTTCGCCCCACTTCAGCTCTGGCTCACAAAAAGCAGAACCTGTGTCAGCACCTTTCCTCTCCACTGACTCAAGCAAACACGACTGCAGCACTGTTTCAGAAATTAGGAAGAAAGAAAAAAAGAGGCCTGGATGGTTGAGCAAAACATCAGTGTCTGCTGCCAAACTGATGTGGGAACACAGATTCCATCCTCAAATTAAATAAGTAAATCATACAATGACTCAGATGATGGAAAACATTAGTTTTACTGTATTCTTCCCCTGTCCTGCATCTTCACTCTCCTGCCTGCTTACACACAGATGGCTTTAATGACTGTCCGTGTAAAGTCTCTACAAAGGCTGACGATGAACTGGAAAGCAGTGAAAATCTTCAGGGCACATTTCAGGACCCAAATCCTCCGGGATCAGGGTTGGGAAACACTGCAGGATATTCTTCAGGGACAGAGGTTTGACTTAAGATGGTTCGTGCCAAAAACCTTCCCTAAAAACACAGAGGAGCTGAAGCATGATGGGAACAATGACGGTTGGAACAGACAAACAGCAGACTTGTTCGCCATTGCTCTGACCATCTTATCGCACAGATTGGAGGTGCAGCTGTTCTGGGAAGTTCACAGAGACTGAGGCCGGAGCTCCAGGAGTGACTCGACCTGCTGAGCCGGTCCAGTTAGAGCAGCTAGATAACCATGTCTGTGTGCAGTGACGGTCTGATCAGAAGCTCAGTGTCTCCAGAGTTTGTAAAAAAGGCTGTGCGAATGTGAATGTATGTGTGTGACAGACTGTCAATAAGTGTGTCTGTCTGAATCTGTCAGGACTTGTTTTTTTCTTGTATGAAGGTGTGTCAAAGCATCTGAGCACGTGTAGGTGTGTGTGCTTATCTGTGTGTCAGAGTGTGTCAGCCTAAGTGTGTGTGTGTTTACATGTACTGTGTTTCTGTGTGTGTGTTCTCTGACTCAGGCACAAATCTGATCAGCTGGGTTGTTCTCCGTTTTAGCTGAGTCATCTACTCTCATACTTCTTTGGGTGTCCTGCCTCACAACAGCCTGAACTCCATCCGATTATCTCAGCCCATGTCTATTTATAGAAGCTACTGGAGAAGTTGGGGCATCTTCAGCAGCGTGTAAGCGCTTAAGGGGATCAGAGGAGCTCACAGTTCCATCTCTCCATACTTCAGGCCCCTAGTTGAAGCCACTAAACCAGAGACTGGACCTACAAGAGTCTAGCGTTTGCTGATGCTGGCTGTGCAGGTCGGCGGAGTGCACGAGTACATCTGTAGCTGCTGGTGTGAAAAAGACTTCAGTGTTCAGCATCAGCTTCATAAAATGATTAAAATCTGAGATCATTTTCAGTGTTTTCTGCTGTTTCATACATCCTAACATGAAAGTTTTCAGCTGCTTCAGGAGATTCCAGCTTCCTCTTTAGGTTAAACTGTTAAAATAATGAAGTGTTGAATGTTCATTGATTAGTAATGACAAGAGCTTCAAGCATCAATTATTTCTTCAGCTGTGTTTTAGCCGCTGCAGCTAATCAAGCATTAATCAGGGGACTTTTCAATCATTTCAGACTCTCCACTTCCATCAGGTCTTTTTCATGCATCAGCATTTGGGTGTGTTTTTACAGGGGTTGCAGTTACAAGGATCTGTTTGGTAAACTTTAAAACCAAGAGGCTAAAACACCAAATACAAAGAATCTCATCGATCGCCCCTTTAAAAGTTCAACACAGATTCATCAAATCCGTTTCTTTTTCTTTAGGGTTTTTGTCTTCTGGTAAAATTATTTGTATTCAATTTTTAATCATTTATTAACAATAGTGTCACATGTGTTTATTTCAAAAACAAACACTGATTATATAAAAAAAAAATTTTTTATTACCAAATAAAGTTAGGGTGTATTCAGACCAGAGTCCTGAACTTTGCATTTGGTCTGTATTCAGAAAGTCGTCAACCGGACGTTTCTGCCAAATATTCTAAACAAAACCACATGACTAAAGATCTCCTCAGTCATTGGCCAAGAATTTTGAGGGCGGGCCAAAGCAACAAGAAAAAGAATAATGGAAATCCTACGCTTTGCAATCCTTGTCAGGATAGTTCACTTATTCAAACTTTATATTTTACTGATCAACGTCTGTTTCAAAAATTGTTCCAGATTATTGGGAGAAAATTAACTTTGGCTCACTTTAAGAGAAACAAATGAGTCCAGTCTGAATACACTGTTAGTTTTGAATTTAAATAGAGGTTAAATGTTGAAAGTGTGTATTTTAGCTTTTTAAATAATTTTTTTAATGAAAGCACCTGCCAATAAAAAATAACGTAACAGTATAAAAATTGTGCACATCGTCTAGGTTGATGTTCACTCGTCCAATCATTTTACTGAAAACAAAAATGTTGATTCTTTAGATCAGTTTAATGTCATTGACTGTTTTTGAGGCACAAAATGGTCCATTTGAATGTGAGATTCGCCCTTGATCAACAGTGAATGAGTGTGTCACCTTGTTCAATGCTGCTGCGCTCAGGTGTGTCGGCCCCCCCTCCTCCTGTGGCAGCGGCCCCCGACGCCTCGCTATGCAGGTCGCTTCTGTTGACGCTCTCCCTGGAGCCGAAGCGCACGCGGGCCCCGGAGCGTGAGCTGATGTCAGGCGACGTGTCCGACAGCCCCGGGAGGTCCTCCGTCTTGGTGGGTGTCACGGTGAAGCGCACTGATGCCATGGCTGCCCTTTGTCAGGGGTGTGTGTGTGTGCAGTGTGTGGGGGTACAGAAGGAGCAGGACCTGAGCTAAGCTAAGCTATCCTCCGCATCACACTGAGGTAGCAGAGGCCTCTGTTACTCCCCCTCCTGATCCTGCAGAACCCCATTGAATCAAACTGACCTCCCCCACCAACTTACATAAAAAAAACGACAACAACAGGCCTCTGTGTGTCAGAGAAATGAAGCTGGGGGGGTTTAAAAAAAAAAGAGGGAGACCTGCAGCATGAAAGGACCCAGCAGCAGACAGGGTGTGTGTGTGTGGTGGTGGGACAGGAGAGGGGGGCACATAAAAGACATGACATTAAAATGGGCATAAATATTCAACATAAGCAACATAACTTCAACCAGAGAATTATCTGCATCAAATGAGAGGATTCCTGCAGGAAATGTCCTGCTTCCGACTCCAAAAAAAAAAAGGAAGTCAGTTGAGTCACCATTTTTTCAAAATACGGACACCCCTCATGTTAGAGTCAGAGATCGCCAGTAAGCCATGACTGGTCCAAGTCAGTTTGAGTCAACAGTTTTTTTGCCAACCATTCTCACCTATCAGGGGTGAGTAAATTGTAAAGTCACCATTGACTCTACATGAGTACTGGACTGAGTGACCCTTCCCTCCTGGCGTTCCAAACTGGAAATACACACTGGTCCCAGGATGCCAAAATCCCATTGACTTCTATTGAGAAATAAACAGCTATTACTCAGTCATTACATTTGTCAGAATAACCATTCTTGCTCTGCTACATCCTTTTAACAAGTTCTAGTGAATCCTGATTTTTTTATATTATATTTTATATTATATATTTTTATATTATATTTTTGCTGTAGTGCAAGTTGTTCCAGTCTTAAACTGACCAATCAAATGCCTTTTAAATAAAAGTAGGTTGCCTCACATTGAACGTTCAAAGGGTTTGATTGACAGATTCTCCTGAGCCCACTTACAGTGGAAAGGGTGTGGCTTTCTAATTTGCTCACTACTATTGAAGAGAGTGGTTGCCATGGAAATGTAGACTAAGACGAACACAGACCAATCACAGCTTACTAAGGATGACTGGTTTCAACGTGGAGATGGACATATCGCAGAAAAAATTTGATTAAATTGACTTAATTTCGTTGGAACCAGAAAGAAGTCATTTTCTATGGGTGACTTCACATTCACCCAGTCCAGTTCTCTATATACAGTCAATGAACGCCACCTACAGACTTTGCAAAATGTTCTATATATATTTTTTTTTTACGTTTGAAAATCTGTGACGTCATATTTGTCGTTGAAAATAAAATAGTGAGTCCGAATTGCTTTTCAAATCCAGGGCACTAGATAGTCCTAGTTTTTTAGTAGTTAGGGAGTGGTGAGGGAATTCTGACATAGCCCTTATTAAAATGAACATCTTACAAAGACTATCTAAGAATTCACTGTCCGCCTTAGACGATAACTTGGGTGGTTTAGAAAAAATAAATGTTTACACATTTTTTTCACAAGAAAAAATGTTCAAATGCAATACATTGTGGTCTATATTCACCAATCTAGTGGGCATCATGAAACTGTTTCTGACTCAAAGTCTGTGTGTGTGGAGCTTCGTGAAAGCAGCAGGAGCAGGTTCTTATTGCTGAAAGCTGGTGGACCTGCTGCAGATTTTTCTCTAAAATCCTCTGAGGGCAGAAGGCCCTCCTCACTTGCTGGCCCTCATTTAGCAAACAGAACCATCATGTCTGTTGATGCGCCTTCACTACAGCACAGCTGCTCTACCAGCTCAGCCCGGCACTTAACCTCTCATCTTCTGAGAAAAAGGTCAGGGTGGGTGCGTTCATAACTTCAGCCATTATTGAATTATTGAATGATTGCGATTTGTTTGTCTTCCTAAAACCCTGCCTCCATCAGTCTGGCGCTTCAGTGTAAAAGGGGTGCATTCAGAAGCAGCTTCAGGAGAAGACGGGGCGAGTTTCATTCATCTCGTCCGTCTCGCTGCATCTGCAGCAGAAACCATGAGAATCAGCAGATTTTCCCACAAGCTAAATTACAGTTAGGATGAATAGATTCAATAGAAGTTTTACATTTTTTTGCTTGTGTTAATGTTTTTCCGGCAGTCTGCATGAAACTGCACTGAATGCATGAAGGCAAAATGTAAAAGCTTTCTGCCTGAAGGTGACCCTTTTGACCTCTGACACCTGAAGAATCCAAACGCCTATTTTGATTTTCACCAAAAGAAGATGAGGAGACAAAAAGTCATAAGTGTGAGAAAACAGATTCACATTTGACTTGAAAATATCAGTTTATCTTACAAATCAATGTTTGGCTATAAAAACCAGTTCATGCAAAACTAAACAATGTGAAGGGCTGGCTTTAAAAAACTGATTAATCAGTATAAATTGATCTTCACATTGAAAACAAACAAAAAATGATGAGAATACCAACATTTTCTTCAGGCAAAAACAGTTTTTCTGTTAGATTTGATGTAAGGATTTATATTTTTATAGATTGTGGGATGTTGTGGGACCCTTTTCAAGCCGATTTCTAAAATCTTGAATGTAAACAAAATGATCCGATTTATTTCTGTGATCAAAATCACATGTTGTTTGCACTTAAGAATACGATAACTATTTGTGTTATTTTTCAGTTCACATGAATTATATTTTAGAAGTTTATAGCAAGCATTTAATAATGAATATGTAAAATTTAAAGTCTCGCTCCAACTATATTTGTATCTATTGTAAAATCGTTCCCAGTGGACTTTTAATTGTGATTACACCATTTTTAGGCGATATCGAGAAACTTGTGTTGTTTTCTGCAGAGCGGCAAGAGTTGATCAGAAATTGTGGGCGAAAACTGTTGGCGCGAAAGTAAGCCTCTGCTATTATCCCATCATCCCTTTGTTTACACTCTCTCTTGATAGCTTACAGGCCCCTCACAACCCTAACCTAACATTAGTAGTATAACAAAACTGGCGACCATTATTGGAGCTATCCAATTGTACAGTTTTGAGCCAGATTCCAGCTCGGACAAGGAAAACAAAGATATGCATGGGTCTATTTGTCTGCAAGTGGATGGATCACAATGAAGTAGAGCAGGGAGGAGTTGACCCACCCGTTTCAGTTGGTGCGTCACAACTGAGCGCTTTTTCAAATGGCGAGTTTTTATCTACTCCTGATCTATCATCATTTGAATGGAGAAATACTTAAGTATTAAATTATTTTTTATTTCATTTACGTCCTTAATTATAGGAAAAATGCTACAAGAACATGTTAAAAACACAACTTTTATCACAGTGGGTCTTTAATTACAAAAATCACAGTATGTTATATATATATATATATATATATATATACATAATTTTTTTTCGACACCTCTGCTTCATTCGGATTAAACCATAAAAATGAACCTAAATAGATATACGGCTCTAGTGATTATTAACAACCATGAATTCTTACAAAAACGAACAGAAAAAAAAATGGTTTTGCCTGACAAACTGAAAAGGCAGTTTTTGAATCATGTTTTTCATCTTGAAGGTGAAAATTGATTTATTGATCCCAGCCTCGGCTGAAATACACTGACCAGACCATAAATGTGGACATTGATTTCAGAATTTTAAAACTATTTTGGGGGTTGTTGTTTTTAAAACTGCTACATTTTGTCTGAGTGTGTCCAATGGCATTTCTTTTCATAATCACCATCATCTTTTGAAACTACTTCCGGCCTGAGATGCTCCCAAATGCAGTCATGTGGATAAAAGCATTGATTTGGAACTATCTTTCTTTTGTTTTGGACCCAGGTGTAAGTCAGTCACGCGCCTGCTCCTCTGGCCTAACAGCTGTAAACAAACAGCTGCTACAGAGGTTTGACACCCCCTAATGAAAGCGGGGGTAAGAGGGTCCTCCATCGAGCAGGTGAGTCAAATGAAGGAGCTCGCGCCCTCCTAGGAGCCGCTTAAGTTACCACGGACGTAAATTCACATCCAAAGGGTGACGCTGCAACTATTCTGGTTTGAACCGGTCAGAATCGAGTCTCGGAGCCGGTTATGGGGCTTTATGGGCAGATGAGTTATTATGCGCCCCCCAAAAAATGAGCTGCGGCATCCGTCTGAGGCTGCGGTTATTTTACTGTAACCGGGCAAACCCGGAGGCGCGCTCGCGGACGTAAAGAGAGGGAAGGAAATTACCTTCTTTGAGGCAAAGTGGCTAATTAACGTCGTTAAAAGGAGAGAAGCGCGAAGGCGCGAGCCGCTCCGTTCGCAAAGCAGCCGCAGCAGCAGCCAAAGCTAATCTTAGCCGCGTCTCTGATCAACTGTCACCCCCGCGGATCTCCGGTTAGCTCCGTGCGGCTGTTACCGCTGAAACCCCGCGTGTTCCCACCCCGCAGAAACTCGCACCTGTCTCGAGGTTCGGATGGGGACCTGTCAGCGCGGAACTGCGCTCCGTCTCATCCAGGAACATCTGGCTCCTCTCCCGGTTTTCCGGCACTTCTTTCCTTTTGGTCCAGAACAGAAGCACGCCACTGCGCCCGACAGGTCCTAGATTCCCCCTGCTCTGCCTACAACGTACGCATGCGCAATAACTATGAGGCACCTGAAGGCTCTTGGGAAATGTAGTCTGTGAAATGACAGACAAATCCTGATCAAGTAGTCAAAATTTAAGGAGAGAAAGGTGTCAGTGTGACATGTCCGATTTTTGTTGGAAGGTTTTAATTTTAATAGTCTTTGGCTCCCCATCACCACAGAAAGAGAGAAAATAACAAACAGTAATAATTAAAATGAACTGTCAAACTTCATTTGGTTATTATTTTATAAGCATACAGAGACATGTTATGTTAAAAAACACAAAACTTTTCTTGTTATAAATACACCTTCCTCATTAGAAACAATAGCACTGGCGGTGCACTTATATATGCCTTTGATGCCATAGGTCTCTAGGCATCTTGGCTGGGCTGAAAGTGCCTTGGCGTGTCACCAGCAGAGTGGTTGGGAGTTAAATATTTCCCTCATTTGGATTTGGGCCGTAATTTAAAGAATAGAGTTCATTAAAAAATGTATGAATGCGCTAATGTGTTAATCTTTTTTTTAAATGCTTTGAATTAAAATAAGAATCATGACGAGGTGTTTTACTTCAAAACAAATTTATGTACAATAATAAGAAGCTTTATAGCATTTTTTTGTTTGGTGAGATTACATATTTGCATTTACATGTAAATGAATTTGATTACTGACTACTTTTGGAAAATGTATATTAAATCATTTGATTTTTGACATAAAAAAAAAAGAATCAGAAATACATTTCTTGTCATCACGTATCAGCATTTTCTAACTAATGAATCCAAGGGTAATGAAACATGTCATAGAAGATGCAGATAATCCGCATCACATTGTCCTCCATGATGCTATTGATGGATTCCTCCGTGTCGCTGTGCCCCCTCTCCCGTGTCCACTCTCATAGTACAGGTTTGGGCTGCTGGGTAAGCAGGATGCCAAAGCGCTTCTTCACCAAAACCCGGTGCCGGGAAAACTTGTCATCTGGGGAGAACCGAGCCGGGTGGGCCGAACTGGTGGGCTCCCCGTCAGGACTTAGTTTCTGCCACAGAAAAACACAAATGTATTTTTGGAAAGAAAACACAAGTTTTGTATCAAAACAAAGACATTCTTTAAAAAAATCCAACTCAACAGACAATCTGTAATAAATATAAACTGTGGTTATAGAAGGAACTATGTAAGGCAATTTGATGCTGAAAATATTGAACTATCACTGCTAAATGTAATCACTTTTGGGTAACCTTTTAGGTAAACATAAATACATCAGGATAAAACAGTTTAATTACTGGAAATCACATAGATATACTGGACAAATGATCAAAGAAAACAACTGTATTTGTTATGATTTAACATGCTTCTTTAATATTCACAATTTCTCCGATTCCATTCGGGATTTCCCTCCTCATCCAAATCACTTTGAACATTTCGAGAAAAGGTTCATCCTCTTTGATTTACATTATACTTAGATTAACATATTTAATTTCATTTCTATGCAATAGCATTTTACGAGTTTAATGATTAAAGGCAAACTTGAAGCACAAAACCAAGTGAAGTAAAAACACAAGCGTCAGTTTTACCTTCAAAGTGTACACTCTGTCCCCGTTATCATTCAGATAATACTGCAGAAACATCGCTTACAATGGTCGCTTCAATACTTGAGAAGACAACGAAACCAACTAAAAGATATTTTTAAGTAATTTTTTTCCGAGTTTTAGTAGAAAGCCACGTGCCTCTGTACGAAGCTAGTTAGCACAGCGGGTGTATCAGAAAAACGGATATCCGGTGGAGAAGGCGTTCCGCTTGGCATTATGGGAAATGAAGTCAATATGCTTTCCAAGAAGATGGACCAGTTTCCAGTGATTTGATTTAATTGTTTCCTCACAAAGAAGAGCCTGTTTGTTTGTTTTTTCGGATCGACACAAAGTCTAGCTGATGTTAAAGTGTTAAATGGCATTTATATTGCATTCCATGCAAATGTAGTTCAGTTCAAGTTCCGATTGATGGAATTTCAGTTCAGAATTTCAGAATTTTAGAATTTCTGTCTCAGTCCCTAGAAAAGGTAAGGATGACAAAAAAACAAAAACAAAAGAGAGCATCAGATATTTGAAGAAAGTTGCTAGAGTTTCCCGTTATCAATGTCATATATACTTTTTTGCTAAAGGGGTCCATTTGGTGCACAACTACACACTCAAATATCCACACAAACATAGACAAGCTCAAATGTAAGCATTATCTGCACAAACCCACAAACCTTGAAGTTTTTGAAAATTAGGTAAAAAAAAAAACAATTCTGGACACAGACCAATTTATTTGCATTGTTACAAAATAAGTTCAGAGATCTTTGATAATTAATCATTATAAATTTGTCACAGAAATATGTATTCCTCTGCACTTTTTTTTTTTTTTTTCAAATTCTATTGAGAGATGACAGAAATGGGAAATTTGATGGGTGACTTGTAACTCCAAGTCTAAAAAACAGGTGCTGGCTAACTTTGTTGAAGACATTTCCAGGAAGGAAGTTCCAACTGAGTTAAAGCAGCACTGAAGGAGCCATCACATTAACCCCGCCTCCTCCTCCACTGTCCAGGGCCGAACACTGACCGACAGATTACCTGTGACCTACATATGTGCTTAATCTGTGTAGTATGAATGTGGAGGGTTAAACCTGGGGCTTTGTGGGCCAGTTCTGTGATGACCTTTCAGATTTTCCTGCCTTGTCTTATAGTGATTTTTTTGAACATGGGACCTGTCTAAAGAGAAGCTACAAGGACAGGGTGGCTGATGGCTGCAGTCTGAGGCTACAGACACAACGGGCATGTGATACACGTTCACAAACGCACTAAACACCACTGCTTGAGCGTGAATTTAGCCTACGGTGTTCACACTGGAAAAAGCAGGGAGGAGCTTCTTTTTTTCCTTGTTTTTGTACTGTTTACTAGCATATGTCCACCATCTACAATTGGAAGAGGCTTGGTATGAAATGTCAAAGCAGTGTAAATCTGGTGAATCTTGCTCCAGACTTTTATATTCACAGCTCTATATTTCAATATATGAAAGACTTGGTGCCGAACACAAATGGCAATCAATAAATTCTCTTCCATTATTTTTTTTTCAAACAGTTGGCACTTCCGTGAATTAAAGGGACACCATTTATATATTACTACAAAATCCCAGGCCGATTGGTCAAACTTCAACAAATTTGCAACGTATGTTCAATAGCCACACATTTTGTACATAATGCCCAAAAAATTTAACTGAAACTTGCACAGCCACGTGTGAACACAAAACTTTGGAAGGTCAAAACCAGAAACGTGCATTTACATTGACTTTTGATTAGAACTGTCTGCTTGAGTGCACGTTGCCAAGGGTGGTGTGAATGTAGCTTGACATCTGTGGAAGTCATGGTGAAGGAACGTGATAGGTCCATATCAACAATGGCATTTTGCCATGATAAACACATGCTAATGTTTGTATTCGTGCATGAAACAGTAAGGCTACTTCTTTTGGAAACCACTGTATGTTTTCAAAGACAACCGTCTTTGAAAACTCCTGTACCTTTCTGTACCTGTTTCATTCTCACCACACCTGCCACCATTTTTGGTCCGAAATAATTCACCCATTCAAAACAAACAGCTCTGATTCCTTCAGATTGAGTTCAAATAAGAGATAACAATGAACCCACAGTATTATGACATATTGAATCTTAATGAAAGTAATGTTCCTGAAAAACTTTAGGAACATTTATATCTGAATTGAACTAAACACATGCAATGATAAAAAAAAAAAAAATTAAGCTTAACAAACAAAAGTAGATTAAAAGTATAGAGTTCCTGTTAAATTGCACCCAATATTAAAAAACATAATTTATTTAAAATTCCTTTAGGTCTTTTATAAGTTTTATTTTACTACTTAAAAAATCCCATCCAGCCCGTCTTTCTGTTTATAATTTTGCAGTATGGCATATAATTTTTTTGCACTTTGGATCCAAAAGACAATAACGAGTATTTTTTTTATTGAATGGTCCAAAAATGTTGTTTCCATTTTCATTTTTGCTTGGCCTTTATTTTGAAACCTTGACATAATTTTGACGTGATGACGCCATTTCCACGTAGTCCGGAAGCCGGTGCCATGTTGTGATATTTGAGGAAATTGGTTTTACACGAAGTTTAGCAACAAAAACGGAATTTAAAGGTCGTAACTAGGTCCAAACTTCAAAGGAGCATGGAGGTAAGCACTGAGGGTGGTAAAATAAATAAAAAAAAAATAATTATTGTTATAAATTACCTTCATAAACAGACTACAAGATGAGTTACCGACAAAAAGTCTGACGGCCTTGGTTTTTATGTTTGATCCTAAATAAACTCTCCATCAAACTACTTGTTTAGCTAGTTAACTAACCCGCTGTTAATCTTTTAACGAGTCTAGATTTAAATCTCGTCATCTGAACGGCAAAGAGTCACCAGCTGACCCAAAGACGGTCCGAAATCCAGATAAAAGTAGGTTTGTGAATTCGCTGGAAAATCCAGCACAAATCCAGTTAATGTTAAACTCTTACTTTTACACCAAAAAGTAAATATTTCATCGATAAAAGTAATTATATTTCGGCTTTTAGTAGATGAATCGCAATAACAGACAACTTCCGCTGTAGACTTTCAAATTAAAAGAAGGAACTATCCGGAGTGCACTGTAAAAGTACATGAAGCAGCTCACAAGCCAACATTCTGTAAACTCACAGGGAACAAACAGCTAATAGCACAAAAATGAAGGAAAAAAAGACTACATAAAATGTAATTAATAGACATATGAAGGTGCTGACATCAGCACTGTAAAGGCATTCAAGTTGAGAGGATGGAAGGTGGGCGGGATCACCTTGTAGTGCACATGTAGGCAGCTTCTGCTGAGAACAGAATATTTGAAGAGACTAATATTTGTGGAGTCTTAGATTTATCAGCAGAGTTATGGTTCAATCTCTAAAGAGAGAGTAAAGCACAACAGTAGGTAGAGAGAATTTCCTTGTGGCGCCAAATCATTTTGATTTCCCTAGAACATGCTTACAATGGCTAGATTTCTTTAAGATCACCTTTGTGTTTAAGTTTAACTTTAGCATGCTGTCAAAAGTAGTCCTCAGGTAAAGGTTAGAAGGGGAAAAGTTCACAGTCATGTTTGTTAATGTTTAGGGCTCTCCACAGCGCTTCACAAAGTCCTGTTGAGCGATGTTGTGGTGAAGTGGAACTGCAAGTTGTGGCAGTCCAGTGTGCAGAAAGACAGGGATCAGAAGGAGGTGCAGGGCAAACACATTCTTATGCCTAGCTGCAGAAAGATGAATTATTCTCCAGCCTTTTCTGTGCTGTCCAAAGAAGTGTCCATTTAATTTTCACACAACAAAACCACAGCATTTACGTTTGTATCCCTTTTAACTGTTTGGAAAACCATTTTTTAAATGCCACACTGCGGAGTGGATCAATTCTAATGTGTCCATATTCCAGTGCATTCTCAGCTTTGCATGATTCAAATTAAAAGCGTGAGAGTTTTGAAGACTAGCCTGGTTCCTTATCTGGTTTGTTTAAAGACAAGTGAATGTTCATGGAGTGGATATCATTTCTATGGTGCTCTGGCATAAATTAGGATTAACACAGAATGGGAAGAAAGGGCACAGGAAATAAATGCCTGCCACTTTACCACTTTGAAAACACAATCAAAGGCCTGGTGTCTAAATTCAATTATTTTATTGTGTATGTTTAGGAGAATGACATTCATTCTGTATTTTTGCTGAAACCTTTGTTGCAATTTATCATTTATGCTTAAGAAATAAGTTGCCAGGTTTGGTCATTTACCCCCCAGTATTATTAGATATTATTTCATAAGCTGTTAACGAAATGTTTTAAGAGAAATTACAGTTATTTAAAAATATCAGGTTTAATTGAAACTAAAGCAATAAAGGACATGTACAGGTATTTGAAAATATTCTCTTTTTTTCGGGTTTTTGCCTTTTGTGGGATTCCGTTGTGCTTCTGTCACAGGATCTGGCAACCTCGGTAGTGATCCGTGTCTCTGAATCCATTGAGCGTCCTGTCCCGGGCCAACGCGGAGCTCAGCCGGGCTGTCGCTCTGCTCTCCCGCTGTCAGACACCGCGGAGGCCGCTGTTCTTGCCCGCCGGGTTTTACGGTTTACGGTCAAACGTGAGCGGGTGGGCCCGCTCGACATACCGAGGGTGGAGGTGCGGCAGGCGGCGTGATCGGCTGAATACCGCAGCTTTGCGGCAAAGCTAAAGCTAACCCGCGGAAGGACAGGCGGCCACGCCACCGCAGCGGCTCTCCGGGCTATTTCGGGGCCACTTCCCGCGCACACATGCTCGGTTCGGATCCGGACCGTCCGCGCTGAAGGCGCCGGCATTAAACGAGGCGAACGTTACCTAGGAATCTAGGTGTGGTGCCCCAACCGAACCGTCGCCACCGTAACGTCTGGATACAAAGAGGTTCTGCTGAAAATGGACCTGAACTTTTACTCGGATCTGACAGGCGGGACCGGGCAGCACGGAGACCCGGAGTTCCTGGATCCGCAGTCCTTCAACGGCTTTGACTCTGACGGCAAGGTGACTTCAGAGAACCGTGCGTGGCGCCACGCACGCTCCTGTCACTCTGGACAGAAGTCCAGTTCTCTCCGGGTTCGGGTCTACTGCCACAGATGGCTCTTTTATGAGCAAATCAGCAACCAAAACCCCCAGACTTTTTGATGCTGAGAAACCTCCATTATCTGTAATAAACACATGAAAATGCTTTATGGAATTAAGCACTAAAAGAAACCCAGAAATTGAAGAAAAGATTTAACTCTCCAGGTTTTTTTTTTCTTTTTTTCTTTTTTGGAAAATTAGTTGAAAACATAGAAAAAGATTAAAATAAAAATCTGTTACAAAGCTCCTGACAGACTTAAATAATGGTTACATCTACCTTACTCAAAAATATATTCATAAATACATTTATTTAAAGACCCACTCGGATGAAAATTGTGTTTTTGTTGGTTAACATATTCTTGTAGCATTTTTCTGATGGAGGGCGTATATAAAGAAAACAAAGTTCAACGTTGCATTTTTGAGTATTTCTTTATTCAAATCGTTGTGTATCAGGAGCAGATGAAAAAATGCTGTTGGAGAAAGATTGTAGGTGGGCTGTACAAGCTACTATGGCAAGCCACAAGCTCCTTACTCCGCTCTATTCTTCCAGTCTTGTAGACGACTAGATCCATGGACGTCTTTGTTTTCCTCGTTCGAGCGGGAATCTGGCTCAAAGCTCTACTGCTAGATAGCTCCAATATTCTTTACCATTTTTGTTGCACCGGCAATGCTTGTAGGTTGAAGGTATGAGGGAGCTATAAGCTAGCGGGAGAGCATGTAAATAGATGGATGATGGGAAATGAGGGAAGGCTTACGCCGCTCCAATGGTCCCGTCCGCAATTAGGAACCGAATTTTTAACTAAAAGTCCTTCCACTGTGCAACAACTGTCCTTGAAAACGACACAATTTTTTTACATTTTGGCTAATAATGGTATAATCACAATCAAAAGGCCACTGAGGATTTTAAATTGAGTAATATTGTTAAAAATATTTTTTATATAGGTGAGTGTTTGTGAAAACATTTAATGTTTTCCTCTGTGTTTCAGTTCCCTGGAGGCAGCGACAACTACCTGACCATCTCTGGATCAGGACATCCCTTCCTCTCCTCCTCTGAGGTATGCAGAGCTCAAACTGTTGCTCTACAGCTGTCATGGATCCCCCATTCACTTTGGAAACACCTCAGTAATCCATTCAGACTAGAGCTGGGGAATATGGCTATAAAAGGAAATCTCAGATTTTTTCTTGAAATTTTAATCCATTTTTTCTCCCTCCTTTTAACTTTCTTTTAAAAAAATAGAAATGACAGAATAAATGACAATGAAAACCTAAGATAATAAATGTTTTAAGTGACTGATTTCTAATCGCTCTTTGCTCTCTGCTTTTGGCATTTTCACACAGTTTAGGAAATGTTTTATTTTCTATCACAAATGTGTTGTTTCTTCTCTTTAGCACAGATAAAAAGTGCCTCTGTGACCCCTATGAGGAGAGCTGTCAGTCAGTCGCCTTTAGTCTGAACCATTGACATAAGTAGAGACAATGAACATTTATCAGCTCAACACTGGCTCCTTAATGTTAGATATTGTTGATAAAGTTTCATTCAAAGTGGAGTCATGTCTGTTGTTATATTTAGAAAATACCGTTTTTATGAATGTCCCATGAATTAAGTTTGTTGTACTTATCCGGCACGTTTCGCTCTGTAAAAATATTTTCTGACTTTAAACCAGTTGGTGGTCACAAACTGACAGCAAGCGGCACAGCTCGTTAGCATAGCATTGGTCATAGCATGATGGCACCAGTGTGTAACAACGCTGCTGTCTTCAAATCAACACTTGTTATTGAACTATGTGTTGCTGCTGTGAGTCCAGCCGGTTTATCTTCCATTTCTGTTCGGATCCTGTTAAAAACCGCCATGTCCTGCTGCTCTATAAGCCTAAAATAAACGCTACACAGAAAATTGTACAGAAGCTACCGGAGTGTGTGTTTTGGGATTTGCTTTACGTGTCGCATGCGCTTGTAAATGTTTTTTGCCTCGTTGCAAGAGACGGGGGATTAACTTCACTCCGAACAACCAAGAAAGCAGAGAGCTGGGAAAATAAAATCTCAATTTCCTCAAAAATAAAACGGCAAAAACAACAAATTCGAATTAAATCGATTAAATTGATTAATCGCCCAGCCCTACTTCAGACACTTGATATGATCTACCTGGAAACAAAAGCCATTGATGTGTGTATTTGTGATAAGCCTGACAATGTGTTGGAGGTTCAAACCCACAAGAGATGCTTTGGTATTTAAAAAAAAACAATTCAAAAGGTCAAATTTGTACCATTGATTTATAAATACGAGAACTGGACTGAGTGACATGTCTGAATAATTATTCTTGCTCTAATACCTTTTTTTAAACGTTCTGGCTAATCCTAAGTTTTTGTTATAAACTGGACAATCAGATGCCTCAATCAAAGGATCAACAAGCATTCAAGCAGCCACTTTCAATGAAAAGTCTATGTTCCCACACTAAAGGCGCGCTTGGAACTTTTGCCTTAAAAGCTCTCATGTTCTCACACAGCCATTTTTTTGGGCTCCTCATACAACAATTGAACATGTCTTGCAAGTTAAAACAGGTCAAATTTGGATTAATAAGGGAGTTCAATTTAGTAGTGACGCAAGGATGGCGTCCGTTTAATTTATGGATGTGTCAACTGTTTGAAAAGTGATCATGGAGGAGAAATCAATAATTGCGGTTTGTGCCAGGCAGAATTATATGAAAAGTCTTTCATATATCATGATTAGTAGTTAGCAATATTTAAAAAAACACTGATATTAAGTTTAATACGAAGGTTGACTTGTGATTTGTGTACAGTGTTTTATTGCATTTTGTGCAAATGCAGATCTGTTTATGTGCAGGTCTGCTTGCTTGTGCACACTGCAGGTGTGGGAAGGTCTGTGCGCCCTTGCAGGTCTTCGGAAAAGTTTGCAGGTCTGCGGGCCTGTGAAGCTTTGTGTGCATATACAGGTCTTCAGGCATGTGCAGATTCGCAGGCATATGCAGGCTTGAGTCCTCATGCACTTGTGGATCTGGGTGCGCAACTTGCAGTCAGATCTGGATTTTACTGCCAAACTCCTGAATCCACTGAAGATTGACAGACACGATTTTATCTGATTTAATAAAAACTCACAAATATTTTTGCTTTATTTTGGAGCTGAAGTCATTGAAAAAGCTGGAACTTGCCTTAAATATACCGCTTGCATGAAAAGCTGTTGAACGGCACTGTTTAAGCAATTTTCACACAGAAAAGTAACATGCATTTAGATTTAATGGGCAGGTTCCGCCTCCTGTAAATGAAGCTTACATGGATACCGTAAATCCAAACGCCACCGTGCCTGCAGCGGTCTTATGACTGAACTGTTATGAAGTGTAAAATTCATGTTGACCCAATGTTGAATTTGAGGTTTTCCTAGAGGTGTCCTTGCAATAGATTAATGGTTCCGGTGTACATGTGATCCCAAATCAAGGTTCATTTGGTTGCTGTGATCGTTCTCATTCTGTGCTCGGACACATAACCATTGACAGTAGTGAGTCACAGTGTTGTTCCCTGGACTCCAGAATAGAGGTGTTGTGCTGCCAGTACATTGTCATTAGCAGGTCCTACAAAGGCAAAATGTGGGCTGTGTGAGTGTTCACATTAAGACAATAAATCAGAAACATGACAACAAAAAGGTTTCTGCTGGACTTGGACAGAAAAAGACCAAAACCATTGATTGTATATGAGAACTGTACTAAGTGTGACACCCCTGATAGAAAATGACTGGAAAATGAAGTCAACTCAGTCGCCATTTTTTGTGATGTGAACACCGCCATGTTAGAGCCAGTAATTAGTCTGAATTGGTTCAAATTTCTATGAAAACCACTCTCTCCAATCAGGAGTGATGCAGTTGGAAGTCCACACCCGTACTACTTGAAAGCGGAATCTGTCAGACGTTTTGAACGTTTGACGTGAGACATTCTTTTCTTGAGGCATCTGATTGGTCAGTTTATAACTTGAACAACTTCCACGACAGAAATTATATATAGAAATAGGGATTAGCAAGAACATGTTAAAAAAAATGTATCAGAGCAAGAATGCCTATTCTGACAAACAGACTGACTGGTTAATAGCTGTTTATTTTTCTATAGAAGTCTATGGATTTGGGCTTTTTGGAGTCAGCGAGCACTTCCTGTTGAACACCAGGGGGGAGGGGTCACTCAGTCCAGTTCTGATGTACAGTCAATGACCAAAGCAAACACGTCACCTGGTGATGTAGGTGAGCTGTGTTGTATCTCTGACAGAAGGAGGAAACAAGAACAGCGCCCCCTACAATGCTAGCTAACTGTGCCCTTGTAAAAAGTAAAAGATTTTGAGTGCATGCTGAAGCATTGAGCAATCTCCAACCCCATCATGTTTTTGGCACGGTTGGCTACAGATTGACTGGTTTCCTCTCGTTTTTCATGGTTGATGTCTCTTAGTTTTCTTCCCCTCTGTTCTTCATCTCCTCAGACGTTCCACACCCCGAGCCTTGGTGATGAGGAGTTTGAGATCCCTCCCATCTCTCTGGACCCAGACTCGGCCCTCACCGTGTCCGACGTGGTGTCTCATTTCTCAGAGCTGTCGGACGCAGGTCCCTCAGACAGCGGGGTGGGGCCGGGGAACGCCGTGGTGGAGGGGGATGACCCCTCTTTTGCCTCCACGTACGTGAGCAACCCCTCGCAGGGGCTGGAGCACTTGGGTCTGAGTGTCATGAACCAGACGGGAGGAGGGAACCTTCTGGGGTCTTCACTGGGAATGGTGAGGAGTGCAGAATGCTGGATCTGTCTGTCCTTCTCTTTGGGGGTGTTGTCTTACTACCAGCTGTCCCTCCCCAGGATCTCAGTCATCCCATCGGCTCGCAGTTCAGCAGCTCGTCCCCGGTTACCATTGACGTCCCACTGGGTGACATGGGCCAAGGGTTATTGGGCTCTGGTCAGCTGACCACTATTGACCAATCAGAGCTCAGTGCACATCTGGGGCTTGGCCTTGGCGGAGGCAACATACTGCAGCAGCCACAGTCACCTGAAAATCCTTTATCAGCCACGGCGTCGCCCACCAGCTCTCTCCAAGACGACGACGTGGACGACTTCAGGAGGGTCAGTCTTCAGGTTTGGGCTCAGGGGTCCAGTTCTGCAGATCCTCTGATCTAACTCTAACCTTTTTCTCCAATCAGAGCGTCCTTGTTGAGTCTCCCGTCTCACTGGCCGTCTCACCCGGTGTAATCTCCCTCGACCCCTCTGTGTCCCTGTCTCCTCTCTCCGCCCCGCTCACAAACATGTCCTCGTCTGGCGGGAGAAAAGGAGGAGGCGGAGGGAAGAAGGGGAAGAAGAAAAAAGACCCCAACGAGCCTCAGAAACCCGTGTCAGCCTACGCCCTGTTCTTCAGGGACACCCAGGCAGCAATCAAAGGGCAGAACCCCAACGCCACGTTTGGAGAGGTTTCTAAGATTGTGGCGTCCATGTGGGACAGTTTGGGCGAGGAGCAAAAGCAGGTGGGTGTGGTTCCAGCAGTCATTTGAAAAGTGAAGCATGGATCCTCCATATAAACCTTCCCTGTTTTCCAGGTTTACAAAAGGAAAAACGAAGCTGCCAAGAAGGATTACTTCAAAGCACTGGCAGAATACCGGGACAGCCAGAACTCCCAGGTGAGGGTGGGGCAAAAGTTTCTGTGAAGATGTCTCCCTCTGTTTCTGAATCATTTCTTCTTTATCCTATTACTCCCAAAAAAAGTTCAAATCTAAAAAAAACAAAGAAACCTTAGTTTGCTGCAGATCCTCAGTAAAGGTCAGTGATGTTCTTCAAACGTCAAACCAATCAAACAATGGATTTTAGACCCTTAAAAGTTCAGATCACTCTATGGTTCTTCTCATGTCAGTTTGTATTCGTTCCTGTAATTTCTGAAAAGATAAACGTGCATTCTCACCGAAAACAAATATG
The DNA here is from genome assembly GCA_036245035.1 of Adrianichthys oophorus. Classification (NCBI taxonomy): domain Eukaryota; kingdom Metazoa; phylum Chordata; class Actinopteri; order Beloniformes; family Adrianichthyidae; genus Adrianichthys; species Adrianichthys oophorus. The sequence goes on from BSAI01000105.1 coordinate 3,478,206, forward strand.
GAAACATTGAAGCTAGCCCCCACCCAAAGCAGAAGCTGTTTTCTGAGGAAAGATGAAAGTTATGGTTCCCAGTGGTTTTTATATTATTATATAGTTTTTAGCCCAAATCAAAAAACTTGTGTTGTTTTTTTTTGGGCAAAGTTTCCTATGAGCAGGATTACTTTATCCGAAATTTACATTTGACTTGTGGACGGGATTGTCGACTTGGAGCAAGCCCGCCCCCTTTCCCTCCCCGTACCTCAAAACTCTCTGCTTACACGGTCTCCCGCTAGCTTACAGCCCCTCAAACCCCCAACCTAACCGTCACTAAACTATCTGTATGCGGAACTCGGTTTCACCGCTCACCCGGCATGCGCGATCCATACATCACTTCCTTTCTTCGCCTACTTTACGGCATTATCATTTAACGACAGTGACTCTGCAATCATAAGAATTTGTTTTTTTTAACAACAGAGCGCTTCTCCTGACTGGATTACAGCGCCGAAAAAGAAAAAAAATGCAACAGCGGTCCTGATTGTTTTTTTTTTTTAAGTATTAAAGTAATACTAATTTTCACTATGATAAATATTTTTAGTATTTATAAATATGTTTTATGTTTATAAATGTGTTTTTATGTTACTGTCATCCGGGCTCTGCTGACTTTTACAGAACGGACTGTAATTTGTTCTCCTCAGGCCCCCATAGAAGTAATGGATACTGCTCCATCGCC
>BSAI01000105.1:3478924-3505434 GCA_036245035.1 Adrianichthys oophorus
GGGGGAGTTTCTGTCACTGCCACCGCTGCCCCATCATCGCGCCAGCCGCCGCCGCTGCAGCACAGGCAGAGCACCCCGCCCCCTCCACGGCTGCAGCAGATGGTACATGCCCAGGCTCCTCCACCTCTGCAGCCCAAGCCACGGGGCGGGGGCACAGCTGCTGCCACCGCCCCACCCCCACTGCAAATTAAGGTCATTCCTTCGTCCCGGCAGTCGGACTCTGCGATCGCAGTAACGTCAGTGGGTGAAGGGGGGCCGTCTTCCTCAGGCATGGTGGTGCAGGTGGGGCAGAGCGGCGCCGTGCTGACAAGAGGGGAGGACGTGGCAGAACCAGAGGAGGGGGTGGGTTCAACATGTGTCTGAACGGATCCTGGCTGTAGATTGACAGACATCACTTAAACTCTGTTTCTTCTCACTCTTAGATGGAAGTCGAGGTGAGCGTGGCCCCCGCCCCCAGCGTGACCGCCGCCTCCAGTCCAAACATCTGTGTTCGAGCGGGCTGCACAAACCCTGCAGTGGAAAGCCAAGACTGGGACCGGGAGTACTGCAGCAACGAGTGTGTGGCCACCCACTGCAGGTCTGTTCACAGAAAACGACATGTTTGCACAAAAAAATCAATCAGTCAAACCCAAAATCATCAGCATAAAGGTATAACATTCCTGATCAGATCCGATTTAGCTGCACACTTGAAAGCTTGAATTAAGTCAATGTAAAAGTTTAATCTATAGTGTTGATCTGATCCAGAGCAGGCTAAATTCCAGGAAAAAGTAATCATTCTCATTTAACTTTTACTCTAATGTATTCGAACATTTGTTTTCTGCATCTTTGTTCGCTCAGTTAGTATCCGGTGCATTAAAAAAACGATATGTCAGTCACTGATCCTTCAATTTGTTCCACTAAAAAACATGAGTTTAGTCTGGAATGTTTATCATAGAAACATTTCAACTGGAAACAGACTGTAAAGGAAGATTTGAGGAAGTCACATTAGACCTACACTTTTAGTGTACTTTGGGGCTGTTCTCAACTTGAGAAAGCTAGTTTGTCCTCTTTGGTGGAGAGCTCCTGCTCCACATGAAGGAGTTTAAGGATCTTGGTACATGAACAAAAAGCTAATTAAAAAAAACAACTAATGCACAGTTTTCCGTTCACTGCAACAGTTTCATAAATAAAAGTCAATATAATTTAACTCTAACACCGGAGATGTTACTGGCGACACCCAAATAGCACGCGCTGTTTGACACATCATAAATCAACAGTATGTCAGCGTAAGCTCACGTTAGCTGATTTTGTCACGAAGATGATAATTATTAAAAGAACGAGGTCCGTTACAGAAATGGCCAAAGTGAGCTGCTTTCTCCGTGTTGCTGGGTGCAGATCCCCCGGGGGAACTTGGAAGTGGAGCTGATGCTCCTTCACATTAAGAGAAGTCAGCTGAGGTAGCTCAGACGTCTGATTGTGTTCGGGACATGACCCACTTGGTGGGGCGTGGCCTAGATACGACCACGCCTCCTCCCTTGGAGGAGCTAGAGGAAGTAGCCAAGGAGAGGAAAGTTCAGGGATATTTACTTAGACTTCTGACCCCGTCACTTGATGAGTGTGAAGGGGCTACATAAAAAAACTCTTCAAGGTTCTGGAGTGGTCTAGCCAGTCTTTGGATCTCCATCCAATGGAGAATCTGTGGAGGGCGTTGAAAGTCCATGATGTCTAGCAACAGCCTCAAAACATCACAGCTCTTAAGAAGATCTGTATTGAGGAATGGACCAAAATAGCAGCTACAGTGCAAATCTGAAGACTTACAGGAAACCTTTGACCTCATTGATAACCAGGGTTACACTATAAAGTATTGAGGAGAACTTTTGCTTTTGACCAAATACTATTTTCTGCACCATTATGCAAATACTATCATATTTTCTGAATTCTTTGTTTCTGCATTCAGTCTCACAGTTAAAGTGTTTCTATGATGAACATGACAGACCAAATGCATCTTTTCAACTTGTAGATACTTTTTCACCCTCTGTATTTTATTTATTTATTTATTTATTTATTTATTTATTTTTAGATAAAACATCCAAAAGTAGTAAAGAGTCTAGATCAAGACTCTCTGGGTTCAACCAACTATCCAGTTCTTGTAAAACAATCAGACGTTGCTTACATGTTTTTATCTTCTTCTCGGGGCGGCTCTGCAGAGATGTGTTCATGGCCTGGTGCGCCATCCGCGGGCAGAACTCCACCACCGTCACATAGAACCAGGACAAACCAGATAGCCGAGAACAGAGAGAGTCCGACTCAGGGGCACCCGACAGCTGATTCCCATCATCCTGTCAGCTCGAGGACAAACGCTGAGCAGAAGGACGTCATCGCCTCTTTTCTGCAGAAACTCTTTGGTTTCAAACACTGCAATCATAACGATGGCGACAGATCATTTCAACTTCAGACTCAACAAAAAAATGAACTTCCTGTGTTTTTAAAAATTTTTTGCAAAAGAAAAAAAAGGAACATTGTTGTGGATGAATTCTTTATTTTTAGGTGCTTTAAAGAAAATCAACTTTGTGTGTATAATCTTCCCTTTACTGTTACTATGAGAACTAGTCAATGTGAAGAGTTGTGTTGTTTGGGTGGCTGTGTTTGTGTTGATGAGAAAAGACCAACAACTGCACAAAGCCCTTGAAGCTGAAGAACAAAGAGGGTAAAGAATTCAGCTCAGCCTCAAGAGGTTTCCCTGAAGATTCAAAAGGGTGCTAACCTTACTGTTATCATGAATCCCTTTTTTAATCTCATGCCAAGTTTGCTTTTTAGGGTAAATTTGTGCTTAAAGAGTTTTTTTTTTTTTTTTTGAGAATTAAGTCTAAAGAAGAGGCTATCTCTGACAACACTACTTACCGTGAGGGAAAAACAGTTGAGGGGTTTTTATTTTCAAACATGAATGCGGTTTGGCTGTGAAATTAGTCCAAAAGAGACAAAATGCTTCTAAAAATAAAACTTCCCATTGAGACTTAATAATGCAGTTATTGGTCTGATTTATTGTACATATCATGAAAATGTTTTTAATCATGAAATAAAATATTTTATGTTGTAATATACATTTTGACCTCATGATTGCAGATCAGGAACTAGTTTAGTTTAATTGATCGCTGTATGGGTTGCCATAGAAATGCAGACTCAGACCGGCTTGGACCAGTCACTACTCCAATCACTTCTTATTGATTTCTGGTTACAAAAAACCAACAAATGGCTTAATTTTGTTGGAACTGGAAGCAAGTCATTTTCTACAGGTGATGTCACACTCGTTCATTCCAGTTCTCTTATACAATCGTTTGATTTCGTCTTAAAGTTTTAATGTGAAACACATTAAGTACTAATGCCTAAACACAATTTTTTTCCTGAGCTTAAATAGTTTCTGGCTTTTTCTTATTCATTCATTCATTTTCCAATCCGCTTTATCCCTTTCGGGGTCACGGGGTTGCCGGAGCCTAACCCGGCTACTCATGGGCGAAGGCAGGGTACACCCCTGGACTGGTCGCCAGTCTGTCGCAGGGGTCAACATCACACACCCACACACACACACACTCACATCCACACCTAGGGACAATTTAGAGCGCCCAATTAACCTATGAAGCATGTTTTTGGACGGTGGGAGGAAGCCGGAGTCCCCGGAGAAAACCCACGCATGCACGGGGAGAACATGCAAACTCCACACAGAAAGGTCCCCCAGCCAGGACTTGAACCGGGAACCTTCTTGCTGTGAGGCAGGAGCGCTAACCACTGCGCCACCGTGCAGCCTGCTTTTTCTTATTTTTTAAATAAATAATGATAAATTATGGCAACATTTTCAAATAGCAATGACTAAATTTGTCTTGGAATAATTTTTTTTTATATTGTCGCATTTTATTTTGGCAGACAAATTAAATTCCTTTTTAAACAGATCTTTTAAAACTTTCTATACCTTTTTTATTTTTTAGGAAATTCTCTGTTTTGAATAAAAAAAATCAGGGAAAAATTGTTACATGTTTTGCCATTAATTTAAAAAGCAAACTGGGTTTGTTTGTTTGTTTGTTCATGTTAAAACTAAGTCAGGGTCAAACAATCAGAACATCAGTTAAAGAAAAAGTGGGAATACTAAAAACTTTAGGTGTCTTCCATTTATCAATATCAGGCCATAATATCTATGTATGTACAACTATGAAAGAGGTGTTCTAATGTTTTTGCTGCAAAAATTACACTGATCCAATTGAAACTGTAATCTTTTGTGTAAAGATTCTCCTAGAGGGAACATTTTATATATTATCATTAAAATGTGTTTCTTTTATTGTGGGTGAAAGTGGGTATTTCATAAAGAAAGCTCACGTCTGTTATTTGAATCAAATTTGCAGAAAATTGTTTTGCTTGTAGGTTTGGCCCTCACATCTGGGAGGCTGTCAACCAGACGTAGTTCTCGCGAGACTTACGTCAGAAGACTCTTTTGAAGACGGTGGCGGGAAAGGTCCTCCGTGGCGGGAAAGATTGACAGTCAATACACGGCAGGCGGCGCTGTTGCGACACTGCAGTTCACAACTTAATACGTCACTATTAATAAAATAAATATACAAAACGAGCTGGAGTAAATTAAGATGGCAGTTTTTATTTTTTGTTATTTTTACGGCTTACTTTACAGTTTAATTAGTTGGTTACCATGGAGATTTAGAGGATAATTATTTTGATCTGGGTGATGAATATGCACAGAGGGGGAGGGAAAAGGCTCGGACTGTAGAGGGAGGGGTGAGCGCCTAATTATAAATGATTGTGTATGTGAAAACAGTGAAAGATAATTTTGAATTTTAGTCATTTTGATCATTTTCTCATCCGGTCGTTGGTTCTTGCATGAGCGCGTGGCTGGAAGGTTCCGGTTCTTATAAAGCTCAGCGCATCTGCTGTCGGTGCCGTTCGGACCTCAGCAGGCGTGGAAGGAAAGTGCGTTTGTTGTTAGCTCACCATCATCATCCTCATCCGGCCTGCTGGGGAGGCCAAGCCGGGAGCTGGAGTTCGCAGCAGAGCGCTCGCCATGGCGGTAAACCTGGACAAGGAAGCGTACTACCGCCGCATCAAAAGGCTGTACAGCAACTGGAAGGTTAGCCGCGCTAGGCTCGGAGCGGGTGTGCTGCAGGTCCCGGTTCGAGGTCATTTTTGAGCAGAAGACGTAAACCGCTGGGAGCCCCGTGTTAGCCGCGGGTTCACGCCGAACCCAGCAGAGTGGTCACGGTGCGAGGGCTTATGCTATCCTAGCCCACCAAAACGGCTTACGGGTCGGTATTTTGGGAATCTTTTGAAACAGATTCGTTAGATTCCCGGCGGGATCGTCGGTCCCGCATACGGGCTGCCTCATGTTCGCACCGCGGTCCTCTCATTCAGGGGGTTAGCTTGTCTGCTAACTTGTTAACTTCACCAACCAGTTAACGGAGGCGTCAAACAGCACCGGCTTTAGATCGCTCTTCATCGAAATGAAGCCACAGACAGCTATGAAATGGTTCTGATAAGATTCGAACTATCGCAGGGTTGATTGAGTTGAAGCTAAAGTTCAGCTGCTGCCAGATGGCACTTTGTCTCAGCGCTACATGCTAATCTCGGCTAATTAGCATCACAGCAGCATTAGCATCCCGGCTCCATGTGAGGCGCGCGGCGCCAGCGTGGAGCTCGGTTCGGCGGGGTGTGTGAGGGTTCAGGAGCTCACTTCTTTCAAAACAGCTTTTATGCCAGTAGTTTCAGCTTAGTACCTGTTGAGTCTCTGCATCTGATCAAACTTTAAGGTGGTAGCTTCTGGTTCAGGTAGAGTAACAGGTTACATTTACCTATTTACTGAGGCCGTTTGTGATGTAAAGAGTTAAAGAACCGCTAGAAAATCATGCTTTTGGTGTTAACGTGTTATTACGCCCCCCCAATCATGATATAAAGAATATATATATATATGTATGTATGTATATGTAAAACCTTACCGCTGGAAAGCTCTAATATTGCTCCAGGGTCTGTTCCGGGTAAGGGGGCTCTCTGTTGCCCCTTGCAAAGTAAAACACACCACCTACAATCAGTGACACCAGGACCACAAAGCCCCACACTCGGATCAGTCTTGCATCTGGACAGTGAGAGGAAGCCACCAAATCGCTGACTTTCCTCCACTGTCTAGTCATGTCTTAGATTGGGTCAAATCAATAATTTTTTTTTAAACCTAACCTTATAAAGGATCAGAACTACAATGTAAGACAGCTGTAAATGTTCCATTTTCCTCTACTGCCAGTGGAACAGTCATTATTTGTTTGCTTAAAAAGTTAGTGGTAAACAGCCGTGAAAGTGCAACCAGTTGTTAGTGTGAAAATAACTAATATTTGAGCTTATTTATAATTTTTTTCCTTTTAAATCACATATAAGTTGCTCCTGAGTATAAGTCGCACCCTTAGCCAAACTATGCAAAAGACTGTGACTTATACTCAAAAAAATATGATGTATGGAATATGTTTGGTTTTGTGACTTCAGAATTGGAGCAACAAACCATAGTGGGAGTACGACAAATTAGTTTTAACAGCTGATTTTATTATAGGTTCAAATATATTTCTTCTGTCATTTGTAATTTTTGTCATTTGGCCATGAAGCCCAGCCCTACCTGACCAAACTCCTCATGAATGTGTCTTTGTTTACATTCCAGAAAGGAGAGGATGAGTTTGGTAAAATCGATGCCATCGTGGTTTCTGTGGGGGTCGATGAGGAGATCGTGTACGCCAAATCCACCGCCATACAGGTGAGTTTACGGGCGTCACAGCCAGGCCGCAGTTCCAGTGTCACATTTTACAGCTCACCGGTATATTTTTGTCCCTCAGACTTGGCTGTTTGGCTACGAGCTCACGGACACCATCATGGTGTTTTGTGACACTAAAATCTTCTTCCTGGCCAGCAAGAAGAAGGTGGACTTCCTCAAGCAGGTGGCTGTAACCAAAGGCAATGAGAACGCCAACGGGGCCCCGCCCATCACTCTGCTCACCAGGGAGAAGGTGAGTTTTTCCTGCAAAGCTTTGAAACAGAATTGAGCTTGTCGACCAACTTTGACCTCTGACCTTTCCCCTTTCAGAATGAAAGCAACAAGGCCAACTTTGATAAGATGATCGAGGCCATCAAGGGAAGCAAAGGGGGGAAGACGGTGGGAATATTTAGCAAGGACAAGTTTCCTGGAGAGTACATGAAGAGCTGGAGCGACGCGCTCAACGCAGAGGGTCTGGAGAAGGTAAGAGGGAACGCCAGCAGATGGCAACCCCAGGTTCCTGTGTGCACGCCTCTGATCACGCTGCACGCGTGGGTGCAGGTGGACATCAGCGCCGTGGTGGCCTACACCATGGCGGTGAAGGAGGACGGGGAGCTGGCTCTGATGAAGAAAGCCGCCGCCATCACCAGCGAGGTTTACTCAAAGTTCTTCAAGGAGCGCGTCATGGAGATCGTCGACGCAGACGAGGTGAGAGGAGCGCGGTAAACCGAGATCTCTGCAGCTCAACATACGGGAACATCAGTGCAGACGTGGATCTTATTCATGAATCTACTGTTTTGATGGTCCTCGGACCGGTGCCGTGCCGGCTTTTTTTAAACGTGTCTGTTCCTCAACAGAAAGTGCGTCACAGTAAGCTGGCCGAGTCTGTGGAGAAGGCTATTGAGGAGAAGAAGTACCTGGGCGGCGCAGACCCGTCCACGGTGGAGATGTGCTACCCCCCCATCATCCAGAGTGGGGGGAACTACAGTCTGAAGTTCAGCGTGGTCAGGTGAGTCTTGGCTGTGGTAGGAAGTCATTTTTGAGCCCTGCAGATGTTTGTAGAAGCCTTTCTCTGACAGCAGCTCATCAATCAAAAATCAGAGGTTTGATCACAGACAGCTCGGGGAACCTTCACCTCTGAAGGTTCCTGTAGAATTTCCCAGAATCCCTGAATGGGATAGGGGGAGTATTTTGGTTTGAGGGCATCTATGTGAGGACTCCATTAGCCCAACGTCAGGTCAGAAAACGATTAATGTTCAAGCACGTTGTTTAACTTTAGTTTTCTTGGTGCAGTTTGTGCTTCCCACCACCAGGTGCCACTGTTGCACAAAAGAAGGAGCTGTTTCTAAATGGTCACAACTTCTTAACACTCATAAATGACAAATAATATTATTTTAACCAGGAAGGTTAAAGAGAGTCAGGTCTGGTTGATGTTTAAATAATTTAGACCTGGATTTCCTGAATTGAATCGATAAAGTTTTCTTGATCTCTGGCTCCTCATGAAACCAGACAGACTGATTTTTCTGAAACCATGTCATCTCAGTGATAAGAACCACATGCACTTTGGTGCCATCACGTGTGCCATGGGCATCCGCTACAAGTCCTACTGTTCTAACCTGGTCCGGACCCTGATGGTGGACCCGTCCCAGGAGATGCAGGACAACTACAACTTCCTGGTTCAGGTGGAGGAGGAGCTGCTTAAGGAGCTGAAGCACGGTGTGTTCACGGGTTATCTGTGGCTGTGGGAACCCTGGGTTCATGCTTTTGACTGTATTTGAGTACTTTTAGAAGCCAGTATCCCATAGACATCTGTTAGGAAATAAACAGCAGTTGCTCATTCTGTTTGTAGGAACAACCATTCTTGCTCTGATACATTTTTAACGTGTTTTTGCTAATGCAAATTTTTTTTCCTCGGACCAATCAGTGCTTTCTGACAACGTCTGGCTCCAACATGGTGGCATCCATATTTAAAAAAACTCAATTGATTTCATTTTGTTAACTAAAAGTAAATTGTTTTCTATGAGTGACGTCACACTCAGTTGGTCCATGTCTCTTATACAGTCAATGGTTCTGCTGAATTTTCCTGACAAACTAGAAGATGCTTCCCACATACGCCCTTTCAAAGTTTGGGGTCCGTCCCTCTGAGGACAGTCGCCTGAGTGTCCCACAGGTGGACTTCAGTCTGCCTGTAGAAACATCTAAAGACGATCAGAAGAACAGAGCTTCCTGTGAATTTTAGTTTTGAGAATACTCCAAACAAAAATCTTTTTGTGTTGTTTTGAAACAAATGGTTACAAATGCTTAGTAGAAAAGTGTAGTGCTGTAAATCTTTTCTGGATGCAGCTTGAAAGCCTGATCTGATTGTATCTGAAATGATTCATCCACATGCAGCCAGCTTCAGGTTGTCTCCTCTATGGCTGTCAGACCGTTTCTTCATCAAAGCTGAATGAAAGGATGGACGGACGGAGTCAGAAAATGTTTTGTTTCCTCCTAAATGGACTATAATCCATGTTAATCTGACAGGACGTTATTCAGATCAACTGAATTACATAAAAAGCTGTGTTGACTACGGTCATGGTTTAGGAGTCTTTTTTTGAATCCCTATCAGAAGATTGCAGACATTGTCACTTGGTTAGAACAAGGTGCCCAAATCCAGGCCTCGAGGGCCGGCCTCCTGCTGTTTTCCAGAAATCCTGTCTCATCTTACCTGGACCAGGTGTATTTAGCCAATAAGGAGCCTCAATGGCAGGTTGGTTAGAAAACATGGAGGACCCAACCCTCGAGGTCTGGATTTGGGCACCCCTGGGTTTAGCAGTAGAGGTTAGCTGTAGACTTGGTTTAGATTGTGTGATTGTGAAGTTCCTGCCCTTCTCCTGCAGGCGTGAAGATCTGCGACGCTTACAGCGCCGTTCTAGAGTTTGTGAAGAAGGAGAAGCCTGATTTGGTGTCCAAGCTGACCAAAAACCTCGGGTAAAGCTCTTAGCCCTGTCGTGTGGTCGCTTTCATGAACCGATCTCACGCTCACTCCTTTCTGTCTTACAGCTTCGCCATGGGAATTGAGTTCAGAGAAGGCTCCCTGGTTCTGAACGCTAAGAACCAGTACAAGCTGAAGAAAGGTGAGACGCTGACCTTAATGCAGAGCTCAAAGCCTGCTAGAGCACCATTATGAGCCACAGCTGTTGTGTTCCTGCAGGGATGGTGTTCAGCATCAGTTTGGGCTTCGCCGACCTCGTCAACAAAGACGCCAAAAAGGAGGAGCTTAAGAAATATGCCCTGTTCATCGGAGACACGATTCAGATCAACGAGGTGAGTCCCGCAGAGTAACGTTTCATCACGCCCACCAGTCCTTCTGCATTCAGTGATTGATGGAAACCAGTAACTGTATAAGAGAACTGGACTGAGTGGGTGTTGCATCACCCATAGAAAATACTTCTGGCTCCAATCAAACAGTCAGTTCAGTTGCCATTCTTTCATAATACGGATGCTGGAGCCAGATGACATCATTATGCAGTGATTGGTCCGGGTTGCTCTAAACCATCGTTGCTATGGCAACCACTTGTGCCAATCAGGAGTGAGCTTGTTGGACGTGCAATCAGAATCATTGAAGATTGAGGATCAAATATTTGTTGATCAAACGTTTTCAGTTTGTTGCTGCACATAGAAACTGGCCTCAGCTCTGCTGCTCTCTGACAGGAGGAGGTGGCCGCTGTCCTCACCCCTGCCAAGAAGAAGATCAAGAACGTGGGGATTTTCCTGAAGGTGGGTGGATTTTTTAAAGTTTTTGTCCTGCGGTGGATTCTATAGGAGGTCTGAGGGCAGTTTTTTGTTTTTTTCACTTTGTTAGAATGACGATGAGGAGGACGAGGATGAAGATGGCGACGATGCCGAGGAGCTTCTGGGGAAAGGAGCTCGGAGCGCTGCCCTGCTGGCAGACAGAACCAGGGTGAGTTTGTGCTGACCTGAGTGCTGGTGGGTGTCAGCTGATTGGAGCCAAGACTTGACCACTCCCCATTTTTGGCTCCTCCCTGTTTCTCACTCATCTTCTCCTCGTCAAACACAGAATGAGATGACGGCGGAGGAGAAAAGGCGGGCTCACCAGAAGGAGCTGGCCAACCACCTGAATGAAGAAGCCAAGCGGCGTTTGACGGAGCAGAAAGGAGAGCAGCACATTCAGAAGTGAGCTGGGCTCTATGGGGGTGGGGGTCGGTTTAACTCCTAACATGAACGCGACCTCCGTGTGAACGTCTGACAGACCTCGAGGACCACTGTGAGACTTCAACGCTTCTTCATTTGATCTATTTGTTTCTGCTCTTTTGTTTCTTCTACCCGTTCAGTGTAGTGAAGTACGAAGCCACGTTCACTCCGCCCTCGGCAACGCGCGTCCTACCGTCCACTTCCAATAAAAAGTCTGTGTAAAGGCGCGTCAACGCGCGTTTTGGGCTTCCGTATGCAAAACTCTTGTGTTCACGGCTATCTGAACGCAAGATTCTACGTAATACCATGACACCACGTCTTTCATATTTCAGAATAGAGCTGTGAAAGACTCAAGAGTCACGGGATTGGCACCTCCTTGACTAAGCTTCTTCCAACTGTAGGTAGCGGACATGTGCTAATAAACAATAGAAAAAGAAAAAGCCCCTCCCTGCTTGTCCAGTGTGAACACCACGTTCTTGAACGCTTCAGGCCGCTCATGTGCAAGAAGTTCACAAAGTTTCCTCCGTTTTCCTCCCAGAGCCAGAAAATCCAACGTGTCCTACAAAAACGTGTCCCAGATGCCTCGAGAAAAAGAGATCAGGGACATGAAGATCTACATCGACAAGAAGTACGAGACGGTCATCATGCCGGTGTTCGGCATCGCCACGCCCTTCCACATCGCCACCATCAAGGTCTCTTGAAGACATTTCTTTGAAATCATGTGGGGCTCCGTCAGCCATCCTCACTGGTCCTCGCTTTGTGTTTGTAGAACATCAGCATGTCTGTAGAAGGAGACTACACCTACCTGAGGATCAACTTCTACGTTCCTGGCAGCTCTCTGGGGCGACAGGAAGGAAACATCTTCCCCAACCCTGACGCCACCTTTGTCAAAGAAATGTAAGCGCCACCTCTGTCGAATTTCTTTTTTTTTTTTGGTCTTGATTACAGTTTGAAAGGTTTCGGTTCTTCTATCTGCAGAACATACCGAGCGTCTAACCTAAAGGCTCCTGGCGACACCTCCGTGCCCTCCACCAACCTGCAGAACGCATTCCGCATCATCAAGGAGGTGCAGAAGCGCTACAAAACACGGGAGGCCGAGGAGAAGGAGAAGGAAGGCATCGTCAAGCAGGACTCGCTGGTCATCAACTTGAACCGCAGCAACCCCAAACTCAAAGACCTCTACATCAGACCCAACATCGCTCAGAAGAGGATGCAAGGCTCTCTGGAGGCCCACACCAACGGTTCGTTGTGTCGTCCCCAATGTGCCTGAATGGAAAATCTTGAGCTTCTTCTTCTGTGCTGACCCTCAGAGGAATCCTCACAAACACCCGTCTTGTTTGTCTTCTCAGGCTTCAGGTTCACGTCTGTACGAGGAGACAAGGTGGACATCCTTTACAACAACATCAAACACGCCATCTTCCAGCCGTGTGACGGCGAGATGATCATAGTGCTGCACTTCCACCTGAAGGTACATCTGAACAAAGGCTTTTTCTCTCACCAGGAACGAAAAAACAAGGAACTTTAAATGAGGTTATTCTCGTATGTGATTTTTTTTTTTTTTCTTGTTCAAAACCCACTCTGATGAAAATGGTGTTTTAACATGCAGTATTTTTCTGATGATGGAGGACATGTATGACGTTAAATAAAATTACAAGTAAATTTTTGAGGATTTCTTTTTTAAAATTGTTGTGAATCAGGAGCAGAAAATGCCATTTGAAAAAGATTGTATCAGTGACGTAGAAAATACGCTAGATAGGCGTCAAGCTCCCTGCTCCGGGGTTTTCTCAGTGCCAATGGTCTCGCCCACAACTCAAGACACATTTGTAAGGAACTACTGCCACTCTGCAGAAACTATGTCCTCAAAAACGTAATTAAAAGAGAACTGAGAACACTTTTACAATAGATCAAAAGATGATTGGAGTGGGACTTTAAAGTTCAGACTGATGTTTTCATCATGTGACCTTTGAAAGCGTCTCTGATTGGTAGTTCTCCGGCTCAGTTGCTCAGCCTGACCTTTCTGACTCACAGAATGCTATCATGTTTGGGAAACGACGGCACACGGATGTGCAGTTCTACACGGAGGTGGGGGAGATCACCACAGACCTTGGCAAGCACCAGCACATGCACGACCGCGACGACCTGTACGCCGAGCAGATGGAGCGCGAAATGAGGCACAAGCTGAAATCTGCCTTCAAGAATTTCATCGAGAAGGTGGAGACGCTGACAAAGGAGGAGCTGGAGTTCGAGGTCCCCTTCAGAGACCTGGGGTGAGTTCAGAGGAGGTCATGAGAAGAGGGAACTCTGAATGGATTTATTCATAATTAAATGTTTCCAGGTTCCAGGGCGCCCCCTACAGGAGCACCTGCCTGTTGCAGCCCACCTCCAGCTCTCTGGTTAATGTCACCGAATGGGTGAGTACGGCTGTTCATCAGGCGTTTTATTCGGAAATGTACATAAACTTCCACCGTAAATGTAGTTTTTAGTGAAGAGAATCCCAGAATCATTCCCTAATGTTTTCTCAGCCTCCGTTCGTGGTGACTCTGGATGAAGTGGAGCTCGTCCACTTTGAGCGCGTGCAGTTCCACTTGAAGAACTTTGACGTTGTCATCGTCTACAAGGACTACAACAAAAAGGTCACCATGATCAACGCCGTGCCCGTCAACTCACTGGACCCAATCAAAGAGTGGCTCAAGTAAGGCAGAGCACGAAAGACTGATTGGGCGATGAGAGGCGGAGCTTTAACGCTGTTTCTTCTGATTTCAGCTCGTGTGACATCAAATACACAGAAGGAGTTCAGTCTCTGAACTGGACAAAGATCATGAAGACCATCGTTGACGATCCAGAGGGCTTCTTTGCCCAGGGTGGCTGGTCGTTCCTGGACCCCGACAGTGAGGTGAGTTTCCTTTGGACAAAGGATTGTCCTGTTCCGCCAAGACGCTCAGTTCGGTGTCAATCGTAAACAATCGCGCTCTTTTTCAGGGAAGTGATGCACAGGAAGACTCTGAGTCTGAAATTGAGGATGAAACATTTAACCCGTCAGGTGATGATGAGGAGGAGGAAGAGGAGGAGGACAGTGACGAGGACTACAGCTCAGAGACGGAAGACTCTGGTAGGACGTCTGAGCGCCTCAGCCTGCTTTGGGCCTGTGGGCGGAGCCTGACCCACTGTGTGCTTTCAGATTACAGCGCGTCGCTGGGCAGCGAGGAGGAGAGCGGCAAAGACTGGGACGAACTGGAGGAGGAAGCCCGCAAAGGTTGGTGTGTGCAGGCAAATGTGCTCTGATTTTGGAACCAAATCAGTCCATGTTTGCTTTCTTATTTGCAAATGTTTTTAGGAGGATGTAGATGACTTATGCTGTGTTCACACCAAACACAAATGACTTGAAGAATTCTCGCTCTCTGTCTCTGGTTTGACACGTAGACGCCTGTCCAGTAATGTGTTCATAAACTTGACGCTCCAGCTGCATGCGGGAGGAGCTACCGTCCAAAGTTTTCATCATCGTCGCTACATGGCAGCTTTGACTGTATATCTCATTTACAATGCATGGAAGACACGGCTGATGTTAAGGGATCAGATTGATTTATTTTGAAGAGCTCCACAAAAGCGTTGGTAAACAAGGAACTGCGTCTGAATGATGGCGTTTTCAGCGATACTTCTGTCTCCGTGTGACTAGCTGTCCCGCAGTAGTTAGTAGTAGCAGTAGTGTCCTGATCAGGTTTTATTGGCGATTGATTATTTGATTTGAGTGTCTGTCGATTCCGATCCGGTGAAGAAACAGATCGAAGTTTTCCCTGATTTCTATTTCATTGACCTTCTTTTATCATTTAACACTTAAACAGAGCACTTCTGTGAAGTAGCTTTAACAATCAAGTAAAAACAGTAAAACTATTGACTAATAAAATAGGTGATAATTAGTCATGTGGAGAAAGTTTGGTGAGTGAAGCTTTAAGATCTTCACAACTATTGAACATTTTTGATCAGCTGTGATTCATATCTGCATTAAAAATCTTAAAAAGCAATGACAACTTTCTTCTCTAATTTTTGTAGCATAAATATGATTGAGTATTCAAGGCTAGCTCATGTAATGTAACCTTTTTAGCTTTGATATTTTTTTATTCACTTTTATTCGGAACTTGGACCTTATAGACAGTCCCTTGGCAGCCATCTCTGTTTCATTCTCATTCAAATAAATGTAAAAATATATTCTTTTCAAACGCCTTTGTAGGTCGTTGTTTGCCTGAGACAAACCAGTAGAGACACTTGCTTTCAGTTTTAAGCGTTCATTATGAATTATGGAGTTCAGACGTCTAAATCTGTTAATATTTAGCCAACTTGACCGAACTGGTTTTGCTCAAAGCAGTGTCGTGTTCTGCTCCACATTTACTACAATAAAATGTTGTAATCTGTTCATGAAATGCAAACTTCTAGTAGAGTATTGTATTGCAATAGTAAGCTTAAAATAAATGGCGCTGATCACAATAATAAAGAGAAGACAATAAATAACGGATCCCTGGTGAGGATACAACTTCTGATTCCAATTAAGTCTGAAACGGCGTAAATATTCCTGATTTCTGATCACTTGATTATTTGCGACATCCTTACTTTTTATTTCTGTTAATATAAATAAGGAAAATATCAAATTTCAGGAGGAGAATGATCAGCTTCTCCTCCATGTTTATTTTGGACTCCACCCACTGATTACATCAACACATCACAAAATATTTGCCAAAGTTCAGATATTTGAACTTGAATTCTTGCTGTGCCGCCCCAAACTCGCTGCCGCCAGCCCGCCGCACCTGACCCTCAAATTGCGTTGCTGGAACGCTGATCACATTCGCACATGACTTAAAATCTGGTTCCGTCTGAGTGCAACTTTATCAAAGCCTTTCTCTCTCTGCTGCCCTCTAGCTGACAGAGAGAGCCACTACGAGGACGAAGACACGTCCAACAAAAAGAGGAAGGGCCGATCAACACCAGCCCCCCCACCCACCAAGAAGAAGCGGCGATCCTAAACATCTTACACAAACACACACACACACATGCATACTGCCAAACCCCTGGATTACTTTGTGTCCCCAACCCCCCGATGTGTCCAATGTGTACATAGATGCAGAAACTTGTGGGCGTGGCTTGCCAGTGCACCATGGTTGTAAAAAGAGAACCGGCAGCAGGGCAGTTGGTCTTCATCGCTCTTCTTCGTTTCATCGTGTGTGTGTGTGTGTGTGTTACATTTGCGTTTTACTGTTTATTTCAGTTGGAAAATCTTTTTCTTAACGATTGATAATAAAAAGACGAAATATTCTCTGCCAATTGTTTTATATGGAAGCATCTCGATTCCTCGTCTACGTCATCTTTTTGTTAAAGTTGAAGCTGAGGGGGAGCACTTGCCTTTTTTTTAACAGGGGGTGGGGTCGCGCAGATGCACGTTTCCTGTTTTTTTTTTTTAAAATGGGATTTGTAAACTTCTACATTCAGACTCACACCACCCATCACACGTTCATGTTTTCTTTCACAGGGAGGGGGGTAGGTATGACGTACTTTTGACTGAAAATCCTGTTTTTTGTAATAAAATCTATAAGAACTGGTATCTTTTTCCCTGGCCTGGTCATTTTCTTTTTTCTGTTTCATGCGGTTCACCTTGAGGGCTTTCCAGACGTATTTATCCGTTCAGCTGTAATTGGTTATAAAATGAGGAGACAACTGGGTTGTGTTTAAATCGGTAATTTTAAAGGTTGCTTCTCCATCGGCGAAACAAACTAGGGCGACCAGAAACCTGCCGGGTCCCTTTAGGGACCACAGGGTTGCTACTGTTGGTTATGGATGTCTGTCGGAGGGCCACACAACCACATTCACGTTTAGTCACCAATGAACCTGTGAAGCTTGTTTTTGGACTGTGGGAGGAAACCCACGCATGTACAGGGAGGACCCAACCGGGACTTGAAGCAGGGCTTTAAACGCTACAGTGTAAAAACATAAATGAGAATTTTCAATCTGAAGGAGATTTTTTTTTTTTTTTTTTTTTTTTAATCTTAATGTCAGTCGGTTTAAGTTTAAAGAAACTGCCCGTTTATATATAAAGTCATCAAAAGTCTCAATTAATGGAAAATAAGAGACTTATGTATGAGATAATCATGAAGAAACTTTATAGCAGTAATTAACTGAACACATTTATGCTAAGAAAGCCACAGATCAGTGTGTAGATTTAAAAAGTGGGCTTCTGAAAGACCTGAACGCGTAGTGGACCATGCTCTCCACCTCTGTTGTCTCTGCTGGTACCTGTCATGATGGTAGTCCTCGACACCGGATGTAAGGGATGCCATCAAGCGGAAGAAGGACTTCAACCAAGTCTGACTGGATTGTGGTCTTCTGAGGCGATCAAAGCGAGCTGCGGCCTGGGCTTTGGCGGAAGCAGGTGAGGGAGCGGTGAGCTGCAGACACAGCTGCGTTCAGAAACCATTTTGTGGTTTGACCGCCGAATCTAACCCCTTAATGTGAATGCCAAGGGTCAAGCAGGTCAACCACACCTGCAGAAACCTCTAGAGACGTCACCAAAGGCGACAAGAAAAAGGTAATGGTCCATCTAAAACACAAGAAGGAACAAAAGGAACCCAACCCAAGCAGGATTAGGACAGAAGCTCAGGGGTTTACATCGGAGAAACCAAACCTCCACCCTACAGGAGGATGGCTCAATGCGGGGTGGGGTTTTAAAGGATAAAACACACTTTGAGGATCAGATTTTTTTTAGATTAGACAACTGTGCTTCCAAACTGAAGCTTTGTAAATCAAATCAAAGCTCTTTTGCAACATTCTGATACACACAAAATAGGAACTTAAGCTCTCTTCCTAAAAGCACTGTATCTTGTTTATCTTGATGCAAATGTCACTGGATGACTGATTATCCAAACCAGCAAGCTGGATGCTGAATCACCCTGGTCCCACAGAGGCAAAAGCCAGCTGATCTGCATGGACCATGGAGCAAGCTCTGTGGAAACTTCTCTTCTTTGGTTTGTACTTCATCTGATCAAATCAGCAAAAAGCTGCATGTCAAAAATCATTGGTAAGCTCACAAACATGTGACTTTTTCTGTTTTTCTACATTGATTATTATCTTGACTTCCGCAGGGGCCTTTTTTCTGAGAGTGGACATCTCACACCAGATTGGTAAGAAATCTTCAAAATCAGCTCAATGAGTTGAAGGGATTTTGTGGGTTTTCACTTCAACTTTTACCTGAAAAAAATCAGAAATGTTGTTCATTCACTCATGTTTCAGGTAGATTTTTTTTTAAAAGAAGATTGTGTTTATTAACATAAGTTTGCAGTGAGGCCTCATGCGGCTTCATCAAAGGTGTTGCTGGGATTTTAAAGCTTTGGAGGCTCAGCCTGGAAATATAATATGGGGAGGCATCAGCAGAATCGTCAAGATTTCGGGCCGCTGCCTAATATTTTTGAAAATCGTTGGCATTGTCATGAATTGAAACAGTCGCTGTGCTGTTTTTATACATCCCCCGGGCTGCTGGGTGGGTGGCGGCTGGTGGTACTTGATGTGGACGGCCACCGTATGGAGACATTCACACGTCGTCCAGTCAGAGCTGCAGCCGGCTGGCGATCCCCTCTGTGATCGCCGAGCTGTCGCCCGATTTCATAATGGCGTCACTCCTGCCAGTCACTGGGCCGACACCGTACGACCTCAAAATGTGCAAGGCGGCCACTGTTCGATGTCAACTTTTAGAGAAAAATCGTCCACTTTCTGTAAAATGTTAACTTTTTCTTAAAACCGCCGCAGCCGCTGCGTGGCATGTAAAAATCAACTGCTGCCTCCTGATTACAAAAGCCACCGTGCGGCCACCTGCAGAGTTGACTGAAAAACTTGCATTATGGTCGCCCACTGCGCAGTGGCATTTAGGGATATATATGACCGTAGTCTGAAACACATCCATCCTAATTAAATCTGAATTCTTTTTTAGATTAAAATTTTTTGTTAAAACCAGCAGAAACAAATGAAGAGAATTAAAATCAGGTGAATAGCAAGTTATATAAAAACAGCAACTCAATCAAAGTGATTAAAAACAAACAATTTAAAATATTGATGATGAAAGGTATTGTATTGAATGTATAAGAGAACTGGACGGACTCCTCCCCCCTACTGTTCAAACAGGAAGTCCCATAGACTTCTGTAGAGAAATAAACAGCTTTAACTCAGTCATTATATTTATCAAGATTGGTCTTCTATCATTTTTAACATCTTTACTAATCCTCATTATTTTTCCCTTTTTTTTTTCTTAATTGCAAGTAATTCCGGTTCTAAACTCACCAATCAAATGGCTCAAGAAAAGTATGTGATCTCACATCAAACGTTCAGAATGTTTGATTGCCGGACCGATTCTCGGGATGGTGACTTCAAACACCCTCAACCAATCGTTTGATTTGACTTCATTTTGCTGGAGCTGGAAGTAAGTCATTTTGTACTCACTCTGTCCAGTTCTCTTATACAGTCAATTCTCCTGACGCAAACCAAGGATGTTGCAGTTTCTCAAGATACCACTAGAGGTAGAAGCAAGAAATGTTCCCAGGGACTGTTCAGGTCTGTCAGTTCTATCATAAGGTCAGTTTTCAAAACAAATGATTTTAATTCTCCATCCAGACAGCATCCGCTTCCTCCGGAAGTACATAATCGTGTCCGACACAGGGAGGACCTGGAAAGATGCTGAAGCATACTGCAACCAGATGTTTGACGGCTTGGCCTCCATATCTGGCGCAGAGGACATGAAGGAGATCAGCAGCAACCTTCCTCAGAACTTTACATCCCGTCTCTGGATCGGTCTACATGATGCCTTGGATAGCTGGAAATGGTCGGATCCACAGAACGGCGGGAACCTGGGTGATTATCAGCCTTGGCAGGCAGGTCTGCCGGACAATGTGGGAGGGGTGGAGTTCTGCGGCGCCATCTCCAAAGATGGCTACTGGAGAGATTACGCGTGTACTGGACTGCTGCTGCCCTTCCTCTGCTTTAATGGTGAGCACAGACAGGTCAAGTCCAGGGTCAAACATGGCCCCACCTCTAACCTCTGTTTGTTTCTCCACATCCAGTGCAGCAGAACAGGTACGTGCTAGAGCCCGAGGCGAGAACGTGGCTGGACGCCCAGAGCTTCTGCAGGCTGAACCACGCCGACTTGGCAAACGTGACAAGCCCTGCAGGGGGAAAGGAGGTGAAGGCCTTGCTGCAGCGTAACGATGTGGAGCAGGCCTGGTTTGGCCTGCACCGGGACTCCTGGGTGTGGACGGACGGCAGTGCCACATCATACACCCCGTGGTTGGCTGGACAACCCAACAACTTTGGAGGATCACAGAGCTGCGTTTACATGGAAGCAGAGAAGTGGAACGCATTCTCCTGTAGCAGCCAGTTCTACGTCCTCTGCCAAAGTAAAGCCACGATTACCTCGGCAACGTGCATTCAAGCCATCACTTTCAACGAAAAGTCTTGGCCTCCACGTTTAAAACTCTCCCGTAGCTACGCACATTTTTAATACTGTTTTCCGGCTCTTTGTAAAAAAACATGTGGCAACTGAACGCGCGTTGAAAGTTAAACCAGGTCAAACTTTGACCAATCAGAGAAGAGTTTCAGATATGAGGTCAGCTAAGTGTTTCTGTTCTGGGTTTTAGAGCTGCTCCTGAAACAGAAGAAGTTTGTGCTGAAACTGGAGATCAGCTCTGACATCAACCCCAACCTTCCTGCAGTGAGAGGGTCTCTGCTGCAGCAGGTGAGGCACATGCACAAACTCACACGTGCACGCAGGTCTGACACATTCCACGCTAACTCTAACCTGTATCTACACATCTCCGCAGCTGCTGTCACGGCTGGCAGACTCGGGTCTCACAGATGTGAGGGTCAGCTGGAGATGAACACGTCTTCGTGAGCAGGGTGGTTGCACAAACACACAATTGTGATGCTTTTCTCTGAACAATAATGAAATAAGTCATTTGAAGCAGCCATGTGTTTTTTTCATGTGTATCCTTTATGCAGGTTGTTGGGAGGAGTCGCACTACTGCTTTGAGATCTCTGGGGCTCAGCAGATAATCTACTTTTGCCTGCCTGCGTTTTCATGAAACAGTTAATAAAATATATCTGTGTGAAGCATTAAGAAACTTGATCTTTTCTTTTCGAACTTTTCCTGTCATGCAGATGAGCAAACATAAGATCTGAGGGCCCCTTTAGTCGGACAGATTCACCGTTGCATTAAGGTTATGTAGCTTCGGACACACGAAGTATATATTTATATGGAATATTTGTATCTGAACATCGATGACCGCAAGGAAAGCCAGCCACCCAGGATCAAGTTTTTTTTGTTATATAATAGTGCAGAAAATAAATATTTGATAAAAAAAACTAAAGTTCACCTCAATATTTGTAATGTAACCCTGTTTTCAATCACAGAAGCTAAAAGTTTCCTAAATGTCTTTAGCAGGTTAGCACACGTTGTAGCCGTTATTTTAGTCCACTCCTCCGTTCAGATCTTCTAAAGAGCTGTGATATTTTATTTTGGATGTTCAACTCCCTTCAGATTCTCTTTTTGGCTGAGATTCAGAGACTGGCTAGACCACTCCAGAACCTTTACATAATACGGATCAGTTGTCTTGTCCCCTTTGCAGAAAAGCATGATGCTTCCACCTCCATGTCTCACTGTGGGTGTGTTCTTGGGATGAAGCTCAGCGTTCTTTCTCCTTCAAACTTGGCGAGCAACGTTTATAGTAAAGAGATTAACTTTACAGACCAAACCCGTCGTATTCAGTGGTACATTTTTTTTCTGAACTGTGTCTACATACACAAACAGCTTATATTGGTAAAGCAACTGGCACATAGTTAAATGTTAAACTGTTTTATTGTACATCATTTCGTATCTTTGAAAGGAAGAGTGATGGGTAACAAGCTAAGCCGTCTGTCTTCCAGCGTGGAATCCACAGGTCGGTGGGGTAACGGTCCTAATAGCTCATCTGAGCGATGAGCCCCTCCAGCTCCGGCCGTGCCTTAAAGCGAGCCTGAAAATCTGCCTCTGTGTGCTGTCAGGAAGCAAAGGACAAGTCGGTCAAATCAGACTTTTTCTACATTGATTAAACTGCAAAAGACGCTGTTTTTTAATGACTTTTCATAGTATAAATGTACAGTGACGTTAAGTGTCTGAAAAGTGCTTCATAAATGAAAACCTAAAATTATTTTTATGCATAAAGTGTCTTTATCCTTATTATTTTAAATCTCTGTTATCTTTATTCATAATGACCATTTCCCAGCTTTTTCATCTTTATTGTTTGAAATCTGATTATTAATTATGTTATTTCATAAGTCATATTTCAAAGCTTTTTTTAAAAAGATCTTTAATATTTTAGAATTATATTAAATATTTAGCAAAAATAAAAACTTTAAAAAAAATTCTGCTCTTTTACATTATAGAATTTCCTTTACATGTCTAAGAAACTTAAGTCATCAAAATCCCTAACAAAATAAGGGATGAAGGATGCGTCTCCATGACAACCCACCTCATTTACGCAGAGCTGAACTCCCTCTGGCTGATTCCTCAGAAGAACATCCATGAAGACGGGACATAGCGCCGCGTCCAGGCTGCTCAGCTGGAAAAGTGAACATGAAGGCGTTTAGCTCTTTAAGCTATCGGGACCGGGAAGCTGAATCTCCTCGAGCTTTACCTGGACCACTCGCTGGTGAGTCTTCAGGACGGCGTCCACGTACGTCTTGGTTCCCTGCTCCTGCATCAGCATCACCTCCGTGCTTTTTGTTGGCAAAGCGTAGCTGAGCGAGAAGAGTGACACGACGTGAGGAATGATGTGAGACAGAAGAGGGTGCTTCAGTTCAGTTCTTCTGAATAAAGTATTTGTTGAAACAAAGGTAACCAGATGCTTCTGCAGCCTCACCTGTCTGCCACCTTGATGCCCAGCCGGTTGCAGAGGTTGTGCACATACTGCGAGTAATGCTCCACCAGGGTCATGTCGTGGCCGGACACGTTGACGTTCAGAGTGCCATAAGCCGAGCTGGTTGATGGCAGGATCTGCTTCATCTGCTGTTTCTCTTTCTTCTTCTTGGGCTGAGGAAACAGTCCAAACTTAGAGCTTCCAGCAGCGTGCCTCTTTAATGAACTGTCTTGCAGCTTTTCAACTGGTGACTCTGGATAAATGATGAAAACTAAAACTGGTGGGAATTATTTGATAGTTGTTTGACATTAGTTATTTGATAGAGTCTACGCCTCATTTACTCACCTTCTTTCAAATGGCATTTTCCCTGAGTTTGGCTCACATAAAGAACAGATTTCTTCCTTTTTTTCTGTTGATGCATGATTTGAGTTTGAACTTTATAGCCGTTTGTTCATTAATGAAATTATTTGTTTGAACTTTAAAGGAAACGATTCCATCACGAGTCTGTTTGCTGTGGTTGTCATAGAAAACAATGAATCAGACCGACTCGGACCAATCACTGCTCACTGACAACTTTTGGTTCCAACATGCCAACGTCTGTATTAAAAAAAAAAAAAAAAAAAAAAAAAGAAAAAGCGACTGAATTGACTTCATGTCATTGGAGCCAGAAATACACAATTTTCTATGGGTGATGTCACACTCACTTGGTTCAGTTTCCCCTTCTTTAAAAATCTCCCATAGTTGAACAAAGTTTGTACATTTTACATAAAACAGGAAGTACCAAATATTGCATTTTCTCATTTTACTTCTAACTCTAACTTTATTTTGAAGGTTTTTGCCACATCCTGCAGAGTCATCTTTCTGCTTTTAGATGGGTCTCTCGTAATGCCACTGGATGGGTTAGTTAGTTGGTTAGTAGGTAGTTTTACTTCACCAAATTATAAAGGGGTTGGTGGGGGACTGGATACCGACTTACTGCTTCTTTGGGTAAAAGGTACCTCCACCTGCCGATGCCGTGGGTTGGCATGCTCCTGTACAGCCGCTCATTCGCTGTAAGGACACAAACACTTTAACTGAAGCTGGAAGCAGTTACAGCAGCAGCAGAGGGTCCGGTAACTTACACCTCCCAGGGTGTTGACTGGACGGAGACGGCCTGTGGGGAGAGGAGCGCAGAGGTTTTAAATCCTGACACTTGCTGCTCCTTCAACACAAACATTTGAAAGGTTTTAATAAAAATTATTATCTTTTCCAGAATCTCTGCTAAACACAGAGTTTAGTTCAGGGCTATCAGTGAAGCTGTGATTGGATGATCTCATGTGCATCCAGGAGGCTCTATTAACTCTCCTGGTGTATCTGCTTCTACTCTGAGGTCTTACCTGCAGGATGTGAGCGCCCGGCTCAGGATGCACACCTGAGAGTGGAGGAGACATAAAGAAAGCAAAAGTTACTGCCTGAATGGGTTCAAGATGACAAGTTACCTTTTTTTATTTGAACATAGTGGGAGGAGCTGCTCCAATCAACACATTGCAAAAACTCAGGAAGGGAACTTTTCAAAATAAAACTCACGCTTAGTTGATTTATAAACTAAAACTTCATTTATTTGTATAGCACCTTTCTTTCTCCAGAAAACTCAAAGCGCTTTACATAAAACAAACAATAAAAATTGATTGGAATTGTTCTTTTTAAATACTCACTCCAATAAAAATTGTGTTTTTGATGTTTTTAAAATGTTATTGTGACATTTTTTCTGATGATTGAAATTTTAATTGCATTTCTTAGTATTTTTTTTTTTGTTCCAATCGTTGTGAATCAGGAGCGGATGCAAACATGCTGTTTGAAAAAGAACTTATTTGTGACGTTTAAAGTTTTCTAAGCAGCATGTGAACACAGACTGACCAAAGTACAGATCATTCATTTAAAAAAACAAAAACCAATGACACAGGTCTGGACAATCCAATCCATCTCCATTGAAAAGTAGTCATGGCAGCAAAGGTCTGAACACACACACCAAAACAGGACAGAACTTGAGACAATAAGTAAGTCAAATTTTTTGTCTTTAAAATTAAAATCAAAACAATAATAAAATGATCACGCTCAGCCGTGTTTTTCCCCTTTTTTTTGCCTGCCTGATGTGACGTAAGGAGAAGACCATTCACGAGGTCACATCAGAGTTGACGGTTCGATTTTTTAGGGGTAGGGGTACAAAAACTTCAACCAGCCAGAGACAACGTGCCCCAACTTCCCCTGGAAAGGGTTTCAAATAATCTGACCAGACTGCTTTCTTCAGTCAGACAGCCTGTCTAAAGGTGGCTATAGTCTATGCTGTGGGTTGGCGTGGTTAAACTCAAAATGTATTATAGAAAATTATTGAGTTGTTACTAAAACCTTTTAACCCCCTACAGTAAAACCCGAAGGACCCGGACCGGTGACCCTGAAACACTCGACCGACCTGTACGCTTCGGAGGACGGAGTTCATTCTCAGTCGCTCCGCGAGGATCCACACACTACAAATATAGATTTAACATCCAATCTATGAGGAAATGTATATTTTAAAACGTAGAATACACAGGAACCGCTGCACAGGAAGTCGAGCCCTTTTTAATGTGTCCATCGGTGGAAAGGTTCCCCAATAAACGTTCCGCTTTAGATAGATAACCCGAGGCTTTCCATGCTGTTGTGTTGATATGAAATGAAATAAAAAATATAAAATAATAAATCAACAACTCAGTCGTTCAACATTCAGCAATCTTTTTTAATCAATATATTTATTTTTAAATTGGCCCCTCACAATCCCTCTCACCAAAAATGGAAACTGGCGTTTAACATTCAAAATGTTCAAGTAAAACAGCATTTTTCTAATAAAGTGCAAAACTTCACATCACCTGAAACAGATTCAGGATTAATGTGCATAGAAACATTTCAAAAACAGATGCGTTGAATTTTCCCTTAAAGCAAAGCTAACATATTTTTAAAAACAGACTTCTCTGGCATTTGTAAACTTTTAATCTCTTTTTTTTGTTTTTGTTTTTAGCAGCATGCCAAGCAGGACTCATCTTCTGCACTCACACACACACACAAACTCATCTTTGGCTTGAAAGGTTTAACTCAAGCGTGAAACAAACTGCAAAACAGACGAGTCTTTCTATTCTTCTGCTTCATGTCAAACTGGAGAAACAGACCAAATGTCTCATAAGAGGATTCAGATTCCATGTTAAAAGTCTGATGATGTTTGCCGTCACTCCTTTGCAAGTTTGTAAGAAGCAAAACATCTGCAAGTTCTTTAAAAATGTCAGAAATGGTGCTTAGAATTTAGAAAAACCTTTGAGAATATGTCGAAAATGTGACATGCGGAGGTATTATTCCCTTAGATTTAATCTGAAAATGGTACATTCATGTTCTGGTGCGTGCTCACAACTGGCTTTTTGATACATGTGCAGCTGAAGAGAGGTCTGCAGGGGGAGACTGTCAAACAGCGAGGCTGCAGCGACCTTTGTGGAAGAGGAAACCCTTTCTCCGCGGCTCTGAGCGTCCAGTCCTTTTCTCATAAAAGCATAAATGCAGTCTCCTCATGCAAACCCTCCACTCCTATTAGTCTTCCTCATGTCCATCCTCATCATCTTCGTCTTCTTCCTCCTCCTCCT
>BSAI01000105.1:3505444-3518942 GCA_036245035.1 Adrianichthys oophorus
GGGTCTGAAAGATGACCTGGTGAGATAATAGACATGCCAGCATTTTTTTTAGATACATGGTTTTTTTCTAATTAACCAGCGAGGTTTTTGTGTCTAGACATGTCGTGAGTGTCTACAACATTAGACGGCAAACAGGAGGAACTGCTAACTTCTCAGCTTAGGTTTACATTTAAACAAAGAGTGCCACGTCCAGAAATATTCCAAATGCAAATTCTCACAGGCTATGGGGAAGAGAACACAAACAACTGCTTGGCCTGTGCAAATTCTCATCTGAATAAAGAAGAAAACTTCTATTCAATTTTATTCTGGATTAGAAAACATCAATTTGTGAATCGCTGGAAGTTTCAAGATGAAAACCTAAAACACAGCAAAGAGGAGCAGACATTTCTGCTAAAAGTGACTGAGCAAAAATAAAAGCTGATCAGACGTTACAGGAAGCCTTTAACTGCTGAAATAGCCAATAGAGTCTTTTTGGTACAAATAATTCTGGACTTGTCACTTTTTGTTCAAATGAAAAGAAAAGATGAGAATTTCTGTCCACAATGACACTCATACATCTGGGAGACCCCCATCTATTCCAATCAAGAAGACACTTGCTGGATACATAAAGGTAACTTTAGGTCAAACTTTTGCAGGGAGATTACTTTTAATAATAAATAGCTTATATAGAAGAAGTTGCACAGGAACGATTGAAGGATGAAGGAGTGTTAAGTGATCGAGTGAACTGATTTATATGAATCTACATGATTTATAGTTTTTTCCTTTATGGAACGAAGGACAGAGTAATGAAAGTAATAAAAGTGAATTCGAGCTAGAACAGACTTCTCAAACTGAGAATGAAGGTGATAGTTTGTTCAGGATCGTTTTAGATCTTCATTAAATGATAATCGTTCAGCTTTGACAAATGAACTGAATCCTAAAACTTGTGTTTGATTAAATCCTCCTTTCGTTTGTCAATTCGCTCAAAAAGTGTACGAATGTATTTATTGTTGGTTTTTTGCTTTTATCAATATGTTTACTATTTAATTTATTTTTTTTAAATTTTGTTTCCGGTGCTTCCTCAGTTGGGTTCTGTCTCTCTGGGTCGGCTGGTGTTCAGCCGCAGCGGCTCTGGATGGGGAACTGCATCGCTGCCCAGCTGTGGTGAGGCGGGTCCCTGCTTGTGTCGCTGCATTTGGTTGGCTCTGCGGCTATTGGTAGAGAGGGAGGTCCCAAGTATTAGCGTTTCTAAAATCAAACTGTGTCATGCTCAGCCTGTTTCTCATTGCCTGTCTCCATCAGTTAGGGGGTGGGAGCTCTGAAAGGGGTGGGGGGTTGTGTACGGATCTGGGGAGGGGACTTTATGTTAATTTGTGCTTATTTTTATATTCTTATTTGTTCTTTATTTGCTTATTTAGTATCATTATTATTATCTATTTTTTGTGTAAAGCTCTTTGTGTTATGTTTTATATGAAAAGTGCTGTATAAATAAAGATTGATTGATTGATTGAAGAGGGCCTACACAGGGAGGTGATGGCAGCTACTATGTGGCACGGCAGCTCCTCCTCCAGGAATTTTCTCATCTCCTCCTCCATCATGACTCCCAGCAGCTCCGTCTCCATGTCAACGTACTCTGGGTAGAACATGGTCTTTCTCAGCTGCCTGCGGAGCCTAAAGGAGACAGAGGCCCGGACTGTCAAAAGAAAACATATTTAAAACATCCATTGAACATCTTCACCTTCAATTTCCATATTAAGGTTAAAAACTTAACTTTGTGTTTATTTAATAGAAAGGATTAAACAAGAATGACTGACAGCTGTACAGCGGCTTTTTGCATGACGCTCCACGCCTGTGTGGGTGGGGCTTGACATGGCAAAACCTTCATTTCAAGAAGTCAGATCTGAACGAATGTGAAAGGTGAACTCACTGTTTGCCTGTAGTCTTGTACGCCTGGAAAAACAAGAAACAGAAACTTCAAGCAACCAAACTGAGTTCAATAGAAACCATGTGAAGGTCAAGAATATTTCAGCTGATTCATCTGAAATGCTGTGACTAGGCTCAAAGAACTGCTGAGTCAGCATTTGACCTGGATGAAGCGGAAAGGGTCGCTTTCCTGCATGAGGCCTTCAATGCCGCAGCGGACCTCCTGCAGGCGGGCCTGGTCCTGACAGATCCTGGAGAGGTTTTTCTGGATCAGAGGCCCGTTGGTGTCGCACTGTGTGCGCGTGCACTCTCGAAGCCTGGTGATGAAGCGCAGAACTTTGGACTTCATCTCCTCACTCAGTCGGGTCAGACTCTCCTCTGTGTCGTCCATGAATTTCTGCGGCAGAAGCAAACGTCTCATCTACTCTTATATGTTCAGAAAACACTCGGATGGCCACAAAATCCTTTCAGCTCCTTTGACCTTCAGATGTTAACCTTAGCATCTCCGTGTTGATGAACTACTATCGTCTTTCTGGTCTGAGTCTTTCAGAAAACCGTTGTGGTCAAAGCTTTTGGATTCTGAGTTTTATTCTTTAAAGACTGCACCTCTTTGTGTGTGAAATCAGTGCATGCATGAACATGGCCAATGCAGCACTACTGAGTTATGACGTAAGATAACCTGTGACACTTTTATTTTGAAAACAGTTCTAGCAGAGGTGTTCTGGTTTGCCCCGTCTTGTTTGTTGTGAACGTGATGATGATGATCATGTCCTGTATATTTATTTTGTTCCACAGATTGTTTTTTATTTGCATATCCAGTTTTTCCTGGTTTATCGCTGAAGTTGCTTCCTACCTTTGATAGGTGAAATCTGTGCCTTTTTTTATTTTAGATAATCATTATAAGGCTGGAAACTTCTCGCTACACACTTTCTACACTTTTCTCAGACAGACAGGAACATTTTCACAATGTTCTCTCTTGTTTAAACTCTTAAAGTTAAAGCCTTCATAGAAATACCAGTCCAAGATTATAGAATGAAAACAAAGATCTGATCGCGATCAAAGATTTATGTAAATGTGGCCAACTGAATTGCTTCTGTATGGGTGACACAAGGTCACCTGCCAATCAAGACAACACAGAGTGCTGTTAGAAAAAAAAAATTAAAAACCACATGCAAAATTGCACTAAAAAGAAAACCACAAAACTGTGATACAGTACAGTGAGGGATCACTATTCTATATATTTAGAATCTTTTAAAAAAATGTGTATTTGGTGTGATTTCTTTGGTGTAAAAGAATCAAAGAAATCATAATGATCACATGAGGAAAAATGTCAATTTTCTGTTGGTCGTGCAGTAACAGGGTTCTGCCATGTTGCGTGAGGCTAAAACATTCATTGTCTTCAAAATACTAATGTCAACAGCTCAGATCAGCATTTCATGTGAAGAGCCAGAGAACTTCTGTTATACGAGTAGTAAAGTACAAATACATCAGCTCTGACAAACTGCGGCGTTCAGATATAAGATTGACCAAATACTCTGGGTTGCACAACACATAATGCGTGAAACTTAGCATCAGGTTTAAAATAGCAACTGTGAAAACCATCAGTGAAACAAAGGGAGTGGGTTTGTGAACGCACATTTTGAAACGGTTGTCTTAAGTGATGCTTTTTTGTGTGTGCAAATCTTCAACTTGGCAGCCAGACAGTTCATAGTACTCTGTCAGATGAAAATGCTGTAATAATTGATAGTACTGATGATGTGATCTTGCTGGCTACACTTTTTTCTAAGTTAACTTTTGAAGATGTTACAAGAGCTCCACAAATAACTTGTGTCACAGATAATCACTCTGCTTGATCTGCTAAAGTCAACTAAATCAACAACTGAGAAGAAATTAAATTAAATTAAGAAGCATCAAAGAAGAAGATTTTGAACACAAAGAGAAAAGGAATTAACCTAAAATGCACCTAGAAAAGAAAGTCACAATATTGAGAGAGAGATGTTAAGTTGCTACACCTTTATTCTGAAGATGAGCTGGGACACTTTTATTCTGAAAGTAACAGAGATGTTTATATTGTTTGCTGTGAATGTGATGATGGCCGTGTCCAAAAAAGAACAGTAAAAGTCCAGGAAATGTTTTTCTTTTATCAGCACTTTCAGGGTTTGATTTCAGCTGTAAATCAGGAGACTTTGTTTGGCTTTTCATGGACAGTCTCGTCCAGTAGATAAATGCAATGCTCTCCTTATGTTTTCAGTCTCCTCTTCCTGATCAGAATGGAAAGGTGGCCTGTTGTGAGCACTCTGCTCAGAAACTGGATCTGACCCATGTCCATATGAGACCTGAACCTGTCATAATCAACCCCCCTCTGTAAA
This sequence comes from Adrianichthys oophorus, assembly GCA_036245035.1. Taxonomy (NCBI): domain Eukaryota; kingdom Metazoa; phylum Chordata; class Actinopteri; order Beloniformes; family Adrianichthyidae; genus Adrianichthys; species Adrianichthys oophorus. Next base: position 3,509,716 of record BSAI01000105.1, read on the forward strand.
ATCAGAACAAGTATTTTTGACTTCTTTCTTTGATCCCATCTTCTCATAAAAGTGGGTAGGCTTGGCCAACTTCTTCTCTCCACAGAAATGACCCAAATCATGAAAAAACCTTGTTAAAACACTTAGATATGTAGGAGACGCCTCCTCTGACCTTATTCTGCTGCTCCTTCTCCTTCTGCTCCTGCAGCTTCTTCTCTGCCATGCTGTACTTCCTCTCCACTCGGTACAACTGCTTGTCCAGCGTGGCCTGAAAACACCCAGACGCCCCACAGAACGTTGGAATCATGAATGCGGATGACGAAATCGGAAATCATTTTTGCTGCAGAGCTCTAGATGGTTACGTTTTTCTCCTGAACTCGCTGCGTCCTCTGATGGCTGAAACAACCCCAGATTTGCAGCAGAGTTCATTCATTCAATTGAGAGACATTTGAACATTTTCTTTAGCCTTTACTTGTTTTAAAGAAAACAATTAACTGTAATCATGTTGATACACAGGACAAGGACAGCAGTTTAATGCTGCAGTGAACTTCTGCACTACAAGTCAGCTGGGAGGGGCAGTGACCAATGCAGAATCAGCTGATCTTTAAAAATCAAACTTTTCTATCATCCAAAAATGGCATTCCACAGTAGAGAGCTGGAAGAATCTCAGCACCTGTTCAGCTGAACTAGGCGGCGGATCGTGGACTCCAGCCCCCAGAAGCTCCACAGTCACATGACCGCTCTTTCATTCACTCACAGCCTACAAACAGACCTTTGTTCCTGAGGTTTCTGTCACAGTCTCAGGAACACAGGCTCATAGATTCAATTCAAAACACAGAAACTTGTGATGAATCCCAATTCATCCATTAACTCCGCCCCCTCTTGTTCATTCCTCTATTTTAACTCTTTAAAGTCCCACTCCAACTATAGCCACAGTCCTGTCTGGTTTCCAGCTCTGCTGATTGGCTGACTCAAGTGATTCCACTTCCTCATTGACTGAACACACCTGGTTTAGGTAGTTAGCATCAAGCAGTCCAGGGAGAGTGGGAAATCAGGCAGGGTCTTGAAGAACCAGGGTTGGCCAGCCCTGCACTAGCTTATAGCACCTCACAAACCAAGTAACATTAGTGTAGCAAAAAAAAAAAAAAAAAAACAGAAATAAATATCAGAGCTATCCAGATGCACAGTTTTGAGCCAGATGGAAGCTTCATATATCTATTTGTCTGTAAGCGGATGAATCAGAATCGTAGTAGAGAAGAGAGAATTTCATCAGCGACATCTTCAGTTTTAAAACATTTAGGGTTATGATGAGGTCTGAAGGTAAACCATCAAATGCGAGGTTGTGACTGAAGCGTATCGACCCCCCCATCCGATTACCGGTGGGTTAAGGGGTAGAATTGGGATTCACCATCAGTGTGAGGGTCAACAACTATGCTTTTCTCAGAAGACACTTCAGTTTCTCTCAGGAAGAGGCCCTTTCTGACCAATCATTCAACCTGCTGACATCTGGATACTATCTACCCAGCTGCTTCACTAAGCTAGCTTCGCATATTAGAGTCCGGACGGACCAGAACCGAGCTCCACCTCAAAGAAATGAACAACAGTCTTCAATCAGACGCTTCTTCAGATCTGCTGCAGCTGGAACCTCCTAGAATTTCAGGTAAGAACTTCCAGCTTCTGATTTCTCTTTTTTTGTAACTGAATCAGAGCTGAATGCCTGAAACACCCGGTGACCGGTCCCCACCAACTTCTGCTCCTCCAGTCTGTTTTTGTGAACGATCTCAGGTTAGTTTGTGTGATCACTTCACCAGTTTTTCTGGGATGCAACAAACTTAGAAAACATTGAAGTTTGAGTCCAAGATTTTTGAAAACTCTTTTCTCTAAAAGCAAGAGGAGGACTGCTCCAGAACTACACCTTCAGGTCCTTCATGGTGTTCTTCAGGGTCTTGATTGTGTGTCCCGAGTGCCCCCCCTCTATCGTGCAGGCGTTGCAAACACACATCTTGTCGTCCATGCAGTAGTACCTGCCACAGGGAACAGGGTTCATGAAGCAATGTCAGTATTGAACAGAGAAATCAAACATCTGGTTATTATGAACGCCCCAACACGACTGTTACCGGTAAATCTCGTCGTGGTCGGGGCACTTTCTCTTCCAGAGGTCGTTCATGGGCTCGGTGAGGGGATGCTCCCGGAAGGCCGGCAGCTCCAGGTGGGGCTTGACGTGTTCCTGACACATGGAGACCTCACACTTCAGACATGTCTTTACTGCGAACCTGGCAGCGGCGTCCTGCTGGGCGCCCCCGTCCACACAGGCAGCAGATTCCCCATCCTGGGAGGGGTCCACGGTGGATGCCTTTGTGGCTGGAGGAGGGCAGTAGTCGCAAGGAACAGAAAAAGCCCCACCTTCTTGGGCGGCACCCAGACAGAAGGACAGTGTTTCCCTGGACTTCACAAAAGTGGCAGCGGCCCTGCGCCGATGGCGGTAGTCATCAGCGATGTTGGCCAGTTTGAAGTTCTTCTGAAAGTTGGTGCTGCAGCGGTGGCTGTCCCGGCACTCTGGGCAGCGCAGGCGCCCCCGCTCCGCTTGCCGCTTCAGCCGATCCAGGCAGTTCTTACAGAAGTTGTGGCCGCAGGGGAGAAGGTGGGGGTCCCGGTACAGATCCAGGCACACCGGGCAGGTGAGCTCCTCCTGGAGGACGCTGGACTGCTCCAAGCGTGCAGAGGCCATCTCTGCCGTCCCAGGTGAGAGTCTCAGCTGATGGATGGACAAGACAGGATTCTGTAGAAGATGAGTTTTGTATCAAACAACTGCAAAATCTTTTATGAAGTTTCATCAAATGAGAGGTCACTTCAGGTCAGGATGATTATAAAAATGCATCTTTTTAACATTTAAGTCTTTTTTTAACCAAGAAAACTTTTGAAATTTATGGACAGGTTTTCTGCAACAATCAAAGGGGAGAAATAAGGCAATATCCAAACTCCCTCACTGCTCCCTAACCTAACTAAAAGCTATGACGTGTGGGACTATCTCATGCACTGGATTTTAAAGCAACCTGCGGACACCAGGCTCACTACTTTAGTTTTTTTCTTTTAAGCGCCAAACATGACGGGATCCATTTGCCGAAGTAAAAATCTCATAAATATGAACATTTTATGAAGACTATTTATAAATCCACTGTGTTCTATTAACAAATCATTCAAAAGTAGTGCATTGTGGTCTACAATCCAGTGAGCATTGATGCACACTGGCTAATCACAAAGACTTCTGGGAAATTTCTAGGGTGTTTGGTTTTGGAATTGTAGATTCGGAGATGCCTGAAAATTGGCAAACGCCCCATATAGTTCACTAAGTAATAGGTAGTGAGGGAATTTGGACACAAAGACCTTCAGGTGACCTTTAATTATGAGGCCTTCAGCACATCCATCTGGCCTGAACCACGCCCCGAGTTTTGCTGTATGCTTTTATTTTGTTATTAGAGAACTGACTTAGTGAGTGTGACGTCACTAATAGAAAATGGCATACTTCCAGCTCCAACTAAATGAGTGAATTCAGTTGCCATTTTTTTGCGATACGGACATGGCCATGTTGGAACCAGACAATGTCAGTGAGCAGTGATTGGCCCGAGTTGATCTGAGTCAGTGTTTCTATGACAACCACTCTCTCACCAATCGGGAGTGAGCTCACAGAAGTCCACACCCCTACCACTTGATACAAGACTCGAGAGAATCTGTCAAATGTTTTGAATGTTGGCCGTGAGACCACATACTTTTATTGCCGGATCTGATTGGTCAGTTTACAACTGAAATATTTTGCACTGCAGAAAAAATATATCATGAAAAGTAATATGGATTATCTAGAACCTGTTTAAAAATCTATCAGAGCAATAATGGTTATTCTGACAAATAGAATGACTGAGTAATTACTGACTATTTCCCAATAGAAGTCTATAGGATTTTGGTTTCTTGGAACCAAAAGGCACTTTCTATTTGAAACACAAGGGGCAGGGTTACTCAGTCCAGTTCTCATATACAGTCAATGTTTACGATGGATAATTAAAACAGTTGATTCTCTGTGGGTCATCCTCATATATAATATATCAAACAGACATTAAAGGGCTTATATCATGCAAAATCAACTTTTTTGAGTTTTTAAGTGTATTATAATGTTATTTCTTATGAAAAACAACTCCAAAGCGTTATTCTGATCCATCCACGTATCTCTAACCATTCCTCTGAAACCCAGCGCTCTGAGCACCAGCTCCTCCCAATCCACAAAAACAAGTGGGACCTGACATTGTGATGTCACAAAGTGGGGAACAACCCTTCCAAGGAAGAGTCTGCTCTGCCAGCACCGCCCCCAGCCTAACACACATACCCAGTTTCTCCGCAGAGCTAGCGGTGATCGGCAAAATACTTTCATATTATACGCATATCCATCATTGCAAAAGTTCTGATGTTTGTTTTCGTGGGCGAAGTGCAGACACGCTGCAGAGGCCGGCTCAGGGACGATGTCATGAAATGGGCGGCACCCACAAGGCGTGGAAGGCGGTGCCTCAGAGAACAAGGCCTCTTACTTCCGAGTAGGAAAACGAGCACGCAAAAATAACTCATATTTCATAAATAATTCCGTCTTTATTGTGCCAAAGGTAGTTTAAAGTAATATATATGGATATTGTTTACTCTGAAATGCTTAGAATAGCATGGTAAAGGCCCTTTAAAACTATTTTACTTACTTAGGAAGAGCTCAAAGTTTCACACACACACAAACATAAACATACATATATATCATGAATGCGAACACACTCACAGAGAGAGTAGGGTCAGGAGATTTCCTAAAACCAGACAGAAATGACTAAACTCCTGCTGTATTATTGCACAAAGCTGCTCGGAGTTTGCTCTTTGGTCTGTGAGCTGAACCTGATCAAGATCAAACTGCTGAGTGATGAAGAAGTGGTTAAGCTCCGCCTCCAATTTGGTTTTGGCATCATCTTGTAGTTATATAAACACTAAATAAATTCTTTATCTGATTTTTCTTGTTTTTGACTCAAACTTTTATGACCATAACCTAGTTCTCGCGAGAACAAAAATCTGAAGCTTTGATCAAACCACCTTTATGGGTGTAATCGAGTACTGAACAATTGAAGGACGGAAAAAGCTAAGCTTTTAGCAGCGGAAACATCCAACAAAGACTTCTGGGAAGTCCAGTGAGATCCGGTTCATTGCATCAGAGTTTAGCTTCCTCACAGTCAGAGCGAGAAAGTGAAACCAGACTTTGAGCTTGATTGATTCTGTGGCAGCAGTTAGACAATGTGGTGTGTTCAGGGTCAGCCCCGAACTTCCTAAACAATATCTGCTGCGTTCAAAGACCAAAGCAGTGAGGTTACCTGAGTGCCCAGGTGTTTTTCTCAGCCCACCCCCACGGCCACAAACGCTTCGGAGCTCGTGTTTGTGAACCCCCCGCACGTTCACGCGACATATTTACCTGAAGCTACACCCACAGGTATCACGCGACAGTCAGCTAACCTGGCCTCGTTAATCTGTCGGGTTTAGTTACAGCGACGGACAGCAACCGCTCGCGGCCACTCACCTGAAAGTCCCGGTGCTGTTGTGGTCCGTTGGACCGATAAACTCGTGTTAGTGGAGTCGTGGATGGGCAGTACCTCTGAAGCTAGCGTCAAAGCTGGCTGCTGCGGCGCACCTGTCGCGCTGGGGCTAACACGCCATTCTTCCCGCTGGTTAGCTCCTCTGACGGATTTACCCGCTCCGGTCACGGCCTCCGGCCACCATGGCTGCCGTCTGGCGTTTTCGGGATTTGACTCGGAATAACCAACCGAGCCGCACCTGCGGGACCAACGGGTGCTAAACTGAAACTATAGCGGAACACCGTGATGCGGGAGACCGATGCGTTCAAAAGCCCTCGGAAAACGCATAGTCAAAGGCTTTGATAAAAGTTCCTTGGATATTAAATAATTATCTTGAGTAAAAACCAATATCTTATATATTAATTTAGAAAACTAGTTATAAATACTCTCCAAGTACTTTTTAAAAGTTTTTTTTTGTTTACTTAACGATCAAACAGTGATTTGTAAAACTGTGTTTTGAAGATAAAGTATTCCCTCTATTTTGATCTGTTTTGTGTTTTAAGATAATGCGCACCCGTGTGACGTGCCAATCTATTTCTCTTCAAACACTTTATTTCGAAATACGGACATAAAAAATAATAACGCACGGAAGTGGGAGTGTAATTGTTCTATTTTGTTTGTGAAAATTTTCCGACGACACTTAAAGGCATCAAAGCTCAGCGCACTGCGGTGGAAGCTCACGTGTTCTCGTGCCTTTCTTTGGTTCAAACACAAACACCAAATAAATATGCTAGTGTGACCCACGTGCATCCTGATACAATAATACTTTTAGTACTTGTTTATGGTAGTAGTTATGTTGAGGATGTATTTTCTAAGGTAGTGATGGTAAGATGAAGCCTTATGCCTAAGTGAAGCCTCAGCCAGATGTGTTGGAAAATGGCTAATTTCCTAAAGCCTTAAGTTAACACTGAGGACCTCTAGTGGTCTCTGATGATATGGCATGGATAACATTTTGAATTTAGAAGAAAAAAAATAGTTGTACTGGCTTCATTCTTTTACCAGCATGCAGACACAAAGGCTTCAATAAATATCAATAAATATATAAATATACAAGCTAGCAAAAAAAAACAAAAAGAACAAAGTTGCAATTATTTTCTCTAAAGCCATATGTATGCTAAAATGTTGTATTTAGAGCACTAGACCAACGCGTATTGTAGAGTATTGGAGGTTGTATTCTTTGTCCAGAAGTGTTGCTGTAGGTTTGTGATTGTAGTGCTGCTGTGTTGTAAGAGACCACAGAATAAAGAGACAGCAGACTGAAAACTTGACCCCATACGCGTCGTTTATTACGTGGTGTCAGAGGTGAAAGGAAACTTTTCCTTGTTGCCAGCGGAATCGGTGAAAAGTCCAACAAAGTCCAAAGTAATTGAGGTATTCAACGCCTTTAACTTTTTCAAAGACGTTGATGACTATGATGTGTTGAGAAAAATGTGACGGATTTGAGACACCGATTCTTCAAGTCTGCAAGGAAAACCAGAAACTGTCGATGCATATGTGACTGTTTTAAAGAATGAAGCAAGATCCACTATCTCGTTATCACGAGAAAACACTTTTTTTTCCCTCGTGATAACGAGATGATGAAGAATATACTTTAGCGCAGGGGTCCTCAAACTTTTTCTCGTGAGGACTGTTTTCTTCTCTGATGTGGGGCCGGGGTCAGTTTGTTGGCAAACAGAAAAAGTCAAAAATGGTACGAGTAGTGAACTAGTTAACTGGTAATGTTTAAAAGTGTGCACTAGACTGATATCTGATATCAAGGATACCGATTAAATGATAAAAAAGGCTTGCCATGGTATGATGGCTCCTCACTACACACTTTTCTCAGACAGACATGAACATTTACACACTTTTCTGTCTCGTTTAAGCTCTAAAGTTCAAACCTTTATAAAGGTTTAATGGTTAAATACGCCCGGTATTAAAGAGTGAAAACAAGGATCAAAGATTTATGTAAAGGTCATTTTTGTGTTACAGTTGAATGAAAAATATTTGAACTAATTCAGAGCCTCCTTCAGCAGAAACAACTTGAATGAGAGATTTGCTTTATATTTTTAACCATTCATTGATTTATTCGAGTAAACAACTGGTTAAAAAATAAATAAAAATACTACATACATCTAAGCAAAAAAAGAAAAGAAAACACATTTAGAGAAACAAATGAGAAACCACATGTCAGAAAGAAATGTTCAAACCAATAAAAAGCAGCTGTGATGATTACAAACCAGAAGGGATTCTGACTTGTTGATGAGTTAAAGCCAAACAAACATGCAAAACTAGCAAAAGTGAAAGAAACAACAACAAAAAAACAAACAAACAAACCAAAAACTAAAGTAATAGAAGCATAAAAAACCTTTTAGTTCAAGATTTGAACATATGTGGGGTACACCCTGGATAGGTTGTTAGCCTGTCACAGGGCAACACACACATACACAAACACACACACACACACACATTCAGACAATGTAAGTCATTCGTTTACCTAAGAAGCATGTTTATGGACTGTGAGAGGAAACCGGAATGTCTGCTGTGGTTCCTGGAGTAAATCAAGATCAATTTATACAAAAAAAAGATCAAATAAAGTCATGAAGAACGTTGTTCACCGTGGCTTGAAAATCTACAGGAGCATCAGTTAGACCCAATGGCAGAACCAAGCATTTAAAATGTTAAAAGCTGTCTCTCACTTGTACCCTTCTCTGATTCTAATTTTGACATTATCATTGATCCAGCTTTATGGTTGGATTGCTCATCTTTTCATGTATAAAAGTCAAAATATTTTGCAGAGCACCGTAGGGAATCGAACCCTAACCTGCTAAAGCAGGCATACCGTTATCAGTCTCTTTATTTTTTTGACCAAACATGAAAGGAACATAGCATAGCCTTGTGCTTCAGCCAAGTTTCAGGAGGTGTATATCTATAATTATAGAACATTTATTTTATTATTAATAACATCTAGATTAAAACACTGCACTCCAGGAGCGCCTGGCAGCACAAATGAACCAGCTGCTAAGAGATGGGATTCACCGTGAAGGGCTAATGGAAGTTCGAACGATCCTGATCCAGAAGGATCCGTCAAAGGGTGCAGTCCCATCCAACTACCGACCAATAATCTGTCTCTCTACAACTTGGACGGGCATCAGAAACCACAATAAATTGGCACATAGATCAGTACATGAGCAGAAAACATGGAAGGAACAGCCGTTACAAACGAGTTTATGAGTTCCTCCAGTTCTGGCTTCAGGGTGAGACCCTGTGACTCGTGTTGGGAAGAATGACTATATCCTGTAAGAAAATGATTTTTGTTTGAATCGCTCTTAGTCTGGCCCGTCCCCAGAAGCAGTTTGCCATGAAACAGCCCAACAGGGCAAATGCTTCACCGACACAGCTCCTGGGATCATTCAGGCACGCAATCCCCTCCACCACGAAAAGGTGGCGATTCAGGGAGGGGAAATACATCAGTCACAAGCCAATTACTAACAATTATTGTGGGGAAACCGAAGAAAACCCACAGGACTGCCAGGATTTATTTTTGGTTATTTCCCTATAAATTTTGGTGACTGATGCGTTTTTCTTTATTTTTTTACTTTACTGGTTTAAATTGTTTTTTTTTTT
>BSAI01000105.1:3548942-3575508 GCA_036245035.1 Adrianichthys oophorus
GGCAGAAGATTTTCTTCTTGGGTTTGGAGGTACAGACCTGGCAGTCGGTGACACAATTGATGAAGGAACTTTGGAGAGATTTTTCAATCTGTAAGTGTGTCTGTCCTTCATCTTGGAAGGAGGGGCGTGTGTGTGTTCGGGGCAGGGGGCTGCATGGTTTAGGAAAATCTAATGTGTAACATTTTTCCGCCCTGTTCACTTGGGTTTGTTTTGGAATGTTTTTTTTTTTTTTATTAAATCAAAACAAACTTTTCTTCAAGTTTTCTAAAAGCTAAACTAAACAGTTGGGTTTTGAGCCAACGCTAAACCAACATATGGTCCCTAATTAACATTTTTTTCCTCGGTTCTACCACACCATCCCCACTTAACTTTGTCTTTGGAATTCCAAAGCTGGTATGGCATGGGCTAACTCCAGTAACACTGGTGCCAATTCGTCTTTGGGAAATGTCATTCCTGGGACTTGGACAGCGTTCAAGAACAATTCTGAACAGGCTGGCACCGGTGAAATTCCAATCATGGCGTATGGGTCCAGTGATTGAACTGCATCCCTTACAGTATCCATGTTTGACAGAGCTTGTAGGGCTGAGTTAAACCAGCAGTTGCTATAGTGGTTGGAAAACTTGCAGAAGTCATCGATGAGGTCTTGTCTCTGATCTGTCGTTCCAACTTCAGGCTTTAGTCCCTAATTAACCCCTCGGATTCCTCAGTTCTAACACACCATTCCCACTTCAGTCTATTTTACGATGGTTTCATTTCCTTTATTCTTTACTCGTCGAGGTTTGCATCTTCTGCAGACTCTCAGAATTTCCCTTTTTTTTCTTCTCCTGTCTTTTTTTCCTGCCTCTGTGAAGTTCGACATGATCTATGTCTTTTGACGCCTTTCTTGACTTTTCCTCTCCTGGCATCGTGGCGTCTTGCACGTCACCATTCACCACAGAATCAGGTGAAGCGTCCATCGTTTTCCTGGCATCCGTGTCTTTGCATTTTTCATAGACGAAGAGGACTCCATATAAGCCAATGTTTTGTGCGCTGGTCGGCTTTGCCGGCTTGACTTTGGCGTCATCTGCTTCAATTGTTGCACCATCTTTAAATATGTAGCTGTAAAAGTGAGCCGAGCTGCGGTGCACATTTTGATGGCAGACGACAGAGGACAGCTTGAACTTTTGCCTCTTCCCATTGATGGGAACATAGATGAAGTCATCCTGCATCACCTTTTCCCTGTTTATGAACTCTCTTGGGACATTCACCGTAAATATGTCACAGTCATCAAAAGAGATTTCCGTTTCCATGTTTGTTGAGCAGGACGGACACTTTTTGCTGCAACAGGTTTCTTTGATGGTTCTGTCAAGAAGTGAGACGATGGAATCCGTTTTTCCCGGTTGCGGTGAAACGTAGAGCATGCTACCCACATCGTTGACTTCATTTGTGGTGTTTCCGCACTTGGCACAGTGACTTCTTTGCTCCATTCTCAGGTTTGTTTGGACTCCACAGCCGTTCAGCCAGGACAAGAACGGGTTCATGAAGTCGACAATGTCATTTTGTTTACCGAATTGCAAAGCCGGAATGACGTGAGCCAACTCCAGTAACACTGGTTCCAATGCGTACAAAGGAAACAGCACTCCTGGGGCTTGGACAATGTCCAAAAACAATTCTGCACAGTTTGACATCTGTGACATTCCAACCATGGCATTTGGGTCCAGTGATTGAACTGCATCCCTTACAGTATCTATGTTTGACAGAGCTTGTAGGGCTGAGTTAAACCAGCAGTTGTTGCAACCGTTGGAAAATTTGCAGATGGTTTTGATGAGGTTTCGAGTGTGAATTGTCTTTCTAACATTAGGCTCCATATTCTTTTCCTCAAAACCGCTTGGCTTGGTTTCTGGTGATGCCTTGGGCTCTTCCACATGGCAACGTTTTGTTGGTCTTAAAGGTGCCCGTTTCCTGTTCCTTGTAGGAACTCTTGACTTCACCGTTGTACTTTCAGTCAGTACTTTTCTTGTTTTCTTGAAAGCAACCGTTTTGGCTTTAACCTTGTCTCCAGTCATTTTTCCACTGTGTCTCTCTCACAAAAGCGCTCTGAAGGTCTATAAAGATATCAGTCGAGAGTAAGCCCATTCATATTTAATAACTTTTAGTTTCAAGACTGTGATGTAATGTGACATCATTACATCAAGGATGATGACATCAAATGACATGACAACATGACATCACAGATGTCAATCAACACTGATGACATAATCGATGACATCAGCAGTGAGGCAGCGGGGGTGGGGGTGGGGTTAATTTTTTTTTTTTCTATTGTAGTATTTCTAGCAATTACTAAAAATAACAGAAGTGAATAGAAAAATTGAAAATTATTAGAAGTGAACACATTTTGCCTCATAAAAGGGTTTTGCATTTATCAGGATCTCTGGACACTTCAGGGTGTACATTTATGAATTCACTTTTGGGCAAGTCGAAGGCTGTAAAATACTTATTTATTTATTTCAATTTACCAATTTTTCTAAGCAGGCCATACAGTAAAGCTTTATTAAACAGCCTTAAAACTACATTATATTTAGTGGAAAGCATCCTTTTCTTAACACGCTTTGTCAGTTGCTTGTTTTCTTTGTTGAATCTTGTTCCCAACATGTCCACTAGATGTCACTCTTTATATTTGTAAATTTTGTTTTGTCTTTTTCAGCATCACCCTTCCTTATCTGCCAAGGTCAGAGTGCCGTAAAAAGAACCCCCCCCCCCCCCCCCCCATCCTAGCTTGAGTTTCCATCTAACAACACATTTAAACAAAGATAAAAACAAATCTTTCACAGGCTTCAATGAGCAAATGTTTGGATGTTTGAATATGTTCCTATACGTTTTGAAGCTTTTCAGAGATACATTTTAAAGTTTATCTTGTTATTTAGTTTTTTTGTCTTTTTACTGATCTGAGAAATGTGATGATTTTAATGAACGGCGGATTGTTTCATTGTCTCAGAAATAGATTTTTGATTCATTACATTTCCTTAATTTCCTCTGTTTGTCAAGCAAAGACATGTCTGTCATACTCTGTTAGTAAGGAGGACTACAAGTGTTCTTCCTTCAAAGAATGTAGTCATTTTAATAGACATTTGTGTCTATTAAACATGTGTGTAGGTTTACTCCAGGCACTCTGGCTTCCTCCTACAATATCAAAAACTTACTTTATGGGGAAATTTGTGATTCTAAAATTGTCTCTTGGTGTGAATGTGAGTGTGTTGGCAGATTGTGACAGATTGTCAATCTCTCTAAGGTGTGCCCCACCTTCACCCAGCAGTAGCTAGGATGGGCTCCAGCAACCCTGAGATTCAGCAGAAAATAGATTGAGTGTTGGAGCATTTCATTTGTGTTTTCCAGCACGTGTCCAATAATGCTTGTTTCAAGCGGACAAATGTTCGCTGTACATTGTGAGTTTCTGCAAAGCTTTCAATTATTTCGTCATTATTGTGTAATTACTTTCATTAAATGTGCAGAAAAACTTCAAAGAAAAAGTGTGGCCTGAGGCAGTACTACGACGCACCTTCAGGAGGCGCCTATTACGCATTAGGTGCTTGTCATTGTTGACAGATAAATGCTGCTCTGTGATGAGTTTAAGATTTTTTCACAACTGATTCTGTTCTTTGGCTTTCACCTCCCTGAGTCTGAGAGAATGAGCTTCTATAAAATAGTACCAATGTATTAAATGTTGCAAGATAACTTTCATGTACAAATGAATGCAGAAATAAAAGATTATCTTAACAAAAACCATTCGACTTCAATGGTTTTGGAGATTCAGTTTGATAAAGCCACGTGTTTTTTTTTCTTTTGAAGTACGACAGAAAGTTAAAGTGTCATATTTTTTATCTTGAAAAATGAAAAACTACTCTGGGAGTAAACATGCATTTTGTACACCGCTTTACTGTTATTTAAATTACAAAGAATTTAAAACACTTTAAAATTCTGATCCAATTAAATAAACATTTACTCCTCAAATATTGTCAATGCTTGTGTTCCTGTATGATTGTATGTCTGTGAGAATGCATGCATTTGCATGTTTCTGTGGGTATGTCCGTGCGTGCGTTTGTGTGTGTCAGTGTCTGTTTATGTGTGAAAGTGTGTATTTATGTGAGTATGCAGCAGAGTTTTCATGGCGGGAAGACAAGCTGGACTTCCTCTGCCGTGGTGATCTGCTCGTTTTCCACAGAAAAATTGCTCAAAGTCGCTGCCCATTCTGACTTTTTTCAGCGTCAGTAAATTGTTTCTTGATCAGCATCTGCATGATGTTGGGCCTTCCTTTAGCAAAAACACATTTGAAGTTTATTTTATTAAGCATACTTGAGTGTAAGTATAGCAAGTATACCACAAACCAAATACGCTTAGTGTAGAAGGTATATTCCGGTAATTTAATACTTCTTCAGACTAACTATAGATAGTAAATAAAAAGTACACTTCAAGTATACCACCTCCCTTTTTAGTTTAGATTAAAACAGACAACTTTTTGCTCAGGGTCCACTACTACGTTTGAAATGTGTACATCACTAACTGGCACCACCCAAAGTCATGTGAACTGTATCAATTTGAAATTCAAGCTAGTAATCAATGATAACACAGAAGTGTTATATTTATTCTTACTGGTAGTCACAGTTTAAAGACCCACTCTGATCATCTTTGATGTATTGTTTCAGTGTTCCCAGTGGTATTTTAAGAATGATTATGCAATTTTTAGCCAACATTTTAAAAAAACTGTTGTTTTCTAGAACATAGTTTCTGCAGAGCGGCAGGAGTTCATTAGGAATTTGCCTCTCAGTTGGGGGTGGAACTGTTGGCATGGAGTAAGTCTGCTCCAATTTCCCATCATCCCTGTGTTTGCACGCTCTTCCACTGCTTTACAACCTCTTACAACCCCAACATTTTTTGTCTGCACCTGATTCACAACAATTTAAATAAAGAAAAAGTCAGAAAAGCAGTTTTAAGCCTAGTTGCCACAAAAACATGTTAAAAACACACACAAAAAAAGATTTTCATTGGAGTGGGTCTTTAATGAAAACAACCACCTGTTCAGGATGTTCTGTCTGCAGTCTTATTCACTGGGACAAACTGAAGATGTTTCTGGCGAGGGTCTACCGTGCAGACCACCTTTGGAATAGATTCCGTCGGATCAGTAAATTCCAACGTGAATCAAGTTTCTAACTGGATCTGTGATTTGAAAATTACGGACAGGAAACATGCCCCTGGTGTCTATCATGGTAAAAAACACAGAATAAATGAAAGCCAACACAAGGGTTTCCACACATTATTCGTGTAACCTTGCCGGGAGGTTGCAGCACCTAAATCAGCAGTTCCACCATCTCCCAGTGTGAGGCACTCACGTCATGTGACCTCTGAACACTTGGCTTGGCATCAGCTTGATCTGTGAGAACAGACTGGACGGCTATTCTCTGCTCAAACAGCAGCTCCATGGCGAAAGAGGAGTTCCAATCTCTTTGAAGTTTGTTGCTTTTAGCAAGTTCCATTTTTATGTTCCTCGCATTTTTGACTCTTGACTGAATGATTAAGGGATCATCAATACTGGCTGCTGTGTGTCTGGAATTATTGAAGTGGAGAGGATGCTAGCTTTCAGCTTCTAGTGTTGGTGCTGTGATGTAATGTATGGCTCTATGGTGAATGATGTCCAAGGATCAGTGGTCATAGCAACACACTCTGGCCTTCGTGTTCTTGGCGATCACGCGGTGTCATACTGATGTGTAACTGTACTTCATGTTTAACATCTTTGATTGACATCTGCTGTTTAACCGATTTGGTTGTGCGTACTCGTACTTCTGTTGTTTTTAGAACAGATTTGAATATTTTGAACGTCTCTCAAGAATTTGACTCATCTTTAGAGAAACTTACCACCAAGCAATCGTTGGTAGATTTGTGTGGCGATGCACCAGAGTTCTCACTTGCCCTCGTCTCTGTAGCTGTCTTTAGGATTACGTGTTCAGACGTGGTGTATGACAAGACGTCCACACAATGAAAACGTCGACCTCAGATCATAAAGTGGCTGATGAAACTGCGATAGCCTTTGTGTGTGTGTTTGTTTGTGCATGCCTATTTTTGCAATTGTTTGCATAGGTCTTTATATTTATGTATACAAGTGTATGTATGTCAGTAAAAATGTGTGGGTGTTGAAATGTTTGCTCGTGTATGTGGGCGTTTATTTGTGGGTATGTTTGTTTTTATGTATCTATATAGAATGTGTTTGAATGTATCCCAATATAATATTAATTCACATGTGTATATATGTGTGCATGTATCTGTGTGTTTATAAATGTGTATGCGTTTACATGTATTTGCATCTCTCCATTTGTGATTATATGGATGCTCGTGTGTGAACCGTAAGGGTGTCTATGTGTGTGTGTGTGTGTATGCTTGTTTTAGTTTCTGTGTAATTACTGTATGTACGTACAAAGAGGTAATAACAGTGCCATTAAATGTGAACCACTGACTGTATTTGAGAACTGGACCAAGTGAGTGTGATGTCATCTGTAGAAAATGGCTCACTTCTGGGTCAACCCAAATTAAGTCAATTGATTTGCCGTTTTTGTGCAATGTAGACACTGACATGCTGGAAAAAGAAATTGTCTGTAAGCTGTGATTGGTCTAAGACAGTCTGAGTCAACGTTTCTATGGCAACCACTCTCTCTAATCAGGAGTAAGTTTGTTGGAAGGCCGCACCCCATCCACTTTTGGTCTTTTAGACTGAAAATAATAGCTTCAAAAAGTATATTTTATGATTTCTTTCTTAATACCATGAGTTCATTTAAGCAGCATGTTGCTTTTTTTCTTAGTGGCATTACTTTACTTCATTCAGAATCTAAACATGTTTAAAATGATTCTTTCACTGACATGTTGGGATTATGCAGTCCTGTTGCCATGGTAATCCCTAAACTCAGGATGATCCCAGTCAGAGAAGGCTTTCTGCTTTTTGTTAGAAATCATCATAGGATTCTGATGCATCCTCGATAGTCCTTAAGATTGGAGGAGATGTTTGTGTGAGTTTGTTACCTCAGATGGTTACATTTTGTCATGCTGTTGAAAAAAAAAATCAATAAACTGCTTTAAAAGCCTTATTTTATAATGAAATGTTTGTGTAGACAAATACTCTCTCACATTCGAAATAACACTTAAGACTCAAGGTTGGTTAGCAAATATATTTTAATATATCATATGTATGTTCATTTTAGCACAATGACATAATGGCCTCATTTCAGATCAGTCTCTTAAATCATGACAAAAAGCAAAAATGTTAATCTTGCTGAAGAAAGTTTAACAGCACTGAGCCAAAAAATTCCAACAGGGATGTTGTGAGAAGAAACGAATATTTCAGAGGAAACGGACACAAAATCCTGGACGAGTCAGGAGTTTCCCCACCTTTCTCTGCGGACCGTCCAGAAGTGGAGCACATTCACAAAAAAATAGATTATCTGCAGGGTCACTAAAATATCTCAACGACCTGCATGGGTCAGCCTCGAAAAGCTTAATAGGAGTTAGACTTTCAAAATAAAACACATTCATCTCTCAAACCACAAATAATCCACAAAGACAAAACTTCAACCATCAACTCCATCCAGTCTGTCCCTCTGCCTGATGCAGATGCTCACTAACATACAAAAGCAGCAGCGACCCCCATCCTCATCTCCACAGCAACTGAAGTGACTGAAGACTAAGAGAAAAGCAGCATTTCTGATGTCCAGATGCTCCAACAGCTCAACTGTGAGAGCCCTGGATCCTGCAGAGCTGCTTCTACATTCTGGGCCTCTTCCTCAGCAACTACATCCAAACCCGTATCACCCCCCCAACACCAATCATAAAAAAACACACCTCCTCGGTCCTCCATGCAGCATAGAGGCCCAACCACCAAATTCAAGCATGACAGCAAAAAATGAAGATTTAATAAAAGAACTCTGACTCAAATCCAAAAAGATAGTACAACTTTATAATGGCAGACATTTTTTTGGCTACGTCCAAATTCCCTCCCTACTCTCTAACTACTAAAAAAACTTTAGACTATCTAGTGCTCCGGATTTTTAAAGCAATTCAGACACCATGATTACGCCTGTTATTTTTTAAGACGGCAAATATGACATCACTGATTTTACGAAAACCTAATCAACACCAGGATGTTACGACTTTTTATGAATCCACTGTGTTCTGATGAGGAAATTGTTGATGGTTTATTAAAAAAACACATTCAAATACTATTTTTCTGCCAATAATTGTTCAACCGCAATGCATTGTGGTCTATTACATTATACACTTAAAAGTTTTAATTTGTTTTTTCAAAAGAACGGCAGTGAGGCTTGTAATCTGGAGCGCCTTATGCATGGGTTAATTCTGGTTGAGTTTAATGATCTCAAAGCAATTTTGAGAGGTAAACGGCGCTGTGTCAGAAGGTGGGGTTGGGCGTTAGCGTAAATATGCTAACACGACTAACGTGTGGCGGTGTCTAGACCTTTTTTTTATAAGTTACTAACAAGGTTGGCAGTTAACTTAGTCAGTAACATTTGTTTAAAATGTATCAGTCACTTTGTTACTTGTTGCAAACAAGGTTGGTAGTTACTAGTGTTGTGAATACCCTAATGCGGCTAACACTTTGAACATGGCCAATGTGTAGTGTCTTGAAAACAAGTTCTAGAGTTCTTGTAAAAACTGTTTAAAAAGTCTGACTGACTGATGAATCTCTGAGTCCTTTGTCTCGCTTAATGCGCCTCATAGTTCGATGAGCCTTATACATGACACACGCTCAAAAATAGGGCGCGTCATTGATGGTGCGCCAATGAATCCGGTGCACCCTTTAGTGCAGAAAATGTGGTAACCTAGATTTGGAACACTGACTGTTTTTTGGAGACAATGTTTTAAATAAGAAAATTGTGTTCTATTGTCGTATATGCTTTTTTAAATGACCACAAAGGCAACATATTTTTTCAAGAACATTAATTTTCATGACATTTTCTGTTGAAAGAGTCTCACATGAGGGGACATTAGCAGGTAAATATTCCTGCTGAGACTCAGAAATGTTTGCAGTAGTCTTCAAACAATCTTGGGTTTGCAGTAAACTTTTAGACTTTCAAGAAAGTTTTGTTTCGCCTCACACTGCTCATCTCTGTTCCTAATGTCGGCAGAAATCGACTCCCATTTCTTTGAGGGTGTTACCCCCCACACTACCACACCACCACCACGAAGGCTTCTCTGTTAACAAACCACCTGACAAGCTCAACCAGAGTTCTTCTCATTTTTCAATGAAAAACTTGACATTTTCGGCGATTCCATGAAACCAAAGGCTTTGCTTTTGGTTCAAACATGACCCCCTGCACCCCCCGCCCAGTTGCATGTCCTTGCTGCTTGTCCCAGCTGTCAGAAAAACAGCTGAGTAAGTGCTTTTTTTTGTCATGATTTGGAAACTCTCTGAATAAAAGGTGCAGAGAGAACGACAGCGAGCGGATCAAACACAACACGCTTCAACAGAAAATATTACATGTCAGGAAATACTGCAGAGCACTTCTGTGGAGAAACCATCATCACTCCAAGCAAAAACACCGACCCTTAACTCGCTTCAGCAAAAACTAAGTCAGGACAGGAGAAACAACAATATAGAAGTATTAAATAAATTAATTCCATTTAAAAACAAACACAGTGACATATCCAAAATTCATATTTACAACCAAAGAAACAGAAACAGTCTTGATCTTTAGGGGAAACTATTGGAATGCATTTCAGTTTAAGTTCCTTTGAACTCTCCTCTGCGCTTCGTTAAGTCGCATGTGACGGCTCCACATATGCATTAACCTGGAAATGCAGCAATATTTCTGTTTCCTGAAATTGTTGCAATATTCCTGGATTCTTTGGAAATGCTGCAAATTTCTAAATTCCCCAGAATGCAGCAATATTTTTGCATTCTTCGTAAATGATACAATATTTATGCATTCCTTGTAAAAGCTGCAATATTCCTGCATTCCTTGGAGTTGCTGCAAAATTTCTGCATTCTTTGAAAATGCTGCAATATTTTTGCATTTCTCAGAAATGCTGCAATATGTCTGCATTCCCATAAGTGTAGTTGCGTTTCTGCATTCCCCCCAAATGCTGAAAAATTCCTGCATTCCTCGATAATGCAGCAATTTTTCTGCATTTCCCAGAAATGCTGCAATATTTCTCCGATGCCTGGAAATGCTGCAACATTTCTGTATTCCATAGAAATGCAGCAATATTCTGTCATTCCTTGAAAATGCTGCAGGATTTTTGCATTCCATGGAAATGCAGCAATATGTTTGCCTTTCCTAGAAATGCTGGAATATTGCTGCATTTGCCAGAAATGCTGCAATATTTATGTATCCACAGTTGATATGTACTTTGAGAAATCCAGATTTGACATCATTTGGGTCTGATATGTGATATTTTCTGCCTTTGGCAGCAAAGCAAAGCTCAGGTACAACCAACACACGACTTCCAGTTACAGAAGCAGAGCTTCTCATAGGAGGGGGGGGAATGCATGTGCGAGGAGGAGGAGCATGGTGTGACAAAGATGCAGTGAAGCTGCCTGCATGTCTTCAGCTTTTATTTTTAAATCTAAACAAGAATATTTTCCTCATTTCTGCTCAGATTCCATCACTAGGCTGAATAAAATAGTTTAAACAATAAAATGAAAAATAAATAGAATGCATGTGGTAAGAAAACATAAAAATAGCCACTAGAAGACGTAAAACAAGCGTTTAGAATGTTTATTAAACGTCAGAAATGTTTCATTATTTCAGTTTGACAGAAATGAGACGAATATTCTTGTCAAATTTCTTGCTTTCACACCACAGCGGCTCCAGTTCACAGCGTTTGGCAAACACAAAGGAAAAGTCACAGTAAAACTCACGTTTCTAAAAGAAAGCAGGGTTGAGGGTTCAATTCCCCCCTGCAGATGTTCTGTACAAACTCAGGCAAAGGTCTGCAAATCAAAAACTGGGTTTGTTACGCTGCCAAAGCTCTCTGGGGGACTGTAAGAGCTGCTGCAGAGTGGCTGCCAGCGCCCCGCTGAGGACAGAGCGAGTCTTAGGGTCACAGTCATGAGTCACGTCTATCGCCCCCCACCTTGGTGAAATCTTTCGAACCTGGCTTGCAGATGAAGAAAACAGTCTCATGTTTTAGGTAAATGTGCAGATCACAGACGTTCTGACGCACAAATCCATTTTTCAGAAGTGATATGAATGCAAAACAGTTTGAAGGAGGTTTGTCTCAGCGTCACTCAGCGAGAACATTTATCTCATTTCATCAGACTGGACTGAAGACAGACTGAACAGGAGACATTTCTCTGTTAACAAAAGTCCATTTCTCTTTCTTCTGTTTGGTTGAAATGTTTGTTAAAATGGTTTGATCTTGTTGGAGCAGCGGATATTTTTCAAATTTCTTCCGATTTGATTTCTAAAAACAGTCCTTATCAGTGAAACGTTTCCTGTTCATCACTAAAACTAACTTTAGGCTTATAATCTGACTTTAATCTGGACACATGATCTGTTTTGTGTGTGTGTGTGTGTTTTGTAGCGCTGCACTCCTTTTCAGCTTTAGTGTAAACAAGTCAGGATCAAGTGAACCATGAGTCAGCAGTTTGTAGGGGAATGTGACAGTGCAGCTTTCTCTGCAGATGCATAGGAGTCAAGAAAGTCTTGAACTACAACACAAGCCAGCAAACAACACAGAAGGGTCCACAACAGCTGCAGTCATAGTAAAAGTCCTGGTTGTTGGCACTGGGGAGGGAGTGTGGTGGTAAGGGAAAAGAATCCGAGGCCCAGGTGATGACCAAAGCTTTGAGTCCTACAACCTGGAGGACATTCTGCACACTGGAGTCCTCAGAGAGCCTCAGGCCATCTGCCATACAACTCTGAAGGGTGATTGACTCGGTGCAAGCGCAGCGCCCTCTGCTGGCTGACACTCTCACAGTCGTGGAGGGTTTTGGGCGGAGCCTGCAAAGGCGTGGCTGCAGGAGAGGAGGGGCACAGTGTTCAGCAGAACGCGGGTCCATGAGGCGCATCACAGTTATCAACATTTTAAGCCTTTCTTTTTTTTTTTTTCCCCCTTGTATGTCTTTGCAAGGGCTAGAAAGACCGTCTGCAGCCAGAAACAAGAACAGCAGGAACATTATTATTCTGTACCAGGAGACACACCTTAATACATTAATAATACGCTCAGGTTATTTCTGCAGCAAAGTCTGTTTCTAATAAAATGCAGAAACTATAAATCTCAAGTGTCTAATTCCTACTGAAATAAACGTGTAGCACTGATATAAGACACTGTGACATTTATTGAAAAAACTTCAAGATAATGTTGTTTTGCTAGCCTCATTGCTGAAACATTTGGTCTTAGTGTCTTAGATCAGTGGAATAAATTGATCTGAGAAGAAATTACGAGAGACTTTTGATAAGATGTATAGTTTCTTCAGTGTTTTGTGCATAAACTGCAGCCAATTACATCATATGTAGAATATATTCTTCTTCTTTTCTTGTATTTTGTATTTACATTTCTGAAAGCCCACAGAGCTCCTCTGAAGAATCCCTACAGTTACCATCAGCTAAAGGCAAATATTGGCGTTTTGTATATATAAAAAAAAAACCTCAACTCTATATATTTGACTAAAATACTTTTTGCTTTTTAAATAAGTGGTAAGCCTTTTCAGATTAAAGGGAGCACATAGGAATGGTTTAGTGAGTTTGAATGCAGCAGTCGGGCAAACTTTAAGGAAAAGTCCCATTTGAGGAATGATTTAAGGAAGAAATAAAAGTCCCAGGCTCCATTCTACATTTTCCATAGACTACATTTTTTTTGGGATCCAAACTGGGGGTGGGATCTGCTTGGCTGGTTTGCACTGAAGGGTCAGCTAGTTTAAAAGAGAGCAGGAAACTAAGTCGGTGAATAGTTTGCCTCAAATATGCATAAACATCCTCTGGCCTCCACGCACACTGATGAAAACGGGGGCAGACTCTGCCGCTTTCTGGGGGGGGGGGTCTGTCTGAATTCAGGGGCTGCAAAGGTTCACCTGAAGGCTTCTTGGAGGAGAGAGGGGGCGCTCTCCTGCAGGGAGCAGCCTCTGAATTTAGACACAGTGTTCAAACAACGTCCACCCCCTGGCTTCTCTCTTTAACATGATGTCCCAACTTTTTCAAACGCCCCCCCTCCCATACTTGGACAAAGCCGTGTTGCTACGATTGGATTGGTTGCCTCTTGGGTGTCTGTAGGCATGGCCCTGTGTCTCTGCCTGTGGTCCCTGCATGGGGGGGTGGGGTCAAGGCTGGATAAGGGCGAGTTTGGGGTTAGGTGCTGGAATGGGGATGTGTGTGCGTGTGTGTGTCCAATCAAGCGCAACGATCTGGGCTGCATGTGTGGACCTCAAACTTTTTTAGGGGGGGGTGCCAGCTTGATGATCTCGTCTTCAGAGGGCTGGCGGATGATGTCTGTTGAAAGAGAAGGAGACACATAGTGAGAATCACACCCAGAAGATTCCTGCTTCAATCCGTTCTCTAATTACAACTTTAACAATCATTGACAAAAACAGTTCCAGTTATTGACTATATATGAGAACTGGAATTAGTGACCCCTCCCCCCCTCGTGTTTCAAACAGGAAGTACCCTGCTGGCCCTAAGAGGCCAAAATCCCACAGACTTCAATTGAGAAATAAACAGCTATTAAATATACAGGTACCGGGGCTTTGCCCTGGAACCAGGCCTGGGGTTGGGGCTCGCAGGTAAGCACCTGGTGGCCAGGGCTATTCCCACATGCTCCGGTTGGGTCCAGCCTGAAGAAACTATGTGGGATCACTCTCCTGTGGCCCCACTACCTGCAGGAGAGCTCAAAAGGGGCCGGTGCGGTGCACTTTGGGTGGCAGTCGAAGAAAAACAGATGCCTTGGCAGCCCAAACCCCATTAATGGCATGCCTCACTGAGCAGTGTGAGAGGAGGCACTGGGGAAGACCCAGGTCACACTGGAACGCCTGGGAACGCCTCGAGGCTCCCCCCAGAGGAGCTGAAGGGAGTGGCCACGGAGAGAGAAGTCTGGGCATAGACTGCTGTCACTGGGACCCGGTCCTGGATGAGCGGAAGAAGATGGATGGATTGATGGAAGTTAAATTATAACTGACCAATCAGATGCCTCAATGTAAGTGGGTGGTGTCAAACATTTGAAGCGTTTGACAGATATTGAGTTTCCTGCTTTTAAGTGGTAGGGGCGTAGATTTCCAACTAGCTCACGCCAGATTGGTGAGAATAGTTGTCATAGAAATGATGACTCAGACCAACCACTCATTACTGATGGTATCTGGTTCACACGTAAGCGGCCTCCGGATCGCAAAAAAATCTCTCTTACTCGACCTAGTTCCCTTATACAATCAACGGTTACCGCAGAGTGAAAAGCGAGACTTTTAAAATCACGTAAACAAAACATTAATCCCAACAGAACAAAGAAAGCATTCCTTTGATCCACTAAATGAGCTCACTTCAAAGGCGATGATGCTGCAACAATCCGTCATGTATAAGCCTTTGATGTACTTTGATGATCTTGTTTTTTTTGTTTGTTTTTTTTTGGAGAGTTTTTCTTCAGGAAAACAGTCTTTTATTTTTCTGTCAAATACCTTTAAGATTGCAGTTGGAGCACTATTTTTTTGTACTGCAATGCAAAAACAAATGACCGAACTAAATAAGAGGCCCCCAGTTCTGGAAACACAGGCTTGAACTGCTAAAAGCTGTGAAGAGGCAGACGTATTAAAGAACAGAAGTTACAACAAACTAAACTTTCCTCAACTGGTTCAGGCTCATCAGCAATGTCAATTTTCTTAAGGAGCGACAAAGAAATGGAACAGAAAAGAGACAAAAGGCAGATTTAGCACACCAGCTAAGACATGGATTAGTAAAATGCAACACAGTTTAGCACAGTTTTCCATAGAGTATAACAACCAGCAAGAGATTCCTTATTGCTTCTAACATATCAATAGAAACCATCAAGTTCAGTTAAAACTCCACCAACAAGAAACAATCAAAAAAAGGACAAATTGATAAATAACAAAGTTAGCAAACATAGCAATGCAGGCACCAATTCTTCCTCTCCCTTAGCAAAAAGTAGTCTATTGACGTGTACTAATGTAAGTATACTTAGTCTATACTAAACGTAAGGCAGTATGCTTAAAGTTGACTTTTGATTTACAATCTTTAAGTTGTAAATTTAAAATGTTTCGATTTAGTCTGAACAAGTATTCAGTTCGTATACTTCCAACACTACACATAAATGGTCTACAGTAGACCATATGTACTTAAGTATACTAATTTAAAGTGTACTACGTTTGGCTAAGGGTTAGCAGAACATAACCCAGTTTAATAAGCACGAGTGTGTTCATGCTCTTTCAAACAAGAACTAATTTTAAATATTACATCTTCATTGTGAAAACAAGGAGAAACTGCGCACCCTGCAATGATCCCTTCTTCTAACTTCAGACAATTTATTGTAAGTTCAAATATATTAAAACACAAGTGAATATATCAGAAATATTGTCTCAATTAAAAATATTCTAAAAGTTCTCAAAGCATACGATGTAATCCTGAGCCAACCACATTTTCTAAATCTAAGAAAACTGAATGAAGAAATCGCTTTTTGCTTTGCTGACTGGATCCGATGCCACATCATATTTGAATTTTCAAGACACCCTGAAAAGACAAGAATTCCAACTTACTAAATGGATGTTTCAATAAGCTTGTTTTCTATTCAGTCTACTATGCAGAAGAAAACTGGAGAGATTGAAAATCTATCAAACAAAACCAAAATAATTAGTGATTGCTGACCTACTTATTGAATTAATGATCACTTTAATTTGTCTTATATTTGAAATATTTTAGAATACACTGTTTTCATCAAAATGTGTCTTTAATGATGAACCTGTTCTTTTTAAAAATTTATTCTCAGTTTTGGTCACAAGGGTGCAGGCTCTGACCAGGCCCTCTTCAAAGCCGGTGAGTGTTGGAATTTCTTGAAGGTGCATGGAGTGAGAAGCAGGACTTCTGCAGGCTTCACACATAAAGCTCACACCTTTGTATTTCTTGGCAGATGGGATGCGTGTGAGCTTGGTGTCGATTTCGTCATCCTCTGAGATCTTGAGCACAGTAGTGCGGTACTCGATCACCCGAGTCAGCAGGTCCGGCCGCCGGGAAATCTCAAAGATGTGCTCAATGTACGAGAGATTATCTGCAGGACAGAAAAACAGCTGAAGGTCACCTGGGACAGCAAAGAGTCAGATGTGAGGCTGAAAACTGATGCTCACCTTGAGCCAGCTTGTCGTTCTTCTCCAGGTAGCTGAACCACTCCTTGGAGGAGGTGATGTTGTTGCTTTGCTCCTCAGGGATGTCCTCCTTGCAGGCTGACTTGAGTTGCTCCAAGTCCTCATTGGTGATGTTTTCAGAGAGGTCGCTAAGCAGAGAGCTGTACTCCGCCATGGTCTGAGGAGAAGAGATTAAAGGAGATAGACCTTACAAACCAAACAGTAGCTGCTTCACATAATGTGAAGAGAGGAGCTGCGGCAGCTCCAACGGTACATGTAGTAAGTACGAATGATAGAACCAGGTTTCTGCAGAAGTCTGGATAAAATTTGTAGCTGAAAGTCTGCTGATGTTTTCAGCCATGAAAGAGCACTCAGCTTTTGAAAGAATTGAAGCTTTTTCATTCATTATAAATGAGCAACTGTTTCATTTTCAGAAACAAAAAAAAAGACAAAAACAATAGAAACAAGAAGACCAAGAAGGGGTCACCACCGCAAATCCTCTGCCTCCATTCAACCTCAACCTCATCTTTGCTGACACACGTGTCACACCTGAAAGCTTCCTACACCCTTTCCAATCTGTTTGGACACACCTCTTCGCGTTCTGTTTTCCTGGACTGTTTAGTCTAAGTTCTCAAAGTCCTCCGCAGTCCTCCTCTAGAGTCCCTCTCATTTACACACACAGATGACCTTCATTCCTCTCCTTTCCAGAACAAACGTCCACCTCTCTAGGAAGGAACAGAGGAACTCAACCCCTTCTTTGCCCGCTTCGAGGTGAAGCCACCTCAAACAACCACACTCAAGTTATTTTCAAGTTATAAACTGACCAATGGCATGACATGACATTCCTCTATTCGGAATGCCATTAAGACATGGCATTCAACAGGAACAGTGGAAGTTAAAGCAAGATCTGGAACACCAGGAAAAGACCAGGTACACTGTTTTACTGTCAAGAGATACTTGTACAAATATGATCGTAAACACCTCAAAATCCACGCAGTCATACATTACAAGGCAGAAACTGAAGGTTTTGCAGTGGCCAATCACCTGACATCAACATCATTGAAAATCTATGGATAGACCTGAAAAGAGCAGTGTGGAACAAACATCCCAGAAATCTCAAAGAACTGGAAGACTTTTGGAAAGAAGAATGAATGAAGACACCTCAAACAAGAATTGAGACTTTTGGCTACAAAAAGCGTTTACAAGCTGTGATACTTGTCGGGGTGGGTAGGGGTGGGGTGGGTGGGGGGCAGTTCAAGTTAGTAACTCTGCAGGGTGCCCAAACTTTTGCACACAGCATTATTATGGTTTCTGTTATTTTAAAAGGGCAAATGATGGAAATAAAGCCATTTTTTGACATATTAAAAGGATGTCTCATCTGTAAACTGATGTCTTTAGGAGATTTTTCAATCTTTCCTTGGGTTCTTTATGCACAATAACATAACATTTTACCTGGGGTGCCCAAACTTTTAATCCCCCACAGTAATCATGCTTCTTATGCTAAATTAACAAAACAAAAGTCATTTTGTTTTAAAACACAGAAAGCTATCGTTTTACGTTTATGCATTAAACAATGCAAATATGACAAGACACTACCAAAAGCTGCAGAATAGAGTATATTGTAATCATCCACCCGTCTTTTTACGCTTTTTGGGACAAAATATGAGTGCAAATCAATGCCAGAGACAGGGGGAACAAATTCTGGCAGGGGGAACGTGTCTTGGCACAACACCGGCCACCGTGTGCTTTATAACACCCGCCACCCAGACCTCGCCGCACCGGGGTCAATGTCCTGAAGTGCTACCTAGGCCGTCTCTCCCAATCGGGACTGTGTCGCGCCGCCCCTGTCAGGAACCGGGCCATGTACAACAGGCACAAGGGGTCTGCGGAGTCTTATCAGTTTGTGTAAATCTCATGTGGATAGATTTGAATGTATTCCCATCACATCACATCATAGTTTCCTTTAAAACCTTTATTTCTAGAAAAGATTAAATCATGTTCATGCGTTGTACCATATACAAAAACATTAACACGACGGTGATGTGATGATTAGAGTTTTTTTCTTTTTAAAATCGGGCCAAATTTAAGCATGCTATGGTCAGTTTACTGTATCTGCTAGACCATGAGTCATTGTTTGCCATTGATCCCAATATGGCATCGCTCTTTACTACATCGGCCAATGGTTGCCTCATCCACTTAATTATATAGGCTCAACAATATGTGATGGAATGACAGTCACACGGCTTGGAGTCATTCTCTCTGTTTGATCGTTCTTATGCTTTATATTTTGACAAAAGGAAAAGAGCAGAAGTGAGCGCGTTTTAGTGAGTTTTTAGTGAGTCTTTGCAGAATGGCATGGTCCTAATCTTTCTTCTTTCATTTTTTTTCAACATTAAAGTAAACTTTATCAATTTTCATTTCATTTCAAAATTTTTATGTCGAACAATACGAATAATAAAAAATAAAGCAACAAGACGATATAACAAAAGAAAAAAAATGTATATAAATAATTTAAAAAATGACATCAATATAATGTTTGAAAAGGAGTGGAAAGAAGTTTAAACTTTTAAAATTCTGCCCCTAAAGTTATACCTTAAGCCTATACAATACAATCAACATCAAACATACATTTAGGTATCATCAAACATCTACCCACATAATCAAAAATCTACACGCAAACACGTACATGTATACAAACATCAGATTTGTCATTCTTATACTTTGTCTGTCCTTTGTATGTACTTCTCCAGATTTCTAAGTAATAGGTAAATTATGGTAACACAAGAGAATTATACAGTATGTGAGGTGCTCTTTGGGTTTCACTTTGGCCATAACTGAAATACTTTTTGATGTTTTTGCCTGTACGGAGCTAATATGCTGTGTCCAGGAAAACTTGTCATCTATTGTTACTCCCAGGAATATGAGATGATTCACTGTTTCTAATGTCACTCCTGCAATTTTCATAATCATTTTCTCTCTGACATTATTGTTGCCAAAAACATAATTTTAGTTTTATCCAAATTCTGTGCCAACTTATTTCTGTCAAACCAGTCCTTTAGTTTATTTATTCCTCTGGTTACTTTGGCCAGGAGTTCATGGATGCTTTTATCAGAAAAACAAAACATTTCTATCATCAGCAAATAATATAAATTTCATTTCATGTGATGTTTTGACAATATCATTAATGAAAAGATTAAATAAAACTGGCCCGAGTACTGAACCTTGAGGGACACCATACACAATGTCTAAGACTGGTGAGCTATGGTCACAAATTGCTGCCCGTCTCTCAAATAGCTTTTCACCCAATCTAAAGCTGGTCCTCAAACTCTAAATTGATCAATTAGAATATTGTGATTTATTGAAAAAAATGCTTTTTTAAAATCTATAAAAATTCCAACTGCATATTTATTCTCATCCATGACATTAATTATTTCTTCAGTTAGTTCCATAGAGCCAATGATGATGATTGGTTCTCTCTAAAACCGCACTGGCTCTCTCCAAGTATATGTTTATTCATGAATTTACAAAGTCTATTTTTAAAAGGTTTTTCCAGAATCTTAGAAACTGAGGGAGGAGGGAGACAATTTGTGAAATGATGTTTATCTCCAGCTTTGTACAATGGGATTATTTTAGCAGTTTTCATTTTAAACGCTATTTACCATTCTGAAATGATAGATTACATTATGAGCTATGGGTTCTGAAATGTCTTCAATTATCTTCTTGATTAACATCATGTCAATATCATATCAGTCTGTAGACGTCTTGTTCTTATACTGCTTAGTGTCTTCAGTTACTTCTTTTTCTTCCAATTCTTCAAGAAACATAGTATTGATGCTACTTTCTGTTAAATGAGGACCTTTGCTTATTGTTGGAAAATCCTTAGCTACACATGATCTAATATTAGCAAAGAAGCTTTTGAATTGATTTGCTTTATCTTCTGGATTTTTATGTATGTTTTCACCATTCAGAAAATGCTTGGGAAAGCTTGTGCATTTTGGAGAATTCCTAATTACCATATTTAATATGGTCCACATTCTTTTTGTTTTACTTTTATTATTCTCCAGTAATTTACTGTAGTATCCTTTTTTTACACTTCCTCATAATCATTGTTCATTTGCTTTTCTTTGTCTTATATCTCCTCTCAGCCTCTTTACTTCTGTGCTTTACAAATTCTTTGTATAAATTATTTTTTTCTTGCAAGCATTTTTTCAATCTTTTAGTAACCCATGCGGTCCTTGCATGTTTAATTTTACTCCTGAATACTTGAATTGGGCAGTTTTTGTAATACATCCCCAGTTATACTCCATTAAATCCTTTTTTAATATATTCCAAAACTTTTCAGTTCTAATGCTTCTAAATTGTAGCCTATTATCAATATTCAATTATTTAGAGTTGATTTCACAAGTTGCAAAGATAGGTAAATGATATCACTGATATCATTCATTAACAACCCACTCACCATATTATTATCATTAACATTAGTAAATGCATTATCTATTATGGTTGCACTGCTCAAAGTAATTCTTGTGGGTCTGTTAATTAAAGGATGTAGGCCATTACTGTACATGATGTTAATACATTCCTCGGATGCTTTATGTTTATTTAAATCCGTTAAGTCTATGTTACAATCTCCACATAAGAATATAGTTTATTTGACTCATATTAGTAAGATGTTCTTCTATCCAAGTATTAAAAGTATTCATGTCAGAAGCAGGTGACCCATATAAGCAACCTACTGTAATGTTTGACTTTTTCTCCATTATAATCTCTGCATTCACATCCTTATAATTCAGGTTTGTATCTACATCCAGAGCAACACCACCTCCATTTTTCAGTTCCCCACTTTTATAAATGACCTCATAACCTTCAAAGTCCACTCCCCTGTCATTGTTAAACCATGTTTCTGAGACTGCAGTTATGCTGAAGCTTTCAAGTAGCCACTGATTTTATGGAAGTTGGAACACAAACTTCTACTGTCAAAACTTTTAGCATTCGTGTTTGTACTATTAAATTTCTTCCAGGATTCTTCCAGGATTCCAGTGGTGTTTCCACAATTCCGTCTACCACAAGATTGTTTCTTCTGGATTGACCCTCCAAGTAGTCCATCTTGTCAGTGACAGTTAGCAGACTATCACACATTTTAAAAACACTTTCAACATTTGAAGAGGTTGTTCTTGTTCTTTACGTCTGAAAAAAAACATCCTCTGATCGTGAAATGCTTTAGCGGAAGCAATGTAATATGTGCGCATGGACAAGTGATTGGATAGCCGTGACAGATCAGGGTGCGACAGTAACAGCCTCTATAGCTCATCGGTCAATTCAGTTGCCATCTTGGAACCAGACAATGTTAATAAGCGGCGATTGGTCTGGGTCAACATTTCTATAGCAACCACTCTCGCTAACCAGGAGTGAGCTTGTTGGAAAGCCATACCCCTTCCACTGAAGTGGTGAAGGCCTGTGGTCATCGCATGCTTTTACTGAGGTTTCTGATTGGCCAGTTTATCACTTGAATAACTTAAAGAAAAAACATCATGGTAAAAAAATGAGGTTTAGCAAGACCATGTTAAAAAGAGGCACCACAGCAAGAATGACTATTCTGGCAAATAGAATGAATGAGTAGCTGTTTATTTCTCAATAGAAGTCTATGGGTTTCTTGGACCGGCAGGTACCCGTTATTGGGAATGCCAGGGGGAGGGGTTACTCTGTCCAGGTCTCATAGACAGTCAATGTCCGTAATGTATTAACCCCCCCCGCGTCCCTGGCATCTGTGCAGCTGGCAGTGGCTCAATGCAGTGCATGATGGGGGCTGGCAGGCTCCACCGTCTGCTGCTGATCAGTCAGTCACAGATAAACCCTGAGAGCAGAGTGCCAGAGGAGCTCAGAGCTGGGAGGGCTGACCTACATAAGCGTGGCTGCAGTCTGCTCCAACCACTGCAGGGCCGTATCTCAGTTGTGGAGGATGTGAGAATGCTGAGATGCTCCTCCCGTTCTTCTGTAGAGCCTTCAGTACTCGAGCTGTCTCTTGTTCATAGCAGGTTTCTGTAGGTGTTCCGTTCAGGAGCTCTGGGGTGATGACAGCACAGGCTGATTTGATGGAGGAAATGTCAGGTTTTTGCAAAATCACTTCAACTCTTTAACTGTGATGAACTTCTTCAGCCAATGTACCATGTACAAGTTCAACAGTTCTTTAAAGTGGGACCTTCAGATCATTGCGGGGCACTCGGCTGATCTGTGCTGATGACGGACAGCCATGAATGATCCAAGATGCGGCACCTGTCATATGTTTGAATTCACCTGGATTTTTGTCGCTTAATGGGTAAACTTGTCTTTTAACTAAGACTGCAGACGTTTGTATTTTATTTCTGCATCTGCTTCTCATTTGTTTTAGAAATAAGCATACAACTACGACTGCAATCTGAATTCAGGCTTAATAAATCCGTTATTAAGGTTAATTCTTATTCAGCAAAGGAAAAAGTAAAATGGGTTGCTTTACTCATTTAACAGAAGCAATCCAGTTGTTAATTTTTGGTGCAGTGGGTCTGAGTTCAGAAGCATCACATCTCAGAAGTCTAAGTTTATTGAGGTCTTTGAGATAATCACATGGAAGACTTTCAATGTCTCAATTCATGCTAAAAATCCCACGACTGGGGGAGGATGTCCAAAGGTGTCAGAAAGTTCCTTTTTGCTTTGAAATGTAGCTCCAGATCAACATGTCAAAGGGAATGAACGAAGCGTTGGGGCGGAGAGAGGGTGTTGCTCTTGCGGAAGCTGGGTATTCAGGCGATGTGTTCATGCTGACTCAGGGCTTTCTGTTGTGTGAAGCTTTTGCTGGCCGTGACTCTGTTTAGATCCTCCCAGCTGAGCTGCAGAGGCGGCTGCATGACTGTGAGGCACCAACTTCTTTTTTCTTTTTTTCTTTTTTTTTTGTGGGGGGTGGGGGTGTCCACTTAAACACACAAAGATAAAAAGAGTCTCTTTCCTCGAATTCAACTGAAACCATGAATACTGAGAACAGACTATGTTTCATATCTTAAGGGCACATTAACACACTGTTAATAGTTGTTCTCATTGACTGTATAAGAGAACTGGACCAAGTGAGTGTGACATCATCCAACAAAACGTCTTACTTCCCGTTTCA
Organism: Adrianichthys oophorus; assembly: GCA_036245035.1. Classification (NCBI taxonomy): domain Eukaryota; kingdom Metazoa; phylum Chordata; class Actinopteri; order Beloniformes; family Adrianichthyidae; genus Adrianichthys; species Adrianichthys oophorus. Next base: position 3,572,390 of record BSAI01000105.1, read on the forward strand.
ACAAAATGAAGTCACTTCAGTTGCCTTCTTTTTCCGATACCGACGCCGCCACGTTTGAACCAGAAATTGTCAGCAGGCAATGGTCCAAATCAGTCTGAGTCATCGTTTCTATGGTAACCACACTTGCCAATCAGGAGTGAGCTTGTTAGAAAGCCACATCCCTACCACTTGAAAGAAGACTCAAGAGAATCTGTCAATCAAATGTTTTCTTCATGTTCAATGTGAGACCACATACTTTGTTAGTTTATAACTTGAATCATTTATCGTATATATCATAAAAATGGTATAAAATCATAAAAAACAATGAGCATTACCAAGAACATGTTAAAAACAGATAGCAGAGCAACAGCAGTTATTCTGATTAATAGAATGACTGGGTAAGAGCTGGTAAGAGTGGGTACTTCCTATGCCATGGAGGAAGGGTTCCTCAGTCCAGTTCTTACAGACAGTCAATGACTGTTCTTCAAGACAAATAACTGTTATTTTCAACAACACGTTGCGTAGAAATCCTTTGCTATTCAACTCTATCAAAAAACAGATTTCTTAATTTGGTCTTTTCTTGTAGGACATTTCATTAGAATTGTAACTTTTAGATTTGTAAGTCTTCCTTCTCTTCCTTTTTTCTACTGTCCGTCTCCTTGAGACAACAGCCAAACAACAAGGTTGACCTAAACGTCGCGCCAAGCAGAGTTTGCATTTGTATGCCAACAATAAGCACCTCACAAGGTCCTTCTGGAGGTGTTGACGAAATGTCATAGAGTATAGCAAATTTGTCTGTATTCTGGAAACATCTGATCTGAGACATTCAGTCTCTCCTGAATTCACATCCCTGCTGTGCACAAGCAAACTCCGCCATCAGGGACAGATTCTAGTGTAAACCTGTCCGTCTCATCTGTTGCCACGGCAACAACTTTTTAGACCTCACCAGAAAGTTGGAAGAGGTTGCAGTTCAGCCGATCTCGTTACTGCATTGCCGCTGGAGAAAAAGTTTGATGAGGGACAGAACATTACAGTGTCATCTGCAGAAAATGACAGCTATGCAGCTATGAGGATCCACTGAAGAGTAAAGTTACAGTTGATGAAGTACAGACGGAATATCTGGAAAATCTCTGTTAAATCCCTAATGTTGTTTTTGAGCAATGGGCCTTCAGTCTTAGTAAATTTGGATTTATTCTCATTTTAGTGTTCAAACCTGCATGGATTCTAACCCAAACATGTCTAAGTAACACAGTGAAAGATTAATTGCTGGCTGAGCCTCACTAGCAGGAGGTCAATGGTTTGACACGGAAGAACAGAATCCAACGTGGCATCCCAGATCCAGATATAAAGCTTGTATGAAAAACAAAAAAAACAAGTTTGACGATGTGAGAGGAAGAGAGTGTGTGAAATCCCCTCCTACACCCCCCATCCTGCATGGCCTCTATGGGACAAGCGTGACATGGCTCCTGCACAGGGAGGGCCACTGTGCTTCACATTCTCATGGACACAAACACGCCTTTGTCTGCTCTGTCTGCTGGAGACGGGCCAGGAAAGGAGCCGTCACCCGAACGCCTCATCCACCACAACCTCAACACAAGCTGCAGGATCGTTCCTGACGCAATCAAACGCATCCTCTGATGAAAAAGTTACAGATCTGCGAAAAAAATATCACTCACAGAGTTAAACAGCTGTTTCGTTAGGATGAAGCATCCGTTTATGAAGCCTGCGAACCATTAAAAGCTGCAGCATCAGTTTTTGCTGTTTTAAACGCAGCAGCTGCTTTTTCCAGCTTTAATAAGCGCAGGGACTGAGTGAGTGCTGCTGTCCCCATCTGCATGCTTCTTGTAACTGGGGGGCTTCAGGGGGAAATCAGCGGCTTCTTTCTGACGTTTAGGATTCAAACTCTGGGATGATGAAGAGACAAAACTACGATTTTTAAGAGGGAGCTCTATGAGCCATGCTCTTCCACAGTTAAAAATAGACAGAAAGCAGTGATCACATGACAGGCTCTGTCATTATCAAAACAGGAATCTATAGTTTTCATGAAAGTCCTGTTCAAATCCAGGGCCTAAAAACCCACTCTGAGGACAATTGTGTTTTTAACATGTTCTTGTGGTATTTTTCTCATGGTGGAGGACTTATAAAAAGGAGATTAAGCTCAAAAATTGCATTTATTTTTTCAAATTGATGTAAACCAGGAGCAGACAAAAAAATGCCATTTGTAAAAGATTGTATGTGCTTTTCAATGCTTCAAAAACAGATCCAAAGATTACCGAAGTGAGACTTTAAACTAAAATTGGTAAGAATTCATAAATATGCAATTTTGAGTGGATTTAGTCAATATACCTAGAGAAAATTCTTCAAAGGTGTCCTGAAATTCACTCTTTTTGATCAATGTATCATGAGCTTTTTTTTTTTAAGTGCCAAACATGGCACCTCCGAGGCATCCAAAGGCTTCACCTGTAGGGAGGGCTACTCCCTTCACCTCTGAGGTGATGCAAACTGAAAGGCGATGTCACCGGGTTCACCTGTCAGAAGAGCTCTTCATTTTGTTGCTCAGGTGAGGAAAGAGCGCTCTCTCTAAAGGCAGGAAGCGCATCAAAGAGGCTGTGCTTCACGTGGGCGCGCACGTGCGCTTTTCTTCTAATTAAAAAGGAAAGCAGTTCCTATTATCTCTTTCCTCTGGGTGTTTGCAGCTTCATTCACTTTTCTGCGGATCCGGCGTCGGCTCAATTACCACAGATCCAGAAGCAGAACAGACTCTTCACTTCGTGACTTTCCTGCCAGCTGCCCTCCTCTTCCCCCTCCCTCTTCTTCATCACTCCTCCTCCACCTTCTTCTCCACTCTGTTATGCTGTTCAGTCAGGTCATGTTTCTCCTCCTTTCTCGTGGTTTTTCTCCTTCTTTCGTTGAACGCTCAATTTCTGCCTGCATCTGTGATCACAAAAGCTTCCTGTCCTCAGTCCTGCACCTTCAGATCACCTGTGCTTCTGAAAAAAGCAGACGCACACCGAAGCTGTGACCTTCAGCAGCTCCACGGATCACATTCTTTATTCCAGCATTCATCAGCAGCTCCAGTGCTCCACAAACACACGTGCACGCTCACACTCACCCCAACTGCAAGCTCACAAACTTATTTG
>BSAI01000105.1:3575518-3588014 GCA_036245035.1 Adrianichthys oophorus
CACACGCACAAACATACGTGCATGCTCACATGCACATGTGCACGCTTGTAAGAAAAAAACAAAAACAAGTGTCCACTCACAAACACACGTGCGCGCTCACAAAGACATGTGGATGCTCACAATAAAGTGCACACTCGTAACCACGTGCCCTCCAACGACCACATCCGCACCCATGCTTACGGTAATACACACTCGCATGCACATCTGTGGTGTAAAAAACCCACATCAGTAATTACAAACAAGCATCAATGCTCACTGACACACACGCTTACAAAAACCTGCACTCTTACAAACACACGAGCACGCTTACAACACACAAAGGCACAAACTCCAGGTTCACAAACACAAGTACATACGTACAGACACATGCATGCTTAATAACACACTGTTAAACATCTGTATGCTCAAAAAACACATATACACTTGCAAACACACATGCATGTTCACCATGTGCACACCCACAAACACTCACAAACTGACACTCACAAACACAGATGCTTGCACACCTGCAGGTTCACAAACGCGGTCGCACATTTGCACTCTTATATGAACCAAAACCTTTTTCACTCCTAAAACCAATAATGTTGCCATGGATATGATGCCTGGCTTTGCCTTTAGGCTTGGAGAGTGTTACCTAGCGACAGGGCAGAGCCCCCCATCCCCCTTTTTAATTCACCTAGCACGTTCAAACTGGAAAAATTATGGCTGGTGCGATTGTGCGTTATTATTTTAATCTGCTGCACAAAATAGTGTTGTCGTCTCACACACAAACACAGAGTTTCTGATTGTCACATGCTGATGTATGATTTCCTTCCAGCTTTTCCCACAAACAATAAGGATTTAGGCTTCGGAGCAGGACTTCAGACTGGACTCACACTGAGGATGTCACCGTGGAAACCAAACCACAGAGCTGGTGGAGGGTGCTTCAGACTCTTCTTCCCTGTTGTTCTTTGTCTTCATCGGCGTGAGTCAGCTCCTCTTTGAATTTACAAACAGTTTTCACAGCGGAGGAGAGCAGACGAGAGACTTTAGTCTAAATGTCATCAGGCTTTACACAGCCTGTTTCGTTTATGATGAGGAAGATGAAGAACGACAGATTGTATTATTTAAAAAAAAGCTCCTTAACCAAAAAACAAATAATGACCCAAGCATTGCTAAATAAGCCTGACGCTACGTTCACACTGGCATGTGACACGCATTTCTGTGTTTAGCCTATGGTGTTCATGTTGTCTTTTCCTACAATTTACTAGCTCATGTCCGCCGCCTATACTTGGAAGAGTCTTGGTGTGGAATGGTGTGGAATGTTGAAGCGGTGCAAATCTCGTGACTTTTGCTCCAGGCTTTTTCTTTCACCGTTTTATTCCGATGTACGAAAGACTTAGTGTCATACGATTCCGGCAATTGCTTGGACTGCCATAAAGGAAAAAGGATGCCATCTGAACGCCACTACCAAATCCAAGTCAATGCTTGCTCAAAGTTCCACCTGGTTTAACACGCGATCAATGGTGGTGCGTTTTGTATTTACGGGATACACTAATTTTGAATGCGGAAGCCTGCATTTACGTGCGTTTATATAATCTTTTCATTGGAAGCGGCCGCTTGAACGTGCATTGTAGAGGGCGATACGAACATAGCTTAAGATCAGAAGTTAAGCTATGGCACCAAAACAAAAGTTTTCCTTTTTTTATTGTGAAATTGGCTGATTTACAGTAAAAGGAATGAGGATCCGGTGGGTTTTGTAAAGAGCCCTCCAGTGGCTACACAGTAAAGTGCGCTGGCTCCTTGTACGTTTTAGATTTGAAGCCAGCTTAAATGGGATAGTAAAAAAGTCAAACCTGTCTGTACCAGTGTTCAGGTGAGCTTCGACACCTTCCCAAAAGGGTGGACTAACCATAGAAACCACGTCTGTATCCATACACTGTAGAATCCCTGGACAGCTTGACCAAAAGCCAAAACCCCTTTTATTTGTCAGAATAACCATTATTGCTTTAATACATTCTTCTTAACATCTTTTTGCTAATCTTTCATTTTCGCAATATTTTTTCTTCATCGCAAGTTATTCAAGTTATAAACTGACCAATCAGAAGCCTCAGTAAAGGATGTGGTGCCCACTGGCCCCACCTCGAATATTTGATTGACAGATTCTCCCGAGCCCGCTTTTCACTCATGATTGGGGACTGTAGTTGCTCTAAAAACATGACTCAGACCAACTCGGACCAATCCCTGCTGTCTGGCTCCAAATAGCGGCGCCCGAAATGAGGAAACATGGTGACTGAATTGGTTTCATTCCACGAGAGCCGAAGGTAAGGCGTCCATTGCTTCGTCGAGTGCAGTTTTCCTCTGAAATGATCTTCTGCAGGTAGTTTGAGTCAGAGAAGCTTCTCTCCCTCCTTGATTCATCCTCACGCTTACTTCCAGAGCAGCTTGTCTTCATGGTTACCATGGAGTGAACTCTGACCTTCTCCTCCTTCACACTCCGCTTCCTGAGATTGAGGGAAAGAGTGGGAGTCCCGCCCACCCTCCATCTTCAGCGAAAAGATACAAACTTGTTCGGCTGTTCAAGAACAGAAAAGTCTAATTTAAGCCAAAGTTACGTAATTTGCTGATGTAATTGTTCTAAGATTCGGGGTGGGGGGTGATCTGTCAGCATTTCTCTGTTAAAACTCCTTTAAGAGAAGCAGGAGGAGGTGAAAGGAGGCAGCAGAGGAGCTTCTGATTGTCCATAAACCCCCTCTGATCTTCTGCTCATGTCTGTGGTTCAAAGTGATGAAACCACGATAATATGAATAAAGATACTAGAATTATTTTCAAACTCTGTCTGGCCACACAGTCTTCACCGCGGTTTTTCAGTCTCTCAAAGCAGGGCTTAACCTTACAACAGTTGGATTCACAATTAAGTCAACCGCACCAGAGTTCATCTGCAAGTGGACAGAGATTCTGGTTCTCTAGAGAATTGAAGTTGTTTTGTTTGGTACCAGAGTTCATATGAGGTTTCACACCTGTCAAACCAAGAGGAGCATCAGAGAATCAGTTTTGGATCAGACCAGAACCAGATCTGTCAGAGGCGATACGACCTGCTCTGGCTGCAGAATAAATAATCAAAATAGAAAAAGAGTCTCAGATGTGAACTCAGAAGCTGCTGCCTAAAGATTGGCTTAACAGGCCTTTTAACCCAGCGCGTATTCTGAATGAGCTCAGACGCTTCTGTATGAATATGAAATGCATGCAGAAGCGGAGGAATTATTTATTCAGTGAGCAGAGATGGGTCTACGAGCAGACCATCACTCTGAGACGTTTTTCTCATTAAAGACAGCGTTCAGCTCATTTCAGCTAAGGGGATGTCAAACTGAAATGACATTTAAGTGTCATGCACGGCTCAGAGGAGGCACCCTGCTCCTTTTCCACATCGTTGTTCCAACTTTTGCTGCATCTTCTGTCTGCCCTGAGATTCTCATGAACGCTCTTTCAGGCTCTTCTCATGTGAGTGCATCAGCGGACAGACCTTTGACCAATACAATGTCCTCCTTCTACACACTTTGGGAAAGACTTCCTGCCTCAAACCCCAGCTCGCCCAGCTGTGTTCACGTCGTCCGAACTGGACGAAGAGCGAGGCAGCGGCTCGACGACAGAATTAGTGAATGAGGGGAGAAAGATCCTTTTCTTCCTTCCTCCTGTTCAATGAGGCAGCAAGAACTGCCAGCACTTATCAGTTCAAAAGCCCAAAGCAAGAACGAGGGAGGGTGGGGTGAGAAGGAAGGAGCAAGCGCTAATCTGAGCAGAGGCAGCGGAGAATGTAGGCCAGTAGCCCATTTTTCACCGAGGACAGAAGAAGCTTTGCTGCGTGTAAAAATAGAGTATTTCAATCAGATATTTTTATCTTTGGTTTTTCATCATCTTTGCTCTGAAAGTGATGAATTTCACAGAAAACAGATCACTTTCGTGCGTTTGGAGCGAAACTGCACAAAGAACGTGAAGAAAAGCAGGTTCAGGAACTGTCAGAGGCTAAAACCACTGTTACATTAGGCTGCCTTCAAGCCAACAGTCCTGCAGACAAGGTCCAGACGGCCAGAAAAGCGACAGCGTTTCATCTGTTTGTGCATTTACAGAGATCGGAACTCCAGACCAGAGAGATTTGTTTTCTCCTAAACATGATGGAAGGTCGTGAAGGTGGGAACATCATATGATCCAGGTTGCATTTCGTCTAAAAGATTCCTCCTCACATCTGTGAGTGAGTCACTCTGCAGTCTCTGTCTGTGGGAGAGTTTATGGAACTAAAGTAAATGTTAATCGAGGATGTTTGGATTAAGGAGTCTGCATTTAAAGCTCAGAAAAAACACATGCATATTGTTCATTATTTCTAATATCTGATTTTGAATCTAAGATTAAAATGACACAATAAGGGAAATCCTATGACCCTTCAAAAAGGCTTTCACAGATTGGGTTGATCCGAGGCTGAATTACCTCCAGCAAGAACGAAAGTCGAATTGAATGGATCTGGATTTCTGTTGGAGTCTCTCCTCTCCATGATGAAATCCATTGATTGTGAGGGGCTGTCAGCTAGAAAGAGTCTAAACAGAGGGCTCTCAGCAACGGGGAGGGGTGGCTCTATGACAACGGCCCCGCCCACAACTCAGAGACGAATTTCAAAAGAACTACCGCTGCTCCGCAGAAACTATGTCCTAGAAAATGAAAGGTTTATTGATTTAGAAAGAAAACAACATAATCATACTCAGAAGACCACTGGGAACACTTTTACAAAAGATCAAAGGATGATGGGAGCGTGTCTTTAATAATATTGCAGGTTCTGGTTCGGATCAAACCAGAATCTAACTTGCCAGAGTGAACACTAAATGATGCACGCGCTCCAGCGCACATTAATGGGCACCTGAATTTGCTCAGTCTTCCTAATGAGAGTTTTCTGCTTGCAGCCAAACATGAGAGTGCACGTGTCCAGGTGTGTTTCTGTTGAAACTGTGATGCAGAAAAAAGTTTGTGTGGTTCCGGGACACAGGCTTTGACAAAGTCCGAGGTCAAAGGTCAGAGGAGGACAAAGCTGCTGAGTGGAAGCGGAGATGCTTGGTGTCGAGGAACAAATGATTATTTGGAAAAATGCCGAGCAGACGCGTTTGCCCAAACAAATGGACCACAACGCCAGATTCTGATAAATCCGGTTCCCTCACAACTGAATACGGACAACTTGGCAGCGTTTGTGTCCTGAATGAAGACGTTTGTGAGGAGCTCTCAAAGCTTCAGACCCAGCTCGATTTCCTGCGTCACCATGGACACACTTCCTGCTGCAGGCTAAGGCAGCGGAAAAAACAAGCCCTGCTGAGGGATGGGAACAGGCGCAGAAGAATGAGGGACGGGGGGTGGGAGCGAAGAGAAGTAGCGGCAGCTGGAGTCTCCCTCAGACTGAGAGCTGGAGCTGATCCTTCTGCTTTGTTCAACACTTCCTTCTTCCTCTTTTTTGGCCTGAACTGCACATTCAGGAGAACGCTCATCTGTACAACTGCGTATGAACGCATCACGAATGGTTCCGTTTAGAGTTCCTATAAAACCTACTCTTCTCAGAGAAAGGACCATTTTTGTCATCACCTGCCAGGAAGTTCATGTCACATTAGATCAGGGGTCTGCAACTTTCAACACTTTAGCCTCGTTTCCACTAAGCAGTCCAGTCCGGTACGGTCCAGTATCGTCCAGTTAATTCTGGAGAACATTTCAACTCTGTTAAGCCTCACTTCCCCTGAGCGGTTTGTTTTCACAGAGAACGCATGGTGTAGACCACTAGCGTGTTTGCGTCATTGTAGTGCAGCGACTAGAAAAACAACAACAATGGAGGTCATACGACAGCTTGTTTTTTTATCTCTTTACTTCTGGTACATTGTGTATATCAGAAATATATAATGATAATGAGCTTAAATGAACCAGATATTGGCGCTTTCTAATGTCGTCATCACTTCCTGCCAATCATCAAGTGGCTACAGCAGCTCCGCCCCCCACTGTTCTGTTCCACCTTTCAATGGACCTACAACCACTGGGGGCCACCAAGAGGTACGCTTTGGTACTGTGTAATGGGTCCATTTTTTTTAAAAATGGAAACGCTCAAAGTACTGTACCGGACCACTCAGTGGACACAAGGTTTTAGAGACATTTAGGTCAATTTCTTACTGACTACAACCCAGTAGGAGCCACAAAGTCTGACTTTACCCTTTATAGGACACAGCTTTGTATTTCTGTTATTGTTACTATTATATACAAATAGAAAATGGCGTGTACTTGTATAGCGCTTTTCTACCTTCCTTCATGGCCTAAAGCGCTTCACAGTCACAGTCCCCTTCACACACACATTCACACACTGATGGCGGCTCCGCTGCCAAACTCTGGCGCCAACCTTCCACTAGAGGCAATATGGAGTTCAGCGTCTTGCCCAAGGACACCACGGCCGCCCCACTGTGTGTCATTAAACTTCACGAAAGGCAAAGGAAAATAAAAATAGCATGCCTTAAAATGGCTCGTTTTGTTTTTAACCAAATGTTTGTCTCACCGTCGATAAACACAGACAATTAATGAAAGAGCTGGGCTCTTTTTATGTGTTCGCACAGCAGCTGGCACCTCTGGGAGCAAACATGTAATTAAAAGTGGCTTCACGCGCACGCACTTCACTAGCAAATGCACGATCTTTCCCTCATTAAGCTATCAAGATGGGAGCGTGATGCAGGAGCTGCGGCGCCGACAAAATCCAGGAGTACGCATGTGTGCTGCCGACGGTTCGTTAGGCATTGTGGGAATTATAAATATCACAGCGCCTTTGGGAGGGGGGTGGGGTGATGAGGAGTAGGGAGAGAGATAATAGTCCCCCCCCATGCATATGGTCTGCAAACTTGCATAAGTGTGAGAATAAATATGCATGATTGTGCAGAAATGTGCATGCACAAATAAATATTTATGAGCGTCGTGTTTGTGCAGGAACGTCCTTAATGTATATACAGTAAATCTGGTTGTTTCAGTCCCTCTGGTTCAGGTTCCACCTTTTGTCTAGTGGGTTGTTGCACTTTTGTTGTATTTTGGATGGATGTCATCAGTTTATTAGTTGCCTAAATGCTGAATAGTGCCTGTGAATTTAAGTTTGTAGTTTGTCCCTTTTACAAAAACACTGTTTATGTTAAAAGGCATCAGTTTACAGACGAGATATTCTTTCAATATGTCAAAAAAAAACAGGCTTGCATCATTTACGCCTTCAAAATAACAGAAAACAAAATAATGGCGTGTCCAAAAGTTTAGACACCCTGCAGAATTTATAGTACGCACGCCCCCTTTGGGTAAAGCTCAGATCTGACAGTGTCATGGATTGAATCATCGTTTGCAAAGACCAGGTAATTTCAATCTCAAAGATTGTAAATAATCGGAGTCATCTGACCTTCAATCAACAATCAGCATCATGGGTTCTTCAAGCAGTTGTCCAGAACAATGAAACTGAAACTAGTTGATGCTCACAAAGCAGGAGAAGGTAATAAGAAGATAGTAAAGCCTTTTTAGATGTCAATATCTTCTGTTCAGAATGTCATTAAGAAATAGCAGTCAACAGGAACAGTGGAAGTTAAAACAAAAACTGGAAGACCAAGAAAAATCTCAGACAGAGCAGCTCGCAGGATTGTGAGAAAAGCAAGTCCAAACCCACGTTTAACTGCACCATCCCTCCAGAAAGACCTGCAGACTCTGGAGTTGTGGTACACTGTTCTACTGTCAAGAGATACTTGTCTTCATGGAAGAGTCATCAGAGGAAAACCTCTTCTACGTCCTCACCACAAAATTCAACGTTTGAAGTTCACAAATGAACATCTAAATAAACCTGATGCATTTTGGAAACAAATTCTGTGGATCAATCAGGTTCAAATGGAACTTTTTGGACACAATGAGCAAAGGTACGTTTGGAGAAGAAAGGGTCCAGAGTTTAATGAAAAGAACCTCTGTCCAACTGTTAAGCATGGAGGTGGATCAATCATGCTTTGGGCTTGTATTGCAGCCAGCGGCACAGGAAACATTTCACCAGTAGAAGGAAGAATGGATTCCACAAAATGTCAGCAAATTTTGAACAATAACTTGGTCATGCACAATAATATAACATTTTACCTGGGGTGCCCAAACTTTGGATCGCCACTGTATGTGCATGAGATTGATTCAAGCCATGGCTACACCAGGTATGTCATGCGCATTCTTGAATGTGCAGTTAGCCCATGGTGTTCACACTAGAAAAGCTGGTAGGGAGATTCTTCTTTTCCTACTGTTTACTAGAGAATGTCCACCATCTACACTTAGAAGAGGCTCAGAGCAAAATGTCAACGCGCTGCAAACCTCGTTTACATGGACGTTTTATTGGTAATGGTCGCTTGAATGTATTGTGGATGCAACTTCAAACTTCAGGAGTGCAGTGAATGTACATGTGTCCAATGAATGTGCATAAATGTGCATAGACAGGTATTAGCCCAATGAATGTGCATGAGCACCAAAGATGTGCATGATTGTAAATAAACGTGCATGAGAAAAGAGAACCAGAATGAGGGCTGAATACATGCATCTTGCTGCTTTGACGTGCATGAGCACAATGAATGTGCGAAAGTGCAAAAAACATGCAGCCATGTGCATGAATGTGCATGTGCACACACAAACGTTTTTGAGTGTTGTGTATTTGCATGACTGTGCATGGGCAGCATGAACATACACAAATGTGCATCAGTGCACAAAAAGGCGCATGAATGGATTTTTCACACCTTGCTACGTTTTTGGACTCCTTCTGACCCTCGCTGATGTAAGTGGCCAGTAACTGGATGCAGCGTTCTGGTGCTGAGCTTCATACCTTGGAGGCAGAAGGAAGGAAGGAAGGAAGGAAGGAAGGAAGGAAGGAAGGAAGCCTCTTTCCTGTTTCAGAGAGCTACCACCCCTGTGAAGGACACGGCAGCCTTCTTACGAAAAAAATCAATTCCAGGTGCAGAGGAGCTGCTCCTTGTTTACTCAGGGGTCAAAGGTCACAGCTTCATAACTGTAGGAACTGAAAACGACCTGTTACTCCACGAACAAGAAGAAACCCTCGTGAGTTTCAAATTATTCAGTGTAGTTCATAGATGCACACATCAACATTTTGTTCCTGCACTTGTGTTTTAAAGCTTCACCTTTTGATTGACTCGCCTGCATTTCCAATGTCACCAAACCAAAGAAACTGAGCCCAACCGCCTCCAAGATGCATGATGGATCACAGAAGAGGGACTTTTGGTTCTTCTAAAACTCTCCAAAATGCTCTTGGACTAAAGAAAAGCTCTGGAAGGAGTCTGATTGTTGTGGAACCGACAGTGCTTCCAGGTGACGTCAGCCAATAAAAGTAGATGAAAGAGTCAGTCACACTGCCTCATTTTCTTTCCTCACATCCTTCTTGCCTCCCACACTCCTTCTTCACCTCCGTGTCTTCATTTCCTCCTCTTGCACGTGCTCCCTCCCTTCCCCTCCATCATCAGTTTTCTTCCCTGCTGGCGTAGATCCCTCCTTCACTTCAGCATCTTCTCATCTGCTCTCCGACCTTGTTACCTCTCTGTCCTCGTTGTTTACAGCCTGCAGTGACTGACATGAAAACATGATTCTTCTCAGTTTTTCCATCAGTCTTGCTGACGAGGAGGATTTTCTGACATTTCGTCTTCGGTTTTATCACCACCGGTTGGTGAAGCATTGTCTGAAGTTTGGCTGAGGTTCGCTTTAAGCTGGGAGTTTGGCTCCGGGGCCATGAAAGCAAACATACAAATCTCTGTCCTTAGACTCATAATGGAGTGGTGTCAACCAGAACCTTGGAGCGGTCCGGTGTAATAAGTGGTTTAACAAAAATTCTGCAGTTTTTCACCCGCATTTTTGAGAATCCTGGCATGTTTGGCAATTTCAGCATTTCTTCGGCTCAGATAGTCACTCACAGCCGATCTTTTCAGATTTTTCCGTAACACTTTATAGTAACTACCCGAACAAATCATTATTAAACTGTTAGTTATTGAGTTATAAATGACTTGTTAAAAACCAGTTATCCCAATAAGGATTTATAAAATGTACGTTTAGGGTTACAATTAGGATTAGGGTTAAAATTAGGGTTAGGATTAGGGTTAGTTGGTAATGTTCCTCATTTACTAACAGTTATTTAATAATTCATAGTTAATAATAATTAATAGTTAATTTATAACTTGCTAACAAAAAGCTTGTTAGTTATCTACTGACCATCTAGGTACATTTATAATAAACTGAAGAAGTTATTTATAACTCAATAACTAGCAGTTTAATAATGATTTGTTAACTGTCTATATCGGGTAGTTATTTTCAAGTGTTTCCGATTTTTCCTTTGTTCATCAGAGCTAGCTTAGGTTTTTGATTCACAAACCTGAAGATCATCGCTGATTTATCCATCCCCTTTCTCCTGGGAAGCGGGTGGCAGATCTCTGCTGTATCTAAAAACAGCATAATCACAATTAGAAGACCACTGGGAACACTTTTACAAAAGATCAAAAGATGATCGAAGTGGGACTTTAGGTTGGTGAAGTCAAAAAGGAGCCTGGTCCAAAAGTAGAGCTGCCAGAGGTTTATGAAAACCAAAAAGATCATCATCCCAGAAGTCCTTTTTCAGGGAACAGGAAGTGGATTAACAATCCAGAAGAGTTCATGTCCAGTTAAAGTTGATCAAGCCTCAGAGTCCTTCCTACAAACCGTGTGGATTACTCACAACCTTCTCTAAAACACAGTGTGAATCTGAAACCCTCGTGGGCTTGAGATGAACAGTGTTTTGCTGCTAAAAGACATGTGTTGTTTCAAAAATGGCAAAAGCAACAAACAATAGAACACAAAAATAACGCTGAAAAATGTAGATCTCTACAAATGGAAAGTGTTAGCTTTTAGACACTGGTCTGCCTAAAGTCACAACTGAACCAGAGGACACGTTCCTGAAAGGGAACAGCTGCACAAGGGTCTCACAGGGAACACACCCTGAAGACCAGCTTCACTCTAGACTGGGAGGCCAGTTTAAAATGTGGAGGGAAGACTTGGACTTGGAAATTTGCCGTTTTTAAAGAAAAAGTAGTGAGCATGGTGTCTGAATTGTAATCTACAGTTTGTTTGTTTTTTTTTTTAATTATTTGGAGAGCAGGGAGGGAATTCTGACATAGCCAGAGTCAAAAGCATCCTGAAAAAGCACGGCTACATAACTCTGCAGAAACATGGAGCTCCCTGTGGAATGGACCTTGGAGGTCATGGATTCATCCTACAACATGATAACAGCCCAAAACAGAAACCCAAGCTCTACCAAAACTGTCTGAGATTGAAAGAACAAGAACTTTCAATAAAAAGCTGTAAACCTCCGACAGCTCAGACACTTTTGACAGAGTGATAAGGGAAGAGGGCGAAGCCTACAGTTCAACCAAAATATCTAAAGCTGCATTTATGGTTTCATTCAGGGTAACTGAGATCTACTGACAAGCGTGTGCACTTATGTGCACGTTTAGGGGCAGCTGCAGCCCGCTGCAACTCAGCTTCGCCAAGGACACAGCTCCAGATGGACCACAAACCCACCCACACAATGAAACGCACACTACATCACAGAAGCACACTAACACAATGAAACACATACACAGTTAAATACCAGCCTTTATTATCCCTCATGGCATCCTGTACAAACACAGATGAATTCTTGAATTCTGTTTTCTTGCAAAAATGTTTAAACGTTCTCTGACAGAAACCATGGCAACCGTGTTGTTGCAGCGACTGCAGCACTGACTCCACCTAACAATTCCCCCAGAACTGAGCCGCTGTAACACAGAGAAAAGAAAAAGCAGGAAGTGAAGCAGCGGAGGAGTGGGAGAAAGACCGCCGCACATCTGGAATCTCAACAAATGACGGCCGCAGTAGGCACGTGGGAGCAAAGCGGGGCAGGAAATCCGACCCGGATCATCCAGGCTTCAGTCCGTGTGGGGAATGCAAAAAAGAACAGCAATTCATTTTAACAGAGAACTAACAATGCATTCACAGGGCTTTAAATTAATCTGAAGTTTCCATCAGAGACACTTTTCAAAGCTTCCACATCCTCCCTGGTGAACAAACTCTCTGCAAACAATGCCTTTTAATTATGGTGCACATCAAGGCACTGGTTTTAGCCCCTTTTTGTTTTATTCATTCATCCTGATTCTTAATGTTTCATCAATAAGTTTTCTTCAAGAACTAAACTACTGAGTTCAGTTGACCCAACATTCTCTTCTGTTTGGGTTTCATAAAAGCAGAAAAAGTTTTGGATTTAAGAAAACGGCCTTGCACTGTAGAGTATAGAAGAGAAGTGAGGAGCTGAGCTGCAAAACAACAAACACATCTGTGGCCTTCAACCACTTCTGCAGGACGGATGGTGAAAACTGCCACTGCAGAAGATCCGTCCTCGCCGGGTCCAGAGTCCACCACGCCAACTTTATTTTCCCTTTGATTTCGGTTTCCT
>BSAI01000105.1:3588024-3733557 GCA_036245035.1 Adrianichthys oophorus
CGCAAAGGCAAGAAATGCAAGCACACATAAGAAACACACAAACAGAGACACACAGACAAGTGCACACAGACACATGCAAAGAGAGACACGCATACAATTTTACACATACACACGCACACATAAAGAAACAAACACACAATCACAAAATACAATCACACACAAGAGTACACGAACCCACATATTAAAACAAAATCACACACATTTCAACAAAATCACACACACACGTTAAGACAAAATCATGCAGACACACATGTGTCATTAAAAAACCTTCTGAGGTTTGTGGCGCTCTCTTTAACAGCAGAACAGACAGAACTCTTTGTTGCTCCATTAGTGGATGAAGCTGGCGGTTACAGCGCAGAAATCTGTCTGTGTTCAGAGAAAATGAAACTGGGTTCCTCCCGCAGCATCAGGGGACCTTCTTAAATTACCTCTGGATGTGCAGCCACATATTTCTGCTCTTCATCACAGAGCTGTGACAAGTTTTCAACCACAACACTCCCACTGAGACGTGTTGCTACTCTGCAAGAAGTGCTGCCAGAATTACATACTGCTCATTAGTTCCATGGAAACCGAAGCCTTAGTCGCAGCATATTGTTTCTGCTGCAATTTTCAGCTGAAATGTCTTTGCACTGAACTGTTCACTTGGATTTAATTAACAGTGTAATAACTCTAAGGCAGCAGTCTCCAACCTCTTTTGGACCACAGACTGGTTTAATATCAATTGATGGACCAGCATTCAAGGTGTGGGAAACAAATACAACTAAAACAAAACAATCTGATCGGCACAAAACCTGTAATAATAAATACAACTTTATTAGCAGCATCCTCGTAGGATTAAAGAGCTGCATATTGTGCAGAGTGGGCTTGGTGCATGAAAGCAAATAAACCCATACAGTATTTAAAGTAGAAGTGTTTAGACTACAGTCACATTTCCAAAAAGGTCACTGTGCGGCGACCTAAATGCACGTTTTTTAGCAAATTCGGCAGGTGGCCGCGAAGCTTTTAAGTAAAAGTTAAAATTTGACGGCAACCAGACGATATTTCTTCAAAAGTTGACATCGGTCAGTGGCCACTCGGGCCCATTTTGAGGTTGCACGGTGGCAGTCCAGTGACAGGCCTGGATGACGTCATTACAAAATCCGGCATTTGGGAATGGACAGCCAAATCGCTGACCGGCAGCAGCTCTGGTTGGACGGTGTGTAAATGTTTCAAGTGCCACCAGCCATCTGGTAGAACAGGGGTATATAAAAAGCGGGCCATTCTGCACCCTTGATGGCCGCCTCCCTGCCATGGTCTACATTCATGACCACGATTTCAAAAGGAAAGAAAATCGGGCAGCAGCATGAAAATGATGCCTCCCCATTGCATGGTGGCAGCTGTATTAAATGGAGTTTTTTTTCATTTAAAGTGGTAGTCTCATCTTCTGTCTCCTCACTGGCTGTTTTTCTCTGTGCAAAAATAACTTTTTAAAGACATTTATTTTAATTCATTTTGCTAGCTTTAGGGCTTCAACTTAGCGGTATTATCCCATTTCCAGAAGCAGCAGTAGGTAACCGATTTACATACAACACACGACCAAGACGGAAACAACATGCATCAAGAGTGAGTCACAGACATATTTGATGGAGAGAAACTGGTTGCTACCAAAAAAAGAGAAAAAAAACATTGTTTGAAATTTAATTTAAAAAAGGAAACAAGAAAAAAAAGGAAATAATGTAGGTTAAGTATTCTTTCTGTGTGGCCCGTACCAACTGTACCACAAATCGGTGCCGGTCCGCGACACTGCAGCCCTATTGTGTTAGAAGAGAAGCTGTTTTAGACATTTAACACATTGTTTCCTCTGTTTCCTGACATCATTTGTAACAGTGTAACTTTCCATAAAAAGCAGTTTTTTGTTTCTGTCTGTTCGGCTTCATGAACCATGTTTGTTCAGTCTCAGGTTTGTTTCTGATGCATCATCGCGTTGTCACACTGCAATGTTTTGCTTTTTGTTCTTTAATCGTGTTGAGGTTTATTCACTAAATTATTTTATTATATTATCTGCTGCTCCTTTGCGCCCTTTAATGCTTTAACACCAGCAGGAATGAAACGTGTTAGAACCCTCCGGTCATTTTATGGTCAGATTTCTTGCTGATGCATTAAGGATGTTCATAAACAACGGGCCGTCTCCAGAAGAACTGACTGCAGCTGCTAAAAGCTGCACTCTGTGAAAAAGATGCTAAATAAAAGCTCCCATTTGGGTCTTTGTGTGATCTACCGCAATAACTCCTCAATCTGAGATCTTTGGGGCTCTCGGGTCCCTGGAGGGTTACATAAAAACACTTAATGTGTGATGCCTGCAGTGGAGCTGTAACAAAATGTGTTTGTGTGACTTCAACTCAGGCAGAAACAACCTGATTCCAAGGCTTGTTCCAGACTTTTAGTTTGACCATTAGAATAACTGTAAAACCTAGTATTTTAATATTAACAAGAATTTTTCTCTACTTTCTACAAAATATAAGCTATTGTGCTGTTTAACATAAAAAAGAGCCGTGAGTACCTTTGGTGGAAAATCACCAAATACATTTGTCATCTAAATGAAAGATGTATGCCTAGGGCTGGGCGATGGTGAATTTTTTATATTAAGATACTGTTTTTTTCATATCAGGCGATAAAGATTTATATCGCATTATAAACCAAATAACTATATCTGTCAAACTGAAACTATCTGTGGCTTATTAGAGAAATGTGAAATCATCAGCCGGGTTTTTAGATTTAAATATTTATTTCCTATCGTACAGATGCACTGAAGGAACATAATGTAACAGTTTTTACCCCCCAGATAACTAAAAAACTGCATAAATATTACAAACTAAACAAAAAATTGAAGCAAAAGAGAACATGAATAAATCAGAACACTAAACTACGTGATCAGTTCCATTTAAAAACAAAGCGTTCATTCTACAAATAAATTCTAATGTTTTCAAGTTTTATAGAACAAACATTTTTGTCAAAAGACTGTGAATAAACTAGGAACTAAAAGCAAATTCTCTGAATTTCTTCTCGTAGTTTAGACTGTTGCTGCTCCGAAGGCCTTAACTTTGTTGTTTTTTTCTGGAGAATTATTGTTTATTTTAGTCTGAGATTGAGCATGCTTGGTGGAACTGCTTCAGGTGATAAAAAGGTTGTTGGTATTTCCAGTTTTAGAAGGAACATGCCTTCTGCACAAGTTGCAGTGCACGTTCTCTGTCTTTTTGTCTGATTTTAAATAACTGAAATACGTCCACACGGGCCGAAATTTAATTTTTGAGACACTGGCCAAGTTGGCCGGTTGATAATTAATTTTTAAAAAAATCTACCGGCCAAACATATATTTTATCAGCCAAATTCTAACACTATTTTACACAGAAATATTTTAGGAGTTTAAGTTCTTTGAAAGTTTTCTGATTTTTTTTTTTTTTTTAGGAAAATGAAATTGCATTAAAGTAATTTATAAATGGTATGAACATAACATGGTGAGAAAACAAGGACAGATTTATTACAGATTTCCCAATTCTGCTGCTGTGCAGAGCTCTAACCGGGTCACCAACATCATTCCGAGGTTCACCCTACCCTTAAAACCCTAAAAACATTTCATGGGGTGGGTAGGGAGAAACTTGAACCTGCCAACTTGCAACCACAGTTCAACTGTTCAACTTCTGTTCCAGCATCATCATTCAGAGATCTGGCAACCTCTTGAGGGGGATAGAGTTCCTTACGCAGTTCTCTACAGTCTACAATGTGAATGTTAAGCAGTTGATTGCTCCTGAGGCCATCGTCAAAAGATAGAAGGAATACTCTGAATCATTTTAATTCTTAATTGCTCTTGATCAAGATCGAGATCCTAATTCCACTATTGTGCGTTCTACCAAAGTATCAGATGCAAAACCCAAGCTAAAGTTTTCCTCAGTCACAATACACAGGAGATCTACCCCGAGTACAACAAGTCTTTGGATGTTTTAGTGACATTCAAAGAATTAGTTTCAATCACATAGTGATTAGGGACAGTGCCTCTGTCTGGTGGGTGGGACTGGAGGGTGTGTTACAACTTAAGTGATTGCAATACCTTCTTTCCACGTCCTCACTGTAGATGGATAGGCTGGATGTGGACTGTTCCTTTCGACCATTTCTTTAGGTTTTGTGACGATGAGATCGAGATTGTTGTTCTCTTTTTACCGATTAGCCCCACGTCATCAGTGATGACTGATTTGGTGGGGTATTGGATGACAGAGTTGCGTGTGCACAGAGCAGAGTTGGTCTCAGAAGGCAGGATCGTATTCACACCATAAGTAGAACATTCCAATGTCTGCTTGGAAGCAAACTGAGACCATATTGGGTCTGATGGTTTGGTCCACAGATCAGTGAATTCACACCTTCACACTTCACAAACACGCGTAAATGTGCACTTCGTGCTTCCGCGTTTGAAATTCTCATGTTTACACTTCTCAACATGCATTTTTTAAGACCGTTTTTGGCCTTAACATATTAAATCCATGGCCATTTAACGCGTGTTAAAAGTTAAACCAGGTCAAATTTTGATCAATCAGGGATCCTGATTTGATAGTGATATTTGGATGGCATCGCTTTTAACTGTTTCAAACCATTCGAAGCTGAGAAAGAAAAAGCCTGAAGCAAGATTCATGAGATTTGCGCAGCTTCAACATCTCACACCAAACATCTTCCAATTGTAGGTGGTGGACATGTGCGAGTAAACAGTAGAAGACGAAGAAGCCCCTCCCTGCACGTCCAGTGTGAACAGCATTGGCTAAATGCACATTCAAGAACAAACGTTTAGTGCTTGCTTGAACGCAACTCACGTGCCCGGTGTGTCTGTAGCTTTAAAGTTGAGTGCGCGGGTGTGTGTGTGTGTCTATTTTTGCGATTTAAGTAAAAGCAGTCAGACACTCATGCATAAATTAAGAACTTATATTTTGATTAAAACTGATGAACAAGAGAGACACAAGCAGGGTGACTGAAAAAGGACTCTGGGGTGACCTGAAATGAAACACCCACTCGCCCCTAAAACACACACAGACTCACAATGCAGATCAGCTCTCCATTGAATCAAGTCTCATGCTAAAATCCAATCAGAGCTGCTGAGGCGTTTCATTCAGAGTAGAGCAGCAGAGTGGATTATGTCCTGGGAGGAAGGAGAAGCCTAAATCTAACAGTCATGTGGTTTATGAAACAGTTCCTGCGTGCATGCATGCGTGCTGCATCTTGATGTCTGCATTTGCACACAGGATATGTGCATGCAAAGGTGTGCCGATATGGGTTCTTTAAACCACCGTTCGAGCTGCGGTTAAGTGCCACGCTGAGACGCACAGGGGATTGACGAGCGCCGCGTTTGTGAGTGCGTCCATCAAACGCTGCAGATACCTGCTGATAGAAAGCACCTTTGGCCGGAAGCAGTGAAGCTGCATGAGCAGATGTGAAACAGAGACAAGAAAAGATGCTTTTCATTTCACTTCTAACTGCAGCAGAGCAGCTGAGCCAATGCTCAGAGCAGCAGCTGCTGGGGGATTAAACATGCCTTAATTTGTTGCTTTCTTGTGTGTTTGAGGTGACTGCCCACTGAGGTTGGCGGGATTAACTTTTGTGTTACCGGGGAACTAAAAATAAATCATTCCGCGTGTTATATTTTGTGAGAGTAGATGTTAATAATGGATGATAAACTGTTTCCGGTTCCACGGACGATGTGTGTACTGGACTACAAAACAATCAAAATCCAGCTGCATTCATCAGCAAATAAAGCTGCATTAATGGGATCATCTGGAATGTGGAAAACATTTGGGAAAAGGGATGAAAAGTTTGGATGTGGTGCTGTTAGACATGACATCCTGCTTGGCCAAAAGCAAAGAATCCACTATGTTTATTTTTATTCGAATAAACTAAGGTGGGTAGGCAGATTTTTTTCCTCTAGATGGCTAAGCTTGGCTCCTGGTATTAATTTCAGTGTCATGCCCACACACAATGGGTGGGAGGTGTAGCTTATCTTACTGTGCTAACATGCCTTAAATCCCAACGACTACATAAAAGCTGGAAACTAAAAGTCTTCTGATGTCCTGTCAGACGTCACCGGCGTGTGACCCTTAAAGAGGTTGTTTCCTTTATCACCATCAGGTTTCTAAACGGATCAAAAGGTTGAAAGACCAGAACATGATTAGTGACTGAATATAGATGAATACGCATGATTCAGATGAATGAGGATGATTCAGACTACAGATATTCAGATGAAAATTCAACAGCAGTGACAGTAAATCTCTCATCCTACGTCCACACCAGGCACGTGATACGTGTTCAAGAACACGCTGAATGCAGGTTCTTGAGCCCGCTTTCAGCATATAGTGTTGGACTATTGCTTCCCGATACTAGCGCATGTACTTACAGTTGGAACACGCAACAAAGCGGTGCAAATCTCCTGAATCTTGATCAAGGCTTTTTCCTTTCAGCACTGACTTGCTGTCATTTAATTCCGACAATTGTAATTATTTGCTGATGCTTTCAATGCTTAGAGCAAAGATTCTAGTGCAGGTTTGTGTTCGTGTCCTCCGTGTGTTTTGTGTGCCGTTTTTTTACTTAAGAAGCATGAAAATGCAAGGAGAAAGTGGTGTCTGCTCGTACACTTTAATTTGTGAATAGTTGCCTAGAAAATAGCTAAGAAAAGTGGGCGGTTGGGCAATGCGAGCAAGCTGCTGCTGTAAAAACCACAGGCAGTAATGAACAGTAACATAATGATGCTCTGTAAGTTGCCGTGCACGTGGTGAGAATGCGTAGCAAGAGGGACAGGAAACAAAAGGCACGAGGGTCTTACATCAGTGTGGACCATAAGACCTGACACATCAGCGGCTGCATTACCCATCCCAGCAGAGCGAAAGAGAAGCTGAATCACACAAGCTGCTTTCCGCGCTATCCGAGTCTGACCCCAAATATCTGTTAGCGTCTGAGGTCTGAATCAGCTCTGTGCACTGACACGCTCCGCACTCATATGGGACGCTGTGTGGGATCGCAGATCTGCCAGTCGCAAACCATTTTCATTGTTTTTGTCAGACTTCAAATTATCATTGGAGCTCATATATACATATATACATAATGAATCTAGGGCTGGGTGATAGCGAATTTTTAATATCACTACATTGTTTTTTTCATATCAGGGGATACCAATATATATCATGATATAAATCAAATAACTACTGTATATCTGACAAATCTGCACACTCTGTGGCTCAATAGAGAAATGTGTAATCATCAGCAGGTTGTTTAGATTTAAATATTTATGTCCTATCTTGCCTTAAACTTAACAGATGCACTAAAGGAACACAATGCAACAGTTTCCCCCCCAGAAAACTAAAAAAGGCATAAATATTACAAACTAAACTGAAAATTAAAGCAAAAGCTTTCAAGTTTCAAAAGAGAACATAAATAAATCAGAACACTAAACTGCTTGATCAGTTCCATTTGAAACCAAAGCATTGGCCAAACATATATTTTATTTACCAAATTATAACACTATTTTTCACAGAAATGCCTTAAGTCATTTTATTTTGTAGACTTTTTTATGAAATTGCATAAAAGTAATTTATAAATGGTATGAACACGTCTTTACTGACATCTAACTGTAAACTCTCATTCAAACATGCTGAGAAAACAAGGACAGATTTATTACAGACGTCCTCATTCTGATCACACTTTATATTAAATCATAACAAAAACAGCCATCATCATGTGGCGACTAACCCTCTAACTTTTACTCTCCTAAGAGTCCTCGCAACTGGCGAGTGATAATTTCGGACCTTTCAAAATAAAAGTCTATTGCGGTAGAATCATTTTTCTATGGAGAAAAAGTTATATCGCAATATCGATGGTTATCGTTTCATCGCCCAGCCCTACTTGAATCTATTAAATTTTAATCTAAATGATATTAAACTGCATCATCAGACAATAGATGTAATAAATCATGTGTTTGAAAGTCAATGACTGTCCAAAAGCCCAGCTCCTCTTAAAATTTAACTTTTCTATCATCAAATAAAGTGAAACCATTCAAGTAAACTTAGGACCGATAAATTGAACTTATCAATATGTTTCTTCCCGTTAAAGAAACTCAGCCTTTTTTCCTATGTGTGTATTTTTGTGCAGTCAGGTTTTAACCAGCACATCAGTCAGATGAGACATCCCCATGGATGGACATATGCCGGACAGATAATCACTGACATAATCCAGTGTATTCTGCAGATGGGCACATTGACCGGAGTTTGCTCCAAAAATGACAAATGCTTTCCGAAAACGGTACTTGGGTAGGACAAAAGTAAAGTTTGATGTTCGCCCATAGGTCAACCCACTTGGAAATCAAAAAGAAGACACCCGAAAAAATGCCCAAATTTGAGCAATGTTTTTGGTGTAAAATGTTCAACTTTCGTCACTTCGTCGCAGTAAATCAGCTTTCACGGATTCGCACAGGTGGTTTGGCAGAGATTTCTATGCCAGATGCCGTTCCTGACACAACCCTGTCTTTTATGTGGGCTGGGGACTAACACAGGAAGCCTCAGACTTAGGCCCCCATAAGGCTACAGATATTTTTGGTGTAAAATCTTAGTGTTTTTTGTTTTTTTTAAATAGGAGTCAACGGAAAATCCCTCCCTTTTCAAAAACCCGGTCCAAATGTTTTCTTTTTTGAGAAACTGATAAACTTCCTCATTTAGGTTAACTTGGGTACCAGTTAGTGAAGGTTTCTCAAGCCCTTACCTTTACACAATGCAGGCCTGTGTCACCTTTGTCAGATGTTGTAAGACTAGTAAGACTATTTTAGATCTGAGAATTCAACATCTCATTTGATCAGCCTTCGCTCTGATAGATAAATTAAAAAAAAAAAAAAAACCTCCCCATAGTAATTATCACAGCTTAAGTGCATTTCCTTTGTAAAGTTGGACCTTAATGGTGTGAAATAAAAAATGGCTGATCCGATTCTTGGCATCATTTCCTTTTGTTTTCAAGCTAACCTGGAGGAGGAAGTATAAATGTAGGCCACTGGTTTTGGCAACATCAACCCCAAACAAGCAGCTGTTGGAATTGTGTGATTTTTCTAGGCGATTAGTCTTCAGTCAGATAAAGAGGCGTTCCATTCATTCAGGGGGCTGTCCCAAAAAAAGAAGCAACCTATGAGACCACCTAGTGGGATAGACTAAAGTATGAATATCCCTGACTGTAGTAACATCCTGACTGAGTCGTTTTGTTTTGTTTTTTAGCAAAAATGTCAAGTTTTTGTACAAAAGTGTTGAATAAAAGTCCAGTTCCTTTCCCAGAATCTCTACGGAAGGTCCATTTTTAATCAGAGGAAAGTCCGTGTTCCTCATTTGTGGTTGCATAAGGAACCACGACCAGATTAGACTTTAGTCTTTGGGGTTTTAATCGTGGTGAGTCATATCCGACATTCATACCGAAACACATTCCTGCAGAGTTTGACTGGTGAGATTGGAAAACTCTGGTTTCTGTCTGAAGATGCAGCCCCGTTGTCTGTGTTCTTGGGCTATTGCAACGCGTGACAACCAACAGCTTGTAGAAAAGACAACTGAGAAACTCCATGCAGAAAGAAAATTTCAGACATATTTCCCTGTTTTGGTTCGAGTCCACCAGTTTAGGAGTGAGGTTCAAAAAAAGACCGACTCAGAGCCAGCAGTCAACCACAAACATTCCTCCAGCAGTTACATGGGTGGGGAGGGGGGAAACAATGCACACAGAGGAAGTGAACCTGGGGGAAGGAAGCAGGTTTCTGCTGCGCCGACCAGTTTTCCTTCTATTCGTGAACACCAATCGATGCACTTTGGAGAGGAGACAAGCAGCCAAACAGCTGAGTCAAAGCACACAGACACACAGCTCAGGTAAACACACAAACATGCATGAGCTCGGACACGCACACATCTTTACACTTGAACATAAAGAAAGAACATAAAGTCCAGGTGTGCCATTGACAGAACCGGAGGTCCATGTCCTCGCACTACTGGAAGACCAATGAAATGGAATTTCATAGGAAATGAAGTCACAGCTGTGAAGCCTCAGAGGGTCCGAATTTATCGCACAAACCCAAACAGCGAGCTGGTCTGGATACAGATGAACCGTAATCATCATTGGCTCACCATTTCAGTTTCTGAAAAACAAAACTGTCTTCAGTCCAAGAAGAGCGCTCAGTTTCTAGACCTTTCCTCAGTAGATCATTCTAGTCACTTTGGACAACCACCTGAAGTTGGACAGAATTTTCATTCTTGCTGTGGTTCTACTCAAGAACCTGTTCTATTTATCCTAGGTCCATTCTAGAGAATCAATCAACCATTTCAGATCAACATATTACATTTTTGTTAATTTTGTCTATAGATTTAACTTTACAGACACGGTTTAGCATAATTAAATGTACTAATATTAAAACAAAATCTAGTAAGTAGAGATTTCCTGCCATAATGCAAACATTAAAGTCCGAAATGCAATCCTGGCCAAGACTGTGATTAAACTTTCCTTTTTAAGAAACCTCTCCCACCGACAAGTCTGTAAACACGCATATATGCGCGTTTCGAGCTTGCGCATTCAAAACTCTTGCGTTCACACGTCGCCGCGCAAGTTTGTAAGTCCATTTTCAGGCCAAATGTCTGCGGACTTATCAAAACGCCGAATGATCTTTGTAGATTCTGACTGTCAAACACAAAGTTCAGAAAAGATTTGGCTCATTCTACGTTCGTTTTCAATCAGCATAAACGTGTCACATAAACAATTCCTAAAAGTAATACACATTTTTGCTGTTGGAATATGAACAAACTTTTCTTTGTCTTTCAGCAGTTAACTTTAGGGGTTCTCACTCCTAATCAGTCCCCTCCATATATTCCTATCCTGTGCAATTTCCTCGTTCCCACCAACCACCCTCATGTCCTCTTTCCTTGTATCCCTGAACCTCCTCTTTGGTCTTTCTCCAGGCCTCTTTCCTGAAAGCATTTATCTCCAAAACATTCAACATGATCTGTTCCTCTACACCGCATCGACACCAGTTAAAACACTTGCACCACAGCTGAGACCCCTTTGCCCAGCTTCATGGTTGCCTTAGAAACCTTCTCAATGAATAAAACCTGGCAGAAGATTACCATATTTAAAAGGATATAAAGCAGTTAGTTATGCAGAGTTGTCTCTTTAACGAAACAGCAGACAGCCATACCAAGCCCCAACACTCACCTCCAGCTGTACACAGGTCTCCATCAGTAGAAACCCCACGTGGTCATAAGTGTTTCATCACTGCCACTTCCTCAGAGTTTGTGTGCTTTTGAAGAGAGAAAGAACCTCACATCTGCTTAAAAGGAAAAGAAAAAATCCTGCAGGCGGCTGTTATGCAACATGGAAACCTGCTGGGATTCAGCAGACCTCTCATCACAGAATCTGTTCACTACCAAGTATGTTAACTGCTAAATCGTTTCACTACCAAGTCTGCTTCGTACAGACGGGTCTGTTCATTACCCAGTTTGTTCACCATCCAGTCTTTTAAATACCATGTCTGCTCACTACCAAGTGTTTTAACTACCAAGTCTGTTCACTATCAAGTCTGTTCACAACCAAGTCTTTTCATTACCAAGTCTGTTTCGCACAGACAAGTTTGTTCACCGTCAAATCTGGTTACCAATAAGTCTCTTTACCAATAAGTCTGTTTTCCACACACACATCTCTTCAATACCAAGTCTGTTTCACCAGTGTCTTTTTAATGATGAGTTGTTCACCACTAACTGGATCAAACATTGAATTTGTTCACCATGAAATGTATTCAGTGAAGGACAGAGTCAGTGGGTGGGAATGGAGTGGGGCGGGAGGGGGGGCTGGAAGCAAGAATGTTGCCTGAAAGCATTCCCAATCTTTTCTGTTTAATCGATGGTGTGTTCAAAGACATTGGGAAAAACATTACTTCTATCCATCTATCCATCTATCATAAGGGAAATCACGACTGGACTTTTGGAAGAAACCCAAACCTTTACTGAAGTAAAAACAATGATCACTGGCCAAGCCGAGCCGAACCGAATCGAACAGAGAAGCTTTGTTGTGCAGATTCAGCAGTGAGGAACACTCACGGGAATGTAACGGAATCCACGGGAAAACGAACCGGATCCATGAATGGTGGTGGTGGTGGTGGTGGTGGTGGGGTGGGGGTCATGAAATGTCAGATGAATGAAGCCCCCCACCCCACCCCCACCCCACGGAGGATCGTGTCTGAAAGCAGCATCGCGAGCGTGTTTGAAGACTCACCTCGGGAATCAGCGGCAGAGATGCGGGAACGGTTCCTCAGATCCTCTCGGCAGACAGATGCACGGTTCCGAAGGAGAATAAAGTCCAGTTGGGGTTCGGCTCGATCCTGCTGTTTCGCTGCCGCGATTCAAAGTGGTCCGGTGTTGAATCGCAGGCTGGTTGTGAGGGTGGGAGCGCGGCGGCGGTGGGGGAGACCCCGTTCCGATCAGCTGTCAGTCAGTGTCGAGGGGGTGACAGCTCAGGTTCGGTTCGGTCTGGTCTTCCAGTCGGTGTGCTCTGCGCTGCTCTCCGCTGTGTGACCGGCTGCTGGAACGTGGAAACGCCTTTAGTCCCTCTGCCTCCCCTCCTCCTCCCGGTCACAGTTAAACACGCTGTCTGATTTGTTCAGAGATCGTCTATTTCTGAACAAGGAACCACTCTGACTGAAAACTGCAAATCCCAGCATTTACATTCAACCGTTTGGTCACTCATATGGACCATTGTTGTCATTCAATAAAAGATTGTTGCATTGTTTGATTCACCTTCATATTATTTTATTTTTACAAAAATGTTTAGGGACATCCTTTTTTTAGTGCACAAATGAACTGAAGTGAATTGAAAAAAATGGTGGAAGCTTATCTTTATTACAGCATGGGGAGTCACGCAAAAAAAAACAACAAAACAAAACATGTCACTTTTATTTACTCAATGTCACGTCCATATTGATTGATTTAATTTTTAAAAAAGTGCGACCGACAACATCATTTCGCCTTGGACACCCTTAAAATACGTGCGGGCAATGCACGTGCATCCTGGCTTCACGTATTATGTGTGGCCAACGTGCATCAGCATTAGTTTGTATGGAAGTTTTTTTTTTGAGTCATAATTGAAAGTACTATGCACTTGTCAATTGACAATTCAATCTGCAATGTCATCATGCAATTTGAAAATGCTTTTTTCAATTGACAATTCAAAATACAATTCAGGCTTTTAACATGAAAATATAATTTGCAATTTACTATTCAACATTAAAATTTACAATTTAATATTAAAAATGTATAAATAATATATTGAATGAAAACAAAATCGATTGTGTTTTAAATTGTCATAGGTTTTTAATGTCGTAATTCAAATGACAATGCATTTTGCAATTCCCAATTCTACATTTAATTTGAGCTTTTATTTTGAAAATGCATTTTTAAAATTCTAAATTGCAAAATGTATTTTCCATTTTAAAAGCCTGGATTGCAAATTGAATTGTCAATTGACAATTGCATAATACTTTGAATAATGCACAGTTTTTGTGCCTTTGGTGACTCTATTGGGTCAAAAGAATGGATTAAAACAAATTAAATGATCAAAAATTCCTTTTTTTTCCTTAATCAAGCCTCACTTAAAAAAAAAATAATTTAGTTGCTTGATTTAAAAAAGGCCTCTGAATTACTTTGTTAGCTTTTAAACCAAAGTTGGAACAGATTTCTTCTTTAAAAATTATTTTGTTATAGTTATTTTGATCCTGTTTTAAAGTATTTATGTCTATTAGAGTACTTTTTCAAACTTGTACTAGTTTAAACCTACTGCAGCCAACATCAGGAGGGCTGGACAATCCTTCCTTCATGTGGTCCTTAAGAACCAGGTGATCTCCTGGTTCAGAAGCTCCACTTGGCCGATGGACTGGGGGTGGTAGCCGGATGTAAGGCTTACAATTATGCCCAGCCCCTTACACAACTCCTGCCAAACCCACAATGTGAACTGAGGCCAATGGTCTGAAACAATGTCCTCTGGAAAGCCGCAACGACGGAAGACGTGGGTGATAAGTTGTTCGGCAGTCTCCATAGCGGTGGGCAGCTTGGGCAGAGGGAGGAGACAACAGTCTTTGGAGAAACGATCAATTACAGATGGTGTTCCCTTGGGAATGGGGTAGGTCTGTAATGAAGTCTACCACTGTGTGGGACCGTGGACATTGAGGTATGGGTAACAGTTGTAGAAGACTGGCTGGGAGCTGACGTGGGGTTTTGGTCATCTGGCATGAATTGCACGCTGAGCCACCAAAAAGAGTTCTGCATGAGCGCTTGAGTACCTGCCATACCTGGATGCCAGGCTGCCGGCGTGTCATGCACCAGGTGAAGAACCCGCTGCCGATGAGTAGATGGCACATAGATCCGATCGGCAGGACAGGATGGAGGAGGTTGTTCGCTCTGGTTTATCTCAGACAGCTCTGTCATGACATCCCATTGTACGGAGCCGGTCTCAGCAGAACTCAGTCCTTGACCTTCAGTTTCATGCAATCGAGAAAGTGAGTCAGCTTTCCCGTTCTTGGAGCCAAGTCGGATGATGATCTGGAAATGGAAGCGGGAAAAGAACAGAGACCAATGGGCTTGGCATGGGTTCAACCTCATTCTTGTCAGAACCAAGAATGATAGAGATGCCCCTCCAACTAATTTTTATTGTGAAAAAATAGAGTTCTCAAGAACATGTTAAAAAAGAGCATTATTATTCTGACAAATGTAATGACTGGGTAATAGCTGTTTATTTCTCAATATAAGTTTCAGTCTGGAACGCCAGGTAGGAGGGGTCACTCAGTCCTGTTCTATTTATTATACAGTCATTGGTTTGAAGATGCAAAGATGATTATAAGCTTATCTTCCTTTTCTGTGACGATGAGGTTGATGGACTAGCCCTTTTCTTGCCTCATTTTGGGAGAGAACAAAGACCGACTAAAAAGAGAAATAATTTGTCTTTTTTGCTCATTTAACGCTCAAGGAGACTTTCCCAGGATCGTCTATGCTGCAGTGCATGT
Source organism: Adrianichthys oophorus (assembly GCA_036245035.1). NCBI lineage: Eukaryota > Metazoa > Chordata > Actinopteri > Beloniformes > Adrianichthyidae > Adrianichthys > Adrianichthys oophorus. The sequence continues at coordinate 3,603,086 of BSAI01000105.1, forward strand.
CTGGATTGTTAAAAAAAGGTTTTCTAAACATCTGTTTGTGCTGTAGGAATTTTTCACGACTTCAACGTAGGTCACGAGATCCTCCGTTTCTGAGGATCCTTTTTTCATCGTCAGAGGAAGAGTTGAGCCCGTGTTTCTGGTTAGTAACTCCTGATGAAGCTTTTGTTGGAGCATTTTTGACCCAGAGGCAATGCAGGGCATTTTCTGTTCCACAGAGATGTTCACACATCTGATAGAGCTCATGAGGACCTGAGTCATTGCCACAAATTCTGTACAAACCTGTAATCCCATAAACACAAGTGAATGTACCAAATAAGTACATAAAACTAAAAAAAGAGACAACCATTTCATCAGATGTCTGCCAGACACTATCAGGTTGCAGTGTCATACAGGTATTCCAAACCCTTAGCAGAAAGTAGTTTATTTAAGCGCCCAAAAAATATACTTAATTTACTAAAAGTGAAGCAGTATTCTTGAAGTTTATTTTTTACATACTATCTGTATATTGTAAACCTAAAATGTTCCAATTTAGTCTGAAGAAGTATTCAGTAAGTACACCACATGTACACGGTCTGCAGTATACTCGCTGTACTTATACTCAAGTATACTTAATGAAATAAACTTTACTACTTTTTGTTAAGGGTAGGTTCTTGGGAAATGCAGTTATTAGGGAGTCAAGGGAGCGTGGAGGACTGTGTCACTGATTCGGGTTAGGGGTCAAACAGGAAACAAGATGGTGTGGCGGTCAGAACACAGGGACGGGTAAGAAAGAGGTGTGACTCCACTTGGAAGGTTTTTCAGATTTATTCCATCACTGAATAGTATTTTCAAGTCGGTGAATAACAGTTTCTCTCATTATGACATAAATAACATCTGCAAATCTGCTTTAAAACCCTCATAAATATCTTTCCTTAGCAAACGTGGTACAACCTTGACATCTAGTGACCAAGAAAAACACTGCACAGATAAACGAGTAACTTGCGTGGTACATTAATACGTGTCATTACATTTAACGGCAAGTATTTCTTTAACATCAAAGGAACATTACCTACGAATTAACTCAGCGATATAGTTTCTGTTAACGAAAACCGGGACCCGATAAGAAGCTAACATCGCAACACAGTTCTTCACGTGTATAACAGGCAAGCATAACAAAGGAATCCAAGCACTTATGTTTGGTCTGTTACTTAAAACTCAAAATACAGCAACTGGGATGCAAAGGAAGAAGTCAGGTAGGGTTCTTAGGCATATTGGGGTATCTCTAGACTGTTACCTCCAGCACATGGAAACCAGGAACTGCCTCAAGTAACCACAAAAGACCACAGAAGAAGAAGAACTTGATGTCACATTCTGTGACATCATTAACAGTGGGCTGAACCTTTATAATATCAATGCTACTTAGATAACTTACATTTATGCTTCACATTCTTAAAAATGGGCATATCAATCATTGGTGTAAGGGGTCCAAAAAGGATCATGGAGGCTGCAGATGGATGGACGCCTTCTCAGCGATTTGTTTTTGTTGAGGTTGACTTATAACATCAAAAAAACTCAGCAATGTTCCAGTGTCTCAGAACCATCTGTCTGTATTTGGGCCAAGACCGCTCTTTAAACACATGGTGCTAAGTAGACAACAACAACAACACCTCACAAGAATGACAGTTGGTAAACCACAACCATTAGTGTGAAAAGTGAAAAATTTGGGGGAAAACCAAAAATAGTGACACAAGCTACTGTACTGAATGCAAAACATCTGACATTAAAAAAAAAGGACAAGCGTTAAGTGAGCACAACCAGAAGAAAAACTAAAATGTTACAAAAAACAATAAACAGACGATCAAGGAAGTCAGACAATTTCAAAAGATCAAGTTCGCACAAAGAACAGTCTCAGTTAAAGTGTGATTGTAACCCGTCCTCCTTCAGTTTGAGTGTTTGATGATTGGTTTACTACAGGGCTGCTCATTCCTGTTCCTCGAGATCTACCACCCTGCCTGTTTTGCAGCTCTCCTTGCACTGCTTGCTGTCGATTACCTGGACCCGGTGTGTTCATTACATCAGAATGTGGAGACATCTGACTGAGCTAATCAGCAGCTGGCAGGGCTTGGAGATCTGGAAAACAGTCAGGGTGGTAGATCTCGAGAACCAGGAATGAGCAGCCCTGGTTTACTGGAAGAGATTTCCAGTAGAAACCCAGCACTCAGCTGCTGTAACAATGACAATTTTTACACAAACTATCCAAAATATTGCACTAAACTAACAAAATAATTCCAAAACATCACAGAAGCTCAATGATATGACAATATTTTCTGTAGAAGACAGTTTATTTTTAACTCAACAAGTGTGGGTGTTCTCCCACAGCCTGTTGGCTGTGCCTCAGATGTCAGGTCTTCAGCTCTCAGTGAGAGACAGATGAAGCAGATGATGATCTGTGGTAGCCACAGAGACCTTCTGTCTACTGGCAGTAAGTTTCCATCTGAAACTTTGCAAGTAACACAGGGAGGACAGGGTCTGAATGAAGGTTGTATTGAATGTTTTTATTTGTGTATAAATATTATTATTTAAATTATTTATGGTTTTCTGATCTGAACTACAGATCAGCTTGTGATGGTAGGATTTCTAAAACCAATTTACGACCTAAACATACTCACGCTGCATATTTAGCTTAAGTCAAAACCATAGGGGTTTGTAATTGGACATTTGTCTGTGACATCATCCATTGGATTCAATTTCCATTGCAGTGTGTAGCTTGGATAATAGGATGAGACAACATGACTTGGAGAATCGATCAACAACAGACAGAATGACAGTGTTGCCTTGGGATCTTGGCAGGTAGGTGATGAAGTCAACAGCGATGTGAGGCCATGGGCAGTGAGGGATGGGTAGAGGCTGTAGAAGTCCGGCTGGTAGTTGACGTGGGTTTTAGCCAATTGACATGAGGTGCAGCTGGTCACGAACAGCGCCACATAAGCCTGCAGGGTATGCGACCAAAAAGGAATCCTAACTAAAATATGGATTTATCGCAACAGGTGATTCCCACACACCGTGCCTGTTTGCAGAGATATGACTTTCACGAACAAGTACGTTCACATAGAAGCTCAAACAAGCTCATTCATTCAGATTCACATTTCACATAAGTTGTGAACACCCATTTCATTGTTTTTTGTTTGTATGTTTATGTTTTTATCAATCCTCCAACATGCACAAGTCAGATGACTGAGTGAAATGATGATCAAGTCGGTAAAAATCTTCATGGGTTGACTGGTAAACTGGTCCGCAGCCACAAAAAGGTTGGGGACCACTGCTGTACACTGATCGCAGCCACCATCCTCGCGGAGTGCAGAGCAATGGAGGAGGTGAAAGGGGTGCCTGGTCAATATGAGGGCCTGTGGAAGGCCTTCTATAAGCAGTATGTCACACAGCTTCATCCTCACGATCCTTTGTCTGCGCCTACAACCTCATCCGCATACAAGCATGGGATGAATGGAAGACCGCCTTTTTGTTCACCTCCGGACATTATGAATATTTGGTCATGCCCTTTGGACTCTGCAATGCCCTCTCTGTCTTCCAGGCTTTTGTGAACGACATCTTCTGAGACATGCTACAATGCTTGATCATTGTTTACATTGACAACATCTTGATCTACTCCAACACCTTAGAGGAACACGTCTCCCATGCCCGGCAGGTGCTAAACCGTATGATCAACCACAGACTGTATGCCAAAGGAGAGAAATGTGAGTTCCATAAGACTTCCATTTCCTTCCTGGGCTACGTGATCAGTGCTGAAGGGGTGGCTGTGGACCAAGGCAAAGTGGAGGCGGTACTGCAGTGGCCCCAGCCAACCACAGTGAAGGAGGTGCAGAGGTTCCTCGGCTTCGCCAATTTCTATTGGCGTTTGATTCCGGGATTCAGCTCAGTGGCGCTCCTCTCACCTCCCTCCAGAAAGGAGCTCCCAAGCGTCTTCTCTGGATTGCGGAGGCCACATGCTCAAGCAACGCTTATCGAAGGATTTTCGAAGATCGATGTACACAGCACCAGTAATATGACCTTTTTCTGAAAACATAATTTGGGCGAGACAAAACTTTGAAGCCCTGTGAGGTTCACCCAGCTCCCAAATGAAAATACAAAGTCTTGGATGTTGTGGATGTGGGGTGCCATGTTTTCTACAAACAGATACTCCTCCACAATTTTGAGACTTAACAATATTTTGCCACACCTCTGAAGTAATCAAAACATAAATAACTTAAATTCCCCATCATCAGTTGGACCAGTGGAATCTTCTCGGATGAGAACAGGAACATCTCCCACATCCATCTTTAAAGTCAATCTTCCCTGAAGAACAGAATTTTGTGTATCTGTATTCATCCAATCCTCTCCAGACACAAAGTCTGTAGTGTCAGACGAGGATGAGCGGTTAAAATTAGTACAGCAGGAGGCATGCTCCATGTTTTACTGGAGTTTCTAAGAATAAAAAAACAAATGTAAATCACAGAAGTTTTGATATTTCATCTTACTTATTTGTGATAGAAGTCCAGCCTCAGCTTTTATGCTTTATTCAAAACAATAATCTCCTGCATAATAACTTTCACTCGTTAAACCAGTGATGTCAGTTTAAAGTTGCACTGATCATCTTTTGATCAATAGTAAAGGTGTTCCTAGTGGTCTTTTAATTCTGATTATGCCATTTTTTGCAAAAAAAAAAAAAAAATTGTCATTTTCTTGGACAGTTTCTGTGGAGTTCATTATAATTTCACCTCTGAGTGATTTCTTGTCACCCATCTGTTTACAAGTTCTCCTGGTAACTTTTAATCCCTCACAACCCCAGCCTGACATTACGTTATTATTATTATTGGAACAAAAATGGCGAACAATATTGGAGCTATCCAACCGTACAGTTTAGAGCCAGATGATGAGGAAAACAGTGACTTACATGGACATGGCCGTCTACAGGCGGAAGCATCAGAATGGAGCAGAGCAGGGAGCTTGTGGCCTTTGTAGTTTTGTTGTCAAACGGCATTTTATTATCTGCTCCAGATTCACAACAAATTGAACAAAGAAATACTCAGAAATGCAATATGAATTAGGATTTTCTTTGTTTATGTCCTCCATCATGAGAAAAATGCCACAAGAACATGTTAAAAACAGAAAAGTTACGCTTTTCAACGGAGTGGATCTTTCAAACACAACTCTCAGAGAACCAGACGTTTTTCTGTTTGGGTTTACATGGCTGTTTAACATTTTACGACCAAGAGTTGAGTTCAGATGAGCAGCAGATTTAAACTTTCAATCAGATGCATCAGATCTGACTAATCGAAACCCTCAAACGCTCTTTCACACCTCCCACCAGGACTGCTCTGCCTGGCTCCTCGCAACCTGTCTGCCCAACACCCACGGTCCGGATGCTGCTTCAATTGTTGCTAAGCATCCCAGTCCACTCCAAGATGACAGCCTGTCCTGCTCTGACGCATACATACAAGTACACACAAACAAAACTGTCAGCCTGCTTATGTTTATATTTAACCAAAATCGGCATAAAACAGCGATTGAAACACGCATAAACAATCTAATAGTTTTCATCAAATACCGGCCCAAAGCAACCACTGACAGCAGAACACAGATTAGAAGGCAGAAGTGCTAGCAAACGCATAAATGAGAGCACAAAAACAAACACGGATGAGAGAGCACAACAACACCCAAACACATCCATATGAGCACAACAACACACAAATACAACAAAACACAACACAGGTATGAGGCAAAGACAATAACACACAATGATATGATTGATACCGTTAGAACAGGGGATTTTGTTATTTATTTTCCCCATGATTAAATTCAAACCTTGATTTTTGGTTCACGGTTTAGTCTTGGTTCAAAATAAAAAAATGTATGACAAAAAACAACAAAAAACCTAAAAATTCAAACCTAAAAATGTTTTTACATTTTCTAATAAGTAAGTAACAATGAAGAAATACCTTTTAGTTGGCTTATACTAAGCCTGGTGTAATGTAATGAAAACAATATTGAATAGATTAAATTGAGCTCAACATGTGTTTGACACTTTCAACATAAATGTATGCAGTGGGGATGCAGCGTTTCACTTTTCCTACAGTTTGGTTCAGTGGCGTAACATTCGGTTCGGTTTTAAACCAAAAATTGTGGCATTCCTAATAATAATACAAACACAGATATAAACAACTCAAGAACACAAAGTATTTACCAGTAAAAAAGGCATCAACATATGCTGCATATTAGAACAAAAAGCCAGGAAATTTAAAATAAACTAAAAAAAACATGCATCTGTTCCAATTTTTTTTCTTTGACGTTCTTTTCCCGCTGTTATTTGAATTTAAACTGCAATATTAGTATTTAATGTTACAGTATACATCAGCTTTTCTCTAGATTTGAGTTCCATTTAGAAGATTTCAATTTGAGTTTATGCATCAGACCATGAAGCTGGTCAGATTAGTCTACAAAAACAAGCAGATTAGAATTTTATTGAACATTTTTCACCGAAAAACAGAAAAAAGATAAACTATAGAACATGGAAAAAAAACACAAGTCAACAAAAAACACCAAATGTCCACAGATGTGTGCAACTCTGTGTGCAAAAATTAGAAAACTAAGATGGCTTTTTCTACTGAAAGAAGATCAAAAATCTTAAATACTCTTTTTGTTGTTCACATTTTGACACACCCCCTCAGGGGTCACCAAAGCAAATCAGCTTTCTCTTACATATTAGGTTTGGCAGAGAGTTTTACCCCGGATGCCTTATCTGACACAATCCTGTATTTTATCCATGCTGGAGACCAGCACAGGGACCCAGGCCGCCTTCTGGCTACATGAGGCTGAGGCTCCTCGTTTGTTTGTTGGACTAGGGATGGAACCCATATATACCCATATATATATATATATATATATATATATGTTAAATCTTACATGTTACATGAAAGAGTTGTTTTAAACTGAATTTAAAAAAATAAAATAAAATAAACAAATTAAAAAATAAAAAGAAAAGCGTGATTGTGATTATGCGCCCCTCCAGCAGATGGCACTCTAGGCGATCGCCTGGCTCGTCTATGCCCAGCGCCGGCCCTGGCCACATGTTTTACCCACGTGAAACCTTGGGTAGAGATGCATGAAGGTGAGAGTTTTGAACACAGAAGCTCAAAACTCTGGCGTTTACGCGCGTTTCCATAGACTTTTCATTGGTAGTGGTTGCTTGAACACGCGTTGGGTTGCATTCTGTTTGCATTTGCAAATTTATAATAATCTGTAATAAAGAAAAATGAAAGACAGATGACTCCAGCTAGAATTAGTGGAGGGACATTCCAGTGACCGTGTCTGAACAGGCTGAGAAAAAAAGAAGCATCCCAGGGACAAGCAAGGGCCACTTCCATAGGGAAGTGGCAGCCCACCAACCTTACAGAAAGAGTCAAGATAAAGGATACTCTTCCTTAAAAACAGGTGGGTTTGGGGTTTTTGGCTTTTGAGCAGCATGAAAATAAAATGATTTAATGTGGTTCCTGCAGTTTCTGAAAGTGAAGAACATATCTCCTTCTTGGGATCAGATGTTTCCATCATGCAACAGTGAATCCAAACTACAAACAAACCTGAAAAAAGCTTTTAAGCCAAGATTTTCACATTCTGCTCATTCTTGGCTTCTCCCTCCACATCGTCCACCCCCGTCATTCCGCTGCTTGTCCTTGTGAGCTTTTAGATCTCATTATCACCCAGACTCAGATTTGTCTCACTTTCTGGCTCCCACGGGGGAGAAGGTGATGCAGCAGATCTTCATCCAGATCCAGTTTTTTCACTGCTAGCCTAAATACACGCATCATGTGTAGCTAAATATTTTAGTCTGAAAGATGAAACTTATTCCCATTTGTTTTTATGCCTTAAGTACAGACGAAACAAAAGATTGAAAACATTTTTGCAAAAAGAAAAAGTAAGACGTTTTCTCTCTACATCAAGCCTTCAACAGTATTTCAGAAGAAACGTCAGTTGGGAGAGTTTGTTCGAAACCAGTCTCTTCTTCCTCGTGATGACAGCCGCAAGAAGAAGGCGTGGCTCTAAAGAGAAAAGCAGAAAAACATTTAGATCCTCCATCCACACTCTTCCAAACCACCTGAACAAAGAGGATTTGATCAATCAGTATTGGTAAAGAAAAAAACTTTAAATTAAATGTTGTATAAATACACTAGTTATTTTTGAACATTATGCTTACATTAAAAACATAACACAAAACTTTCTCTGATTCAAAATATGTTGATTTTTTTGTTCATTTATGACATCCCATGGTCTGACATGTTGAGCGGCCAAGGCAGGAACTGAACTTGTGAACCTCCGATCAGAGGTTGGCCAGAGAGTACAAAGAGAGAGGAACTGTGCTTTGTGTGATGAAGTCTGGAGTGGCAGAGAAGAGCGCTGGAGTTGTTCCGGACATGGATGAGAGCTGGAAGACAGCGGTGAGATAATGAGGTTACAGGGAGCAGAGGTTGGAGCATCCAGGAAAGAGGAAGACCGAAGGACGACATGACAGCGGGATGAATATTTACTGTAGCTACCACTGGCTGCTATGGATACATGCTTGTTATTTTTAACATGTTTGACAGAAAAAAATAAACAGTTAAACTAAATGTTTTGCTGAATAATCAGGTGTTTGCTGCCCTCTCCTGTCAGTTCTATTTCCTCTGCTTCTGCTGCTCTCCTGGTGTTCTTGTGCTTTCCTTTCAGCCTGACCTCGACTTTGGTCTCTGTTCCTCAACCCGGTCATCTTCATTTCTCCAGCTCCTTCAAGTTCTCTCTACGATTCCATCGATTTTTCTCTGGATTCCCAGCAGTCTTTTGTCGGTTGTCAAGACAGCACTTGTGAGGTTTTATCAACTTTTTGGAATATTTTATGTAAAGCATTTTTTGAGCCCATAGTCCAGAGGAAAGTTTCTAATGACCTCTAACAAACGCTCTACAGAAACTATGTCCTAGAAAACGACACATTAAAAGATAACTGGGAACCCTTTTAAAATGGATCACAAGATGATCACAGTGGACCTTTAACATTCTGTTTTTACAAGAATTCTCTCAGAAAATTGTTCCAAAAGCAAATGTTCTGATTTTCATGTGATTTTCCAAAGTTCACCCAAAAACAGTCAGACACAATCATTGTTTGCCTTTACTTAAGAATCACCTTCTGTAATCATGTTTGAGTTACTCATACAGCTCTACTGGATTTCTGAAACACTCTTCCAATTTTCTGAGAGAAGTGTTGCATATTTCGACAGAATCAAGGAGGAGCTGATATTTTTAACCATGACTGTAATTATTTTTTTTCCATCAAAATCTTTCCTGAAATGATGAGTGTCCAAATAAATTTCACATCTCAAATTTATTTTCATTTTCCCATTTTAAAACTTCCTTAGCAACGCATGAACGTGGACGTGGAAAACTGAAATAAACAATAAACAGATAAACAAAATTGAACAGAAGCAGTCCTTTTAATCAAGCGCGTTATCAGAAAACTCCTTGACGTTTAGAATGCATTCACCTCTAATCCTAGCTTCATGTGTTCATTGTGACACTCTCTAAGCTAAAGCGCTGATCAGCTTTCTCAGAGTTATAATTAGCTCTGTCCCCTCCACACAGTCTCCATCTTTTTTTTTGGGGGGGGGGAGACTTGCTGTTGCTGTCACTCTGAGTCTCTGGGCCTGTATCTTTCACCCCCCAGCTCTACTTAAGTGACTTATTGAATAACTTTTATGTTGAAATGTCTCCAACAGGAATTTTTCCCAAATTACTTTCATACAAACATGAGATTAAGAAAAAACTGTTTCTTTTCACTTAATGAAATGTTAAAATAAATATTTTTCAGGTGCTGCTGGTACTTTTTCACTCCACTCACAACTGTCATTTACATTATTTTTTTAAATTATTATTAGTTTAAGATAAAGATGAATTCATGTATGCAGCTATTCTAAAGATACTATTGCAAAAATAACTTTGAATGCCTACTATTTTATTTTTTAAATAATTGTTAGATAATAAACATATTGTTCTCTAATTTAAGTGATTTTACGAATTACTATTATTGATCAAAATACTTTTATGATTTTATTTTTAATTCAAATTTGAACATTTTACATATTTTAAGTTTATTTTGCATTTTTTATTTTTATCATACACTTTACTCTTTTTAATTTAACCCTTTTTAAAAAAAAACTCAAACAAGCATCTCAAACAGCTCTGTTTTTTTTTCCTGACACTTCAGAAAAATAGGTCACCAACAGTAATGATCTCGCCATCTTCCACTTATCCCACATTCTGCAAAACATTATTAAAATGAATCATAACATTCTCTTGGTGAACTTATGAAAATATATTTTTAGGCTGAACTTCTCAAAGATTAATTTAAGCTAAACTAGCTTTCATTTCTGCTGCAGTGGGACTTCTGGGACTTCTGGGTCAATGAAACTAAAATAATGGTAATCGTCTTAATCAACAACTTATTTGGTAAAAGCGAGGCAGCATCTTAACTGTGGACCTGAAAGAAAGTTTGAGATGTTTTACAATAAAAGTCTTCAAACTGTGATCATCTAAATTTATCATTTTCATGCTTAAGCCCAAAAATGAATGAAACTTTTTTTGTTTTTTGAACAAAATCAATTTCCAAGAAACAATCTTTGGAGCTGACAACCAATGAAACTCTTTCAAAATATATTTGTTTGGTAATTTTCATGGAGGGCTTTGTCATCCAAACAAATTAAGAATAAAAGTACATCACCTACAAAAATACAAAATCATACATATCACGCAAAAACACAAAACAGAATACAATTTGGAACGTTTTTTAAAAGAAGGACAAGAATAACCAGAGAATTCACTGTGTAACTGTACTAAGGAGAAAAAACACACAGGTACAATTAAAGTAATGAAACAAATGCATCTAAATGATAAAACTATGATGATAAAATAAAACTGTCAAATTTCATGAAAAGAACAATTTCACAAGTGTTCAAGAAATCAAATAAAATCCTTATTTTAAAAGATATACTTATTCCAAAACACGTAATAAATGGATTATAAACTATTAAAAGTGAGCGAAATGTTAAATTGTCCAGTAAAATGAATGGTCAAATGCACATTTCAATAAGAAATGTAAATCATACAAAGGTAAATAGTCTCATTTTTATTTCTGATGTATTTGAAGCCTGGCTTTAGACATTTTCAGTGATTTTGTTCTGAGCTGAGGGCCTCGTGGGTCCTGGGGGAGTAACATGCAGATCTGATGAGGCAGCAGAACTCATCCTCTCTCCTTCCATTCAGAAGTTCCCAGCCATGCTTTCAGAGGGGCGCCTGCATGGCTCCTCCCACAGACCCTTGTTTGGAGATGGGTGCTGGTCCACCTTGACTTTTAACCCCGCCCCCTCTAACTCCTGGGTGAGGGGGGTGTCAGTAGAGTCACGTGAGGCTCTTTTTAAAACGTAGGTGTTGATGTCAACTGAGTTCTTCTGTGGTGGGGGCTCTTGACTCCATCAGAGGACAAACTGCCCCCCCGCCATTCTGAGGCTTCAAAAGTTTGCCCAGCTGGCCGTGACAATGAAGATTTTACTTTTAGGGTTCTTCCTCTCTTTTGGTATCCCTCTGTCCTGGGGGGACAAGGGCTTGGAGATACCCGAGTATGACGGCAAAGACAGAGTCCACACGCTCACTGCCAAGAACTACAAGTCCGTCATGAAGACTTATGACGTGATGGTGATCTACTACCACAGGAACGTGGGGGGGGACCGTGGTGCCATGAAACAGCTGCAGATAGAGGAGCTTGCTTTGGAGGTGGGTGTCTGCTGAAGCACGACTGCAGATCTGTGGGGGAGTGGGAGACACTAAACACGATCACCAGTTAAGAAGGTTTTGAAGAAAGAGAGATGAATGGAAGGGAAAGGAAAGATTTAGCCACCCATTCACAACAATACCACATTGCATGTGAGAAACTAACACACATTAGACCCACAGTTGACAAGAAACCAAATAAAAATAACTTTTACATCTATTTTCCCCAATTTTTTGATGTGGTTTAGAGTTGAAATTTCTGTCAGTCGTTTCCCCTTTTTCTCAAAGAAACAGAACGCTGTGCTGCTCTGCTGTGATGAAAAGACTCCAAACACAGAACTGCTGGGAATCTCACTACAATTTTGAGTACTTTGAAAAACTGAGAACAACCAATAATGTTAAAAAAAAAAGGTTTTTCAAGTGCAGTTAAGCAGTTACATTTAAGGACGTCAGCCTCTACTGTATGCTTGGTTGATCCTGCTCAACTCAAAAATGCTCAACTTTGACCAACAGGGACTCGGATTTGGTGGTGGGTGGCATCCTTTTCAAAACACAGAAGTACCAACAGTTGTAAACACGATCATGAATGAGAGTTTAATATTTGCCTTTTTCTGCCCGGCCGGAATCAAGTGACACTAAGGCATGCATTTACAGGAACAGAGCAACATGCTGCACTAACAGCTGCGTTTAGTTTTAATCTGAGTTTTTCACATGAAAATTGAAAAGGGAATTTACTTTCCCAACACAGAAACAGCCTCCAGTGGTCATCTGAGGGACTGAAATATTTGCTGTCTCTCGATTTACTTTGAATTTTAAGATCTTGAAGTAAACAAAGAAGAAAAGTGAAGTTAGCTTGTATGTATAATTGTATGTATGGATAAGCTTTTACATATGGTAACAGTCTTAAATGAAATGAAAGCTTTACTAGAATTTTTCTTGTTATATTTGAATATTAAAACTGTGCATCTGAATGCTCTCTTTCTGCACACAGTTCAGGGACATCCTGATGTTAGCAGTTTGTACTCTGTTCTGGCAGTATCTTCTTTCCGAGCCACTGAAATCCTGTCTGGAAATATCCCAGGACGCATCAGAGCCCCCCCATAACCCTGACATGAATTTACATTAGTGACTCTTCTCTCTGTGTTTTTGCTCACAAGCATCATTCTCTGCAGCTATTAATTGGAGCTCAGAGGGACTTGGAAACAGCTGATGTTGACACTTTAATTCAAAGGTTTGCATCATCAAAAACTTGACACTTCCTTTCTTTAAACCAGAAGTCAGCGCTTGTACATTTTTATTCTTTTTACAAGAGGCTTTTTTTCTTAGGGATTTGGTCTGTTGTGGTTCCTAAAAGAGCCTCTGGAGCATTAGTGTTAGACACAAATTTCCATCGAACCCTCTTCACATCACAAACTAGAACAAGTTAGGAGTGGAGGATGGAGTTCAAGAACATTTCTGCACATTCTGAGGTTTCGATATTCAACCTGATTCGTGCTCGTCTGCAGTAAAAGCAGGATTTGTTTGTTTGAATCAGGCCGACACTGAAACTGCAGAGAAAAACCTGGAAAAACCTCCTGACCTTTGCATTCGTTCAGGGAAGACCACTGTGGACCGATGAATTTAAAGAAAGTTTAAAGCAAACGTCTGTCAAAAACTGCACACATTTTATTATAAACCAGCTAAAAAGCTCACAGAGAGTGGGCATTTGATGATGGGACGAGTGTTACAGCACTAACTTCTCACTTGGCTTGGTGAACTCAAGATGATCCAACAGCAGAGGAACAGATGGGGTCAGAAACTGAAGTTACATCATGTTCATGAAGCGGCCAAATGGCAAAACTCACAACACATCTGATGTAACCCGGTTTAATCCACTCTATTTCAGTTCATATCGTTAATTACATTGTAATCTCGTTCTGTCATGTCATTTGGATCATCAGATCTGCAGTCACATGAAGCTGAGAAAAAAGCCTTCAATAGAATCTAGTCAGGTTGCCATGGAAACTGAAGGGAGATCCCACTCTCCTAGGTGAACCCAGATACCTTTGACCCGATGCTACGCACACACCGGGCAGGTGATGGACGTTCAAGAATGTGCTGAATGCAGGTTCTTGAATGAATATACGGTGCTCACACTGGATTGTCGATATCTGATACTAAACCACATGTACTCACAGTTGAAAGAGGCACGGTGCAAAATGTTAAAGTGGCGCAAATCTTGCTAATCTTAATTCAAGCTTTTTCTTTCACAGCTTCATTACAATATATGAAAGACCGGGTCAATTCACAATTACTAATCTCTCTTTCATGATCACTTTTCAAACAGTTGACACTTCCGTGAATTCAAAATGATGCTAGCCATAAATGACTACCAAATCTGAGTCCCTGATTGGCTGTTTTCCATTCTGTTCAATCGCGTGTTTTTTTAAATGCTTTTTAAATGTTTTTTTTTCTACAAATACATTATTGCAAAGAAACATTACATACCAGCAGGATCAGGATTCATCCCATATTTTTACATATTAAGTTATCTGCGATGCTTCCCACTAAATCTTGACCTCTCCCTGCAGCTGATCACTACCCAAGCTGCACTTATCTTTCAGGTATGTGAGCCGGTGGTTGTGCCAAATATTCCAAAGCTGGGCTGGGAAATTCAGGTTCTGTTGCAGAATCTGCTAATTGTCCCAATTTTTTTTTTTCACTTCTTGACTGCAGTTAAGTTAAAAAAGAAATGAAATTGCATTCAGTGTGGCAGACCATGGACACTGAACTGCTTTAAAAGTCCAGCAGCAGCAGCTTGGGCTGTGTCAGCTTAACGTCACATGTATGAAAAGTAAGTGTGCTTTTGAGAAAAGCCTGTGGAAATATAACCTGAATTCTGGAAAAATTTAGGAAAACTTTTAAATGCAAGTAAAATGAAAGACAAAATTGAATTTTTCAATTCCAACAGAACAAAGAAAAAGGGAAAATCTTTCAAATTTGATACTTTTGTCTACTGAATGAGTTATTTTTAAATGTATTGATGCTGACATCCTAAGGGTAGATTGAGAGTAGTGAAACCGGAAGTCCTTAGGTCAAAATAAAAGCCACGACAGGAAGTAACGCTAAAATGATAACAATATTCTCTTGTTAGATTCAGAGGAGCATATTTACGTGCTGATGGTTACCATCTCTTCTTCCCTCCAAACACTTCAAAGATATCTGAACAGGGAGTTTCTGAAGTTTTAGTGTTGAATTTTCGTAGTTTTTTTTTGTTTGTTTTCTAGTCATCTTTTGTGCATTTTTCCTTGAATAAAGATCCAAAGGTTCTCCGTAAGCGAAAGATCAGCAGGGCTTTTTTAGAATGAAGCTGCGCTGACAACCGCAGTCTTGCTTCTGATGCAGAGATTTTGTTCAGTTTTGTAAACATTGCACATTTCTGTAGTTAATTATATTTTTTAACTCTTTGCAGTTTGACTTTTAGGAGCATTATTTTTTTAGAAATATTTAATCATCTCTTAAAGCGCTTTTCATGCTTTTGTTAGTTAACCATCCTCAAAACATTATATCCACTCAATTATTTTAAATGCTTTTTGCTCCATCTATCCTGAGACATTTATTTGAAAAGTGTCAAATTTAAGCATTTATTTTCTTTCCTCTTCTCTATTGGGAGTGAAATACCCAGGCACTTCGCAGGTATTTTAATTTTAATTTACAAACATTTAAACGTCTCTGGAATTTGGGTTGTATACATCTTTTGCTAACAGGCTCATCCATTCTCTCAACACTATGATCAGACAGAATTCGTCGGCTGGTCAGGAATACTCTTTTTTTAAGAGTTCCACATTTCAATTTTAAAGATACTCAATTTTAAAGTGTAAAACTGACAATACAGGGAAAAAAGGAGGCAATTTGAGAACTATAGTTTCCCCAAAATAAAATCTGCAAAGTTTATATAAACTCTGGTTTAGAATTTTGTTGATACTATTATTTGAATTAAAAAAGTACTAATTAATGAAAAGTAGATTGGTTTTTTTTTTCTGTCACAGACATAAAGGTCTTGTGGGCGGTACAAGATTAAGATCAAGAAAAATAAATCAACTTTCAAAATAAAATACCTCAAGCAGACTTACCACAGGAAACTCAGGAAACCTGCTGGATTATTAGAGTTTGAAGTTGCTCTTTTTCTGAAATGAGCTCTTAGTGACCTAAAGGCAATGAAAGTAGCTGTGAATGGTGACAACTTGACGTTGCTTATTTCACAACTTTCCTCTGTGGAGATGGAATGAATGGCGCTGAAGAAGAGACTTTGAAACAGCACAGATTGCGTTTGGCTGCTGTATGCTGTACTGTCTTTCACTTTACACAAAGAGTCAGTTTGAGTGAGATGCAACATGAAGCAGTGTGTATGAAGCTCGGTAGGACAGCTCTGTGGGAGCATGTACATGTGCTCCATCTTTATGGCAAGCCAAAACAGCCAAAAGTGCAAGGAGATTTCCTTGCACTTTGGTTCATTTCCTTGCACAAAATGGTGTATTCACCATTTTGGATGTTTTGTCCAAACGACAATTGGGCAAAGCGCTGGGCAAAAACTGCGTAACAAGTGGTAAAAAGAAAACAAAAGATAATACAGTAAACACTCAAAACCAAAAAGAAAAAAATACTTTTAAAGATAAGAATCCTGCTGCCGTATTTCCTAGCAATTTTTGTTTGTTTTGGCTTGCCATACTCTACAACCTTGCACACTGGCCGCTCCTCTTCTTGCATTGCACCTGCTGCTGAGCGTCTCCCCGTTGACACACTTGGCTCAAATTCTGCCCCCCTTGTTCTTCTTGCTCCCATTTCTGCTGTGAAGCTTGCCAATTGTTGTCTTTGCTTTCAGGCACATTAAGAAAGTGAAGAACAGCACTTTGAAGCTGCAGCTTCCAGTGTTTCAAACTGCAAGGAGATGACAATAACTTGATGTTTCTTCATCCTGTCAGTTACATTCGACTCCTGTGACGCTTCACGTCTCTTTTGTCTAAACTGCCCCTCTCCCCCCACCTGTCTGTGTGACTGTAGCTTGCAGCTCAGGTTCTGGATGAACTCGAGGACGAGGATATTGGATTCGGTCTGGTGGATGAAGAAAAGGCCACTGCTGTTGCCAAGAAGCTGGGTAAGCTAAACTGAATGACACACTCATTTCATTTTAAAAGTTCTTCTAAATTCTGATCCTTGTGCACTTCTGCTGAGAGTAATAAATCCCAACTCTGAAAATAATGAATTTGTCTTTTAGAGTTTGGTAGCAGACTTTTTTCTGGCAAAATTCATAGTTTTCTGTTAATGAAAATAAGAAAGACAGAACTTATTTTTTCATTGTCACTGGCACATCAACATTTAAAAAATGCATGCCATTAACAATGGCACACATCAACATTTTAACATTTAGCTTCCTGACCTGTGGAAAGCTAAAAACTTAAATTGAATTCCCTAAAATAAATGTTTCAATTTATTTGGATCAGTTTATAGATACCAGATGACTTGTTTACCTCTGTTTTTGAGATATTTAACAAAAAGATGAGGAAAAACATTCAGGTTCGAGACATCTTGTGCATTTAAGAGAACAATCACAGAGTTACATGTTCCATAGGATGGGACAGAGACTTTCAATGAGATCGTTTCTGGATGTTAGGTGAGTATCACATACAGGTGGATTCATTGAGATGGAGCAGTGTGTGGGGTCAGGTATTCAGGTTCAGTTCTTTGACTGCATACGATAACTGGACTGAGTGAGTGCAACATCACCCACAGAAAAAATGGCTTACGTACTTAAACGGCCGGGCAAATCGCGTTCAGTGGGAACACAGCTTTACAGTCAATCCTACCAGTACAAAATGTCAATTTCTCTACAGTGTATGGAGATCAATGTTTTTCTCATTGAAATTTAAAATTTGCATTCATTTTGTTTAGAATAATTGTGTTTAGTTAATTTTGACTAAAGACAAATACAGTTTTTAAGGTAATTTTTGTGCTCACACTCACGCACTGGCCCAATAGCCATGCTGTGGAAATACATGCACACATAGATGCAGGAGGACACACAGACATGCACACATAAATACTCATCCACATGCAACCCAACACACACTCAAACAAACACGTGCACGGGAAAATGTTAACACGACCTAAAACACAGTGACAAAGGCTTAACACATAAAAAGCAAAACTACAGGAAAAATGATTTGGACAAAAATAAGAACAGCTCATGGGGTGAACATGTTCATGAGCTTTTTCATTTGATTGGGCTCTAGCATGACAGGAAAGCAGGAATGGGAAGGAAAGGAAGAAGAAGAAACAAACAAAAGAAACCATCGGGAAGAGCCAAATAACACCAACCTGTAAAATAGACTGATGACTTTTCACCCCAATCATCTTTTGGTCTATTGCAAGTGTTCCCAGTGGTCTTTTATTTATGAATGTCTCATTTTAAGCAAGATCAAAAAGCTTCTGTTGTTTTCTCGGACATAGTTTCTATAGAAGGACAAAAGTTCATTTGAATTTTGCCTCTGAGCCATCTGTTCACATGTTCTCCTGCAAGCTTTCAGCCCCACACAACCTCAACATAACATTATCGGTGGTACCAAAGTGGCGAGCAACATTGCAGCTATCCAGCCGTATAGTTTTGAGCCAGAGTCTAGCTCAGCCGAGGAAAACACATGGATCTAGTCGTCTGCAAGCTAATGCAACAGAATAAAGCGGAGCAGTGAGCTTGTGGCTTGCCACAGTAACTTCTACGTCACACTTACAGGCTTTTTCCAACAACAATTTTTTTGCCTGCTCCCGATTCACCACGAATTGATTAAAGCAATACCCAGAAATGCAATTTTAATTTTCTTTGTTTATGTTTCCATCGTCAGAAAAATGCCATAAGAAAATGTTAAAAACACAATTTTCATCAGAGAGGGTCTTTAAAGTTACTTTAGCCAAAACAGACATAATTCCTAAAGTTTCCGATGGCACATGTCAGCTTTGATTTTTCTCCCTGCAGGTCTGGATGAGGTGGAGAGCATCTACATCTTTGCCGACAATGAGATCATTGAGTACGATGGCGAGCTGGCTGCAGACACCCTCGTTGAATTCCTCTATGATGTGAGGATGTGATGGTGATGACGAGTTTTTTTTTTATCAAGTATTTGTTCTCTCTAAAAACGATTTTGTGCGAGTAATGAGTTTCACAGAACTTGGCGTGAGGACTAATCCTTGTAAACAAAATCTCAGCTCCACTTTCTGTTGCTCAAAATTTTGAATGTTAGATTGTTTTTTTTTTATACCAACAGGGAGAAATATCATCGTCCTTTACTTTTTTTTTTTTTGTAACATGTAAAGGACCTTTATTATCATTCTTGAGGCTAAATTTTAGACTGAATACTTTCAATCTTACGTTAAGTAATTGTTTGTGTTAAAAAAGCCCTGAATCAATTAGTCATTAGTTTACACATAAAATAATAACTTACTTTAAAAATAATTTACTAAAAATCAATCAAGTTCAAGGATTGACGCCTGAGGAACACCAACATCGTGGTTTAGTTGTACGCAAGTGATGTTTAGTGAAGTGCACGTCGGTGGTTTAAAATGTTTAAGGTTTATTCTAACCAGGGCTGTTGGTAATTCTCAAACTATATATATTTTTCTAATTCTTCTTGTAATTTTAATTTCCTTGAATGTAAGAGGTTTAATGCACATTATAAAGCATGATGGATGTGGATCGTGTTTTCAGCACAAGTATGAATTGGAATTGAAGCACAGATCTTTGTTTGCATCAATTATAATGAAAAAAAAAAAACATACTAAATTTTATTGGAAAAAAATTTCAAACAGAAATGTTTGCCAAGTCAAGGCGATTTAAATGTCTGAACTCATCTTTACCTCCTGATTACTATCAGTACATGTCGAAGCCCGATTATCTCCCAACCCCTGCAAACTACTGCATTGACTGCTATTGGTCCTTACAGGGGACATTTGGGACTTTTCAATAATAACAGATGAGAAGGGGGGGAATTAAAAAAATGTGACTGGACAGTTGTTTCTCCTTTGGTTGTGAAGCATCTCATCCAGATGATGATGGTCTGAAGAACTTAGAGGTACCACCTGTATAGAATTTTTTTCATCTTACATGTTTCCTACCAGGTGATTGAAAACCCGGTGGAGGTCATTGACAACGACCGCGAACTGAAGGGCTTCTTCAACATGGACGATGTCATCCGGTTGGTGGGCTACTTCAAGAGCGAGAGATCTGCTCGTAGGTTGACTGTCACAATCTGCAGATGTTCCTTTGTTTGTTTCAAACTTGTCAGCGGCTTCATTTCTGTTTTCCTGGACATTTGTTGTCAGATTTCATTGAGTACGATGACGCAGCTGAGGAGTTTCACCCGTTCATTAAATTCTACGCCACGTTTGACCCCAAGGTTTGATTTTCTGTCAATTTATTATGTGATCGCAATAACAAGAGAGCTTCAGTCTTAAGCTGCATTCACACCACCCTCAGCAACATGCGTTCAAGCGACCACTTTCAATGAAAAGTTGACGTAAACACATATAAATGCATGTTTTGGAGTTCTGCATTCAAAACTCTTACGTTCACACATTGCTACTCAAGTTTCCACAACTGTTTTCAGGTTCTACATGACAAATGTGTGGCTATTGAATGAAGGAGTCGGATTTGGTGGTGACATTTATGAAACCAATTGAGAATTGGTAATGGAGGAGAAATTAATATTTGGGATTTGTGCCTGGATACAATTATATCATGGCAAGTCTTTCATAAATCAGAACACAGCTGTGAGAGAAAAAGCTTACAGCAACTGTAGGTGGCGAACATTCGCAGTGGACAGTAGAGAAAGGAAGAAGATCCTCCCTACCTGTCCAGTGGGAATGTACGTTTAGGACGTTGAAGAACGCGCACCACATGCCTGATGTGAACATAGCATTACACAGACAAGAGCTTAATCAGGTTTTACTTCAGAGTTATTAAGAACAAACTATCTCTCTTCTAAACATTTAAGAACTTGGCTTCTCTAAATCTGCTCATTGTACTTCATTTTCATTGCCCAGATTGCCAAGAAACTGAAACTGAAGCTGAATGAAGTGGACTTCTATGAACCATTCATGGATGAACCTGTCACGATCCCAGGAAAACCCTACATTGAGTCTGAGCTTATTGAATACATAGAACAACATGAGAGGTAACACTCTGGCATATGCAATAATCTGCATATTAACTTTAGTCATATTTAAAATACGGATTAACAAAACAGAATAGCAAAAACACTTGGAGAAATGTGCAGCTTTCATTATTTTCTCCTTTTTCTGTCTTTCAGACCAACACTTAGGAAACTCCAACCTCACAGCATGTATGAGATCTGGGTAAGACATGGAAATCGTGTTTATCACAAAACCACTAAATGTAAGGAGCATTTGAAATGAACAGAGAAAACTAGAACGTTTACGACATGATAGAAGCTAGGTGGATTTCATGAGCGTTCTAGAGACTAGATGGGGAAGAAAAGCGAGGCTTGTAAATTGGGAACTGCTTCAAGGTGTTCTTATCATTGTATGGCTTGAAAGAGGAATTGAGGAGGAGAGCTCCTGAAAAAGGAGTTTGCTAAGAATGTTCTGAAGGAGAAGAGACTTTTGGGTAGGTTGATGAATCTTCAGCTGGAAGCTAAAAGTTGTTGTTGAATGTTTTCAGGGGTTATGCCCCTCTGGTAAGATGTGATCTAGAGGAGAAGGAGGAATTCTGAAGGGAGATGGATGAGGCAGGGTTGTCAAACTCCAGGCCTTGAGGGCCGGTGTCCTACATGTTTTCCACCATACCCATCGAGTTTGATGTTCAGGACAGGAATACAGATGAACAGATGGTGGTGGAATGGAAATAACAGCAAGGAAGATATATTTACAGAAACAAGAAAGGCACAGGGTGACACAGAGAAGTGGAAGGTGGAGCATCCATTGAGTATATCTTGTGCAGACGTTGTAATCTGAAAGAGATCAAGGACAACGAAGATGCGGCTGAGGAGAGTGTATCCAGACAGTATAAGATGGGGGTGTGAAGATGACTGGTGGTGACGAAACAGTGGAAGAGGGCAGAGCAAAGGGCCGAGTGACGAGAGTTGAAAAAGGAAGAGTTCTGTTTGGGATTTAGGGATAAGCTGAAACAGATTTGGGGAAAACTGGAAGTTCTTGCAGATGACTGAACATCTCCAGCTAAAGTGATCAGGGATGGTGGGATCTCCCACACCTGAAGCGAGAATAATACCTCAGCCCAAATCCAGGCCTTTGAGGGCCAGTGTCCTACATGTTTTTCAACCAACCTGCCATTAAAGCTCCTTATTGCCTAAACCCACCTGATCCAGGTAATCAGCAGCAGATAAGGCAGGATTTCTGGCAAACCAGCAGGAAGCCAGCCCTCAAGGCCTGGATTTGGACACCCCTGCTCTAGACCAACGACTCCTTAAGAATAATGAAAATTCTCAGAATAAGGTTTTCTCTCTTTCAGTTTCTAAAACAGCATTTAACAAGATCATGCAGGGCAGTTAGCATAAGTTAAAGTCTATGTTTGTATGTTACTGAAAGTAAAGCATGTTCTGGAACTTGACTAACATGAGGAAAAAATGCCCAAGATCCCCATTTAACCCTTTAGCACTGGTACTGTTGACAGCAAATAGAAAAAAAAACATATCATTTGAACTTCCATAGCTCTTCAATTATGTATGTGGTTAATAAAAACAATAAAAGTAATTCACTACAGTAAAAATTTGCATAACACCACTAGGCTGCTTTTTTCAGCTTGAGGATGCCATGGAATTAAAGTATTTGCTTAACAACACACAACACTGGAGCATAAATTTATGTGACAAAGTGTTTAGGAGCTTAACAACTGAAACTACAAAGACTAATTTGTCAGTTCTCCATTTTAATCTTGTTTTTTATTTATTTTTTCAGGAGTTTTTGTTTTGCCCAGCATTTGGGTTAGTCAAGAGATCCTTGCCAGGGATCGTTAAATTTATGGAATTTCATTATATCTTGGAGGTCGATAAATGACGCCACAAAGAACAGGTTCCCCTAAAGATAATGTCAATAACTGCAGTTCAAGAGAGGAGGATGTGTTTGTGGAAAGAAGGCGACATTTCAAACTTGAGTTAAAAACAGATGACCACCCCCTCAAACACGGTCACGTGGGAAGCTGAAGAACGAACAGCCGGGGGGGGGTTGCTCAGCCAAACGCTTCCATCACCTTGTTTAATCCATGTTTCTGTCAACAAAATGAGCTTTAAAGAGCTGGCGGTAAAAGATGTGTGAAAGCTGTTTTATTTTGTTTAATTCAATGCATACAATAATCTAACTTATGTTGGACTTTGTGTTTGGAGGAGGATGACATTGATGGAGAGCACATTGTTGCCTTTGCTGAGGAGGACGATCCAGGTGAATTCATATATTTCTGTTTCTCTTTCTGCAAACTGTTTACTCAAATGCAATTGTGAACACTTAAATATCAAGTGGATAATGAAACGGTTCTAATGACTTGATGGTGTTGAAATTTAAACAGATGGTTTTGAATTTCTGGAAATCCTGAAAGAAGTGGCTCAAGACAACAATGACAACCCCAACCTCAGCATCATCTGGATCGACCCTGATGATTTTCCACTGGTGCGGATGTTTCTCACAATTGAGCACGTTTTGATTTTGTGTGCACTGGACTGGCAGACGGGTGGCGGTTCCCCTTTTCAAGAAGGGGGACCGGAAGGTGTGTTCCAACTCTCAGGGAATCACACTCCTCAACCTTCCTGGGAAAGTTTATGCCAGGGTACTGGAGAGGAGAGTTTGTCCGGTGGTTGAACCTCAGAGCCAGGAACAACAATGCAGTTTCTGTCCTGGTCAGGGAACAGTGGACCAGCTCTACACCCTCTTTAGGGTGCTGGAGGGTTCGGGGGAGTTCACTCATCCAGTCTATATGTGTTTTGTGGATTTGGAGAAGGGGTTTATCCCCATAGTCCCCCATAGTGTCCTGGGGGTGCTCTGGGGGTCCGGGGAGCCTTACTGTCTGTATGACTGGAGCAGGAGCATGGTTCACAAAGCCGGCAATAAGTCAGACCTGTTTGTGCTGCAAGTAGAACTCCTTTATCACCGGTTCTGTTCATAGTCTTTATGGACAGAATTTCTAGGCGCAGCCAGGGTCCAAAGGGGGTCTGGTTTGGGAACCACGGGATTTCCTCTCTGCTGTTTGCAGACGATGTTGTCCTGTTGGCTTCACCAAGCCAGGACTTTGGGGCAGTTAGCAGCCAAGTGTAAAGCGGCTGGGTATGAGGGTCAACAGCGCTAAGTCCAAGGCCATGGTTCAGAAAGGTAGTTTGCCCTCTTTTGGTGGGTGGAGTGCTCCTTCCCCAGGTGGAGGAGTTTAAATATCTTGAGGTCTTGTTCACGAGTGAGGGAAGATTGGAGCTTGAGATTGGCAGTTGGATTGGAGCGGCGTCCGCCATTTTGCAGTCACTGTACCGGTCCATTGTGGCGAAGAGAGAGCTGAAACAAACAGCAGAGCTCTCAATTTACCGTTGATCTTCACTCCAATACTCACCTATGGTCACGAGGTCTGGATCATGACCAAAAGAACGAGGTCCTGGATACAAGCGGTGGAAATAGGCTTCTTCCGTAGGGTGGCTGGGAAAACCCCTGTAGATAACGTGAGAAGCTCGGTCACCCGGGAGGAACTCTGACTAGAGCAGCTGCTCCTCCTCATCGAGAGGAGCCAGTTGAGGAGGCTCGGACCTCTGGCCTGGATGCCTCCTGGACGCCTTCCTGGGGAGGTGTTCTGGGCATGTCCCACTTAATGGAGGAAGACCCAGGACACGCTGGAGAGACTATGCCTCTCAGCTGGCCTTAGAAAGCATTGGGGTCCCTCCAGAGGAGCTGGAGGAAGTGGCTGGGAGAAGGAAGTCTCAGGATCTTTGCTTAGACTGCTGCCCTGTGAACCGGTTCCAGATGAGCAGAAGAAGATACATTTTTGTGTTATTTACACCTTTTGACAGTGCAGTCAATGTGTCCATGTCATGCTGCGTTTTTGCCTCACTTTCAGCTGGTTCCATATTGGGAGAAAACATTTGGCATCGACCTTACCTCCCCTCAGATCGGTGTGGTGGATGTGGCAGATGTAAGTCAACTTTTTCATCTTTTTTCAAAAATCCAAAGTTTGATTAATAGAACAATATTTAGTTAATTCAAAAAAGAAAACCATAATAACGAAACCTTTTCTCTAATAAGTCAGAGAGAAAATGGATGTCCCAATAATATATCTCTGTCTGTTTCAGAGAACATAAAAACCATTGCTCTGCATTTAATGGATAAACGCAAACATTATCAAACACCTTCGGTTTTTTACGGGTCGGCTAACTAACCACGAATGGCTGCGGTGCAGATAGACTGTTTGCAGTCAAAGAACTGACAAATCAGAGTAGTTGTGAGAACAGCGATTAAATAAAACCAGTTAGCATAGAGGTTTACCTTCATGATTTAAGAAAAGTAAGAGCTTGCATAAAGAGTGCATGACTTTTGTCACAAAAACCAGCTACATTTGAAAATAGGGATTGTCTTTGCCTGATCTCTTATGTTTCAGATCTGGATTTTGACTTACTGTTATAAAACGCGCCAAACGTTCACTTTTTCAAAGGGCAGATTTTGATTATTTTAAGTACATTTGTAATAAATATTGTCTGAAGACAAGTCGTCCTATCTAGGTAAATTGTTGCTGGTCATTCATTATTTCAAATTAGTTAAAATAAGTATTTAGCAACAAACAAGAAAGAATACTGTCCCTGACAAAGAGCCCTTCTATCTTTCACCTGTATTAATGTCTTTTGTTTAAACGGGTTTTCTTTCTGTCAGAGGTCTGAATCAATTTGCTCTCATGTCCATGAAAAGAAATCTCAACAGAAAACCCCAAAGATACAATGAGCAGAGATCAGTTGCATTTTTCATGAATGAGTTTCAGTCCTTCGCTGGAGCTAAAGGTTTTGCTTTGAACAGTTTCTGCTCTGCTGTCTGACAGGCGGACAGCGTGTGGATGGACATGGATGACCAGGACGACATGCCGAGCTCTGATGAGCTGGAGCAGTGGATTGAGGACGTGCTGTCTGGGAAAATAGATCCAGATGACGACGATGATGAGGAAGAGGATGAGGAAGACTATGACGAAGATGATGATGAGGAAGACTATGACGAAGATGATGATGAAGAAGATGAAGACGAGGACGATGATGAAGAAGAAGAAGATGATGAGGAAGACTATGACGAAGATGATGATGATGAAGAAGATGATGAAGAAGATGAAGACGAGGACGATGATGAAGAAGAAGATGATGAAGATGAGTAGATGTTTCAGCGCTGGAGCAGCCCTAAGTGGACTTGTGTCTGTCAAACGAGACATTTTTGTGCAGTTTTCTCTTTCAGGACAGGTTTAGGTCCTCTGAAAGGCACCTAACACAAAGGTTTACAGTTGTTTCAAGCAGGACAGGTTGATTCAACACAGAGACAAAGAGTGCGTCTTTTCAGCCTTTATAAGTACTTTGGAATTCCACAGGAAAAGATTATTAAGACATATTCCAATACATGTTCAGTTTGGTATATATATGGCAGCATTATAATTAAAGTTGACAATAATTTGATCTTTCCAATTTGCTAATATTTAATCCCTCATTTTTACCTTGGATGTTTCTTTGGTGCTCTGTCTTCTCTTTTGCATTTCTCATGCGCTCGAGAAGTTGCCTGAGCATCCTGCCTTAAAGCGTAACAAAAAACAGCAACGCAGTCAGTTCTGAAATTATTCATACCCCAGGCTAATTCTTACATAAAGTTTTTTTTTTTTTTAAACCAGAACGTTTCTTCTTGATTGGAAACAAATTAAGCGTCTGTTAAAGTGGCATCAGCTCTTGTTTTCATTTGCGCAAGTTCAACTGCCCCAAAACTGCCAGGAGTAGGAATACTTTTGGCTTTGATAATAGATTTTATTTTTTTGGCTAATTTAGGATAAGAAACACAATTTATGAAAGTGACTTTGCTGTGGAATTATTTAACAATGGATAATTAATAAAAGTTGTTGCTTCTACAGCAAATTATTGGGGGCATAGATTCTGGCAGGCTGGATCAGCAGTGGCCTGACAGAATCAGTGCCCGATATGGTTGTTTTACGTAGAATATGCAGGAAAAAAAAATTCAAAGATGACAATAAACTCCCAGAAGCCCCAGAAACAAGCATATCATAATCATCCACCTTCTTTTAACGCTGTTTGGGAGAAAACATGAGTTTTCTGAAACAAATCAATGATGCCTGAGAACGGGGAAACTCATTCTGGCAGGGAGAGCGTACCTTGGCACACCGGAACATTTCCAAAACCACAACGTAGCTAGCTTCTGTCATAGCGTCACTGGATTTTTGTGAACATTATCTGATGTGCGGCATAGCCTCGTTGTAGTTGTTGGAACTTTTTGTTGTGCTTCTTTTTTTATAGTTTTTATAATTTGTGACGATTTATATTGAATTCTTTTAGCATTGCATTTACCTGCTTGCAAATCAGACACATGATTTTATCCAGCCCATGAGGTACGACAAAGTAAGCATTTGTCCATTTAGCTTAAAAGCGCCTTTTCTTCTTGCCAACACAAAGTTTTTTCCTCTCAGGAACCTGCACTCGCTCTCTCTCTCCAAATCCCACTGTACCTCCTGCTGTGACTCAATTTCTACTACCGTTGTCACGGTTCTTCCTTTCTCTGCAGAGACAATGCCCTCTAGTGGTGAAATTGATACACTTCACCATTGACACCTGGGTGTAAGAACCTTTTTGTCCTGCAGATGTCGTCAAAAACCACGAAACAAAAAAATATGTTTCCAATCTACAGCTGGTTTAATAACCATCAATTATGATTTATTGAGGGCCACAAAAACTCTTCCCGCAGGCCGCACTTTGAGAACCCCTTGTTTACGGGCTCTGCATACAAAATGCGCAGCTCTTGAATGCGGCTTAAAAGTTTAACTATCAGGTCAAAGTTTGGCCAATCTGGACTCTGATTTGGTAGCGGTGTATGGATGGCGCCCCTTTTCATTCACGAAAGTGCCAACCGTTTGAAAATTGATCACAAAAGATAAATTAACAAACCTGTGCCCGGCCAGAAATATATGGCATCAGGTTTTTTATCAATTGGAATAGAGCGGTGAAAGAAAAAGCCTGGAGCAAGATTTGCAACGCTTTGACATTTAACACCAAACCTCCTCCTTTCACTACAGATATATACACTAGTATAGTTTTGCGAGACTGGTTCCTCCAACTTCGCCAGTCTGTCTGCTTACCTTGAGTGTTTGCCCTGGACTCTGGAATTGATCCACCTGATCTGACCTTGTGCCCTGGAAAATCCACTAACCTGTCCTGGACTCACAACATTCTTCATCACTATACATTTTTGTATTGTCTTCTCACCATCACAACATCTCCTTTGCTCTGACCATGACATAAATGGTATCATTTTATGACAGATTTTTTTATACGGCGTTAGTTCACAACTAAAGTTTTCTGAAAGTGCTGAACCTGCACATATCAGACAGATCAGACACAGGATAAGTAATTCAAAGAAACCATCACCAGAACCAGACTCGGTTAGTGAGACCTTCTGCCATGATCAGTTCCAGTCTGAGAGGACATAAAAGAAGCGGACAAGCTAAAAAAAAAAAGTACGGAAACATCTGTTATGAGACAGAAGAGGCAGTCTAGTAGCTGCCAAACAAGAAGAACACGGAGAAGACAAACCAAAAGGAACCAAATGGGTAATTAAACTGAAAGAATTGTACATTGCATTGTTGCACTAAAATGTACATTTTTTTTCTCCAAAGCTTGGGACACTCCTCTGAAATGAATGGCAGAATGTTAACCAGAAAGTATAAAACATTTTTTAAAAATTACTTTTTATACCTCCTTGTGTGCATATTATACTTGATTTGCATTTCTGTAGAAATCTTAGTTCTTTCTTCATCTTGACCTTTTGACACATCCTGTCAGGGGCCGCCACTTAGCTTTCACTACTGCATAGATGGTTTTAGTAGAGTTTTATGCAGGATGCCTTTTCTCTGTTTTTATCTGAGCCGGACACTGGGACAGGGAGACCCCGACCAGGGCACATTTGTGGCTATATAGTTTAGAAATCAGCCATAATGGTCTCACCCAAAAACCCACACTGGATTAAGTTCATTGCACACCCTGGAAAGCAAACCCGGCTGTTTTGCACGCCAGTCCTTCACCAAACCAACTCAACCATCTGTGGAAACGCCAAGGGCTACCATAAATTGAGCATAGGGTGACACCAGCTGATCATCTCCTGCAACTACATACAGCATTTGCTCCTTCCTCTTTATTGCAGTTGGGATTATGTGTTGACAAAACAAACCTGGTTTTAAAAATTGTGTGTGAACAGTTTAAAAAACCCTGCAATTTCGGTATGGAAAACTAAAGGACGTATGCTCCAGAGTGTCGTTAAGGAGCCTACCACATAAAACTGAATAAAAAGTTTGTGCTGCATTACATCTGAACCATTGACTGAATGAGAACGGCAGAAAAGCATGGAAGCATAGGCCCCTTTAACAAGACTAGCCCACTTTGATGCAAACCTTTAAAAGCCAACTAATGCTTCCTTTGATTTTTGTCCATTTCCTGCAACCTTGAGTGGACTTTTCCATCTCTCAAACATCCAAAGTCAAGATGAGTGAGATCATGTAATCAAATTCCCTTTGATGCAGAGTTGTTTTATCAGAAAGGTTTTTCATGATTGTTTGTTTTCACATCACCTCCGATTTTACCATGAAATATATTCAGGTGTTCCAGCGCATCACTGTATGCTCAGAACATCTAAGAGAATCCAGCTTTTATTTTTCTTAAATAATTTAACAGTTTTGATAGAAACATGCAGCTTTTAGACCCACTGGAGATGTGTGCTAATAGCCATCGGCTAGGGAAACTTCTTTCAATCTTTTTTCTGGTATTTATTTTATTTTGACCTCCCCAAGTACGGTACATTTTGTGCCAAAACCAAAATTTTTTATGTACTTATTGATGACTTCCATGTATTTCCATTTTCAGCTATTTTGAAGCTCGTCATAATTTTGCTTTATGTTTTTGAAATGAATAAGACAATCCATTTTGAGACTAAACTCCATAGAACTTTAAACCCAGTCTGCTTTCCCAATGACAATCTACTCTTTTTAAAATCCAGCTGACCACCAGAACTTCCGCCACATTCGGTCAAAAGTTCCGGAAGACACTTTGACCGTTTTACACCCCGAGCCAAAGCTGCTGCTGCTTTTTTGTCCTTATCGTCAGCCTCAGGAGAAACAACTTTGTCTGGCCAAGCTTCGAGTCTCTCTGGTGAGGAGACCCACTCAGGCAAATGCCTGTTGCGGTTTGATGTGGTCAAACTTATAGTGAGTACAGAAAGTATTCGGACCCCCCCCTTAAATTTTTCACTCTTTGTTATATTGCAGCCATTTGCTAAAATCCTTTAAGTTCATTTTTTCCTCATTAATGTACACAGCACCCCATATTAACACAAAAAACCCAAAGAATTTTTGTCATTTTTGCAGATTCATTAAAAAAGAAAAACTGAAATATCACATGGTAATAAACAGTTAGTGATGTTAGGTACACATCTCAAACATAGTAGTGGATCCTTGGGCTGGGCGATAGAGAATTTTTTATCACGATATTATTATTTTTTTATTTTTTATATTAGGCGATAACAATATATATCATGACATAAACCAAATAACTATCTTTTAAATTTGAATGCTCTGTGGCTCATTAGAGAAATGTGTAATAATCAGCAGGTTGTTTAGATGTAAAACATGACAGATGCACTGAAGGAACATGATGTAATATTTTTTTCCCCAGAAGACAAAAAAGGCATAAATATTACAAACTAAACTGAAAATTAAAGCAAAAGCTTTCAAGTTTCAAAAGGGAACATAAATAAAACAGAACACTAAACTGCGTGATCAGTTCCATTTAAAAACAAAGCATTAATTCTACAGATACATTCTGTTTTCAAGTTTTTCAGAACAAACATAAAATTGACAAACATTTTTGTCAACATCCTGTGACTAAGCTAGGAACTAAAAGCATATTCTCTAAATTTCTTCTCGTAGTTTAGACTGTTGCTGCTGTGAAGGTTTTTACTTTGTTGTTTTTGTTGGAGAATTATCGTTTATTTCAGTCTGAGATTGAGCATGCTTGGTGGCACTGCTTCAGGTGATGGAAAAAATGTTGGTGGCATTTCCAGTTTTAGAAGGAACATGTCTCCTCCACAATTTGCAGTGCTCGTTACTCTGTTTTTTGTCTAATTTTAAATAACTGAAATACCTCCACTCAGGGGACGAAATTTTAGATTTGAAACACTGGCCAAGTTGGCTGGTTGATTAAAAAAAAAATCTACTGGCCAAACATTTATTTGCTCGCTCATGCACCGGGACCACGGATGGCACTTCCGGACAAGTTCAACGGGAATACCATGCAATACGGGTTTGGGGTTCCACATTCAGTGCAACTTGTTTCTGTGGCAACAACCAAGCCTATACCCAACGGATGACGCAAAGGTGTTACTGGTGTGCTCTCTTCTGACCAGAGAGGCACATGAATGGATAGTCGAGCTCGGGACTGGGGCATCAATACCCTTCCACTTGTACACTGCTTTTATTCAGCAGTTACGTGAGGTGTTCAACCACCCCGCGGACGGAAAACACCCCAGGGAACAGCTGTACAGCATCAAGCAGGGGCGGCAGACTGCCACCGGCTATTCGCTTCGATTCAGGACTCTGGCGGCACGCACAGACTGGACAAGCAGCTTGCTAGTAACGGCCTACCATGAGGGACTCACCACAGAACTGCAGCAGGAGCTGGCCCTCACTATTGAGCTTGACAACCTGCAGAGAACACGCCAGTCCTGCAACCCAGCCCCCATGAGAGCCATGTCAATATGAATATATTATTAATCTAATCTAAGCCCAATAAGCAGAGGGAATAGGCCGCCATGGCCCGGTTTATCAAACCGTTTTTCCTTTGCTTAGCTCAGCGGAGAAGTATGCATAATGGATGTGATGAAAATTATAATTATTCCCCTGAACTTCATTACAGTAGGTGAGATAGGGGAGCAGTAAGTTAGATATTCTCTGATTACTAGCTAGTCTGGCAATAAGACTGTCCAAAGAGGAATGTTTTAAGCCCAACTTTGAATGTAGAAACTGTGTCGGCCTCTCTTACTGTACATGAGCTGGGAGCTTATTCCATAAAGCAAAGGCTTGGAGGCTAAAGGCTCTACCTCCAATTGTGCTTTTAGAGATTCTAGGAACCACAAGCAGTCCTGATTTTGTGAGTGAAGTTTTCGGTTTGGTTGGTAAGGCACTATGAGATCTTTAATATAGGATGGGGCCATACCATTCAAGGCCTCGCAGGTTAGCAGGAAGATTTTGAACTTGATTCAACTGGGAGCCAGTGAAGTGAAGCTAACACAGAAGTAATATGTTCTCTTCTGTTGGTTCCTGCTAACAATCTAGCTGCTGCATGTTGAACAAGTTGAAGACTTTTTAGAGAACTTTTAGGACACGCTGTTAGCAAAGAGTTACAATAATCCAGTCAGCCTCAACCACCATCAGCTTCTGTGCCCTGGGGTTTTTGACCGTGGCGTCATCCAATGGATGTGAAGTGTCTCTGCCACACAGCCTAACTGCCAAAGACTATGGACTAGTTCTTGCAAAATTTTCTTTTTCCAATAAATATTTAAATCATATTACCGAGATGTATTCAGTTACAGAATGCATAGTATCAAAAATATGATCGTTTCCATTCAGACCTGTTTTTTTGTTTGTTTTGTAATTTCAGTAGTCATCGGGTTTTCCTTTTTCAAATCATTAATTTTGCATATATTTTATATATAAAAAACTGTAGATACAATTTCCATTAGTTTTCTGTTTGCATATTTTTTCCAGTATTTTAGAATACTTAAATGTTCTAGTCTAATGTCTGAATTTTGCTTCAGATTTATTTTTCATTTTAAAAGAACGCCAAAGATTTTATCTTTACATCTTAGCATCCCTAAACTCTTCATGACTTGAGTCCTGCTACTGTGAGATCAAACTTCGTTTGGTTTTTCTAACCCAATATATTTACAATTCAAGCTGCCAAAAGGATCAGTTTCTCTGCATTGTGAACTGCCCGTGGACTATTTATTCCCAACAAGATCAAGCATAAAAATACTATTACAAAAAACACCATTCTGGAAATCTTAACAAAATAGAATTTTAAACAAAATTCACAACTAATTGGCCTTTACAAAATATGCATTTTATTTTATTTATTTCCCAATTTTTAAAAAAAAAAGATTGCATTATTCCCCCTACATCACCAGTTTCATTAGAATTTCACACATTGTCATAATTCATCATATTGCCGTACATCAGTAGCAGTTCATGTTTAGTGAGACCTTATCAAAAGCACGTACAAACTGTAAATGGGGAAAAAAGTAGCACACAAAGTCTGCAATGAAAGCCAGCAATCAGACTTGAATCTATCATTGCTGACCTTTGTTCCTTAAAATATTTCTTTAGTTTAAACCACATTTGTCCTACAGAGCAAATGTAGCTCCAAAAACAAAGCCAGATTTTTTTTTTCCAATACATAAATTAAGGTTTTGTTGGATGGTGTAAGTATGAATTATTGCCCTTTATGTAAAACAGATCAGGTTTAAAACACAAAACAATGGAATGCACAATAATTACCTTGAAAGTGCTTTACCAAGGAATGAAAACATCTGAAACAACATCATCTTCCTCCTTCCAGTCTTAAGCTCATCATCATTAGCTGCCAACCCCTAAATTGATTCAATGACCTGCCTAGAGTCCAGGGATCAGTCTTTGTCAGAGCTGCATTTTCAAAGTCCTTGGGTCTTGAGAGTCTTCAACGACACGTACAGGATTCAGCCACCATGTCTTCAAGCTCTTTGTATTCCACTTTTTTCTTGTGCACAACTAACACGCTCATAGGCATGTACTTATGTGGTACACATGATGGAGGGGGAACCTCCCCAATACCCAGCTCATTGATGACCGTTTGAATGATGGCATGGTTAGGAGAATGGTACCCATAGTGAAGGACCTTTGGGCAGTCACCTTGGCAGTATCGAGGGTTATAGACTGGCGGGGCAATAAAGTAATGACCCCAGCCAAGTTCGTCAAAGGACAGGCGGAAGGAGTGAAGTTTGCAGCGGTTCTTGGGCATGCTCGCTTTGGTTTTGTAGGTAGGAATTTCAGAAATTATAGAAGGAGAGAGTGAGAAAGAGGTTGGAGTGTTAAGAGCATCGAGCAAAGAATCTTTAAGTTCCAAAGTTGAGTTCTGTTTGAAGCTACGCCGCCGGCGAACTGAAGGGTGCCACCAGCCAACTCGCCTCATGATGTCTTCGCCGTTAACCCCAAGCAAATCCCCCATCCACTCCTTTACTTCTCTTTCCTCCTCCAGGTACAAAAGAAGAGAAGGAGCTTCCAGGTGGGGCTCACTATTCCAGTGTTTCCTTCCTCGAAATGGAGCCCACCACCACCATGGGTCAACATCAGGGTTCCCAGGTTCTGTACACCAGTACTGAGCAGTGAGGGTCAAGTGCCCCTCCTCATTAATGTCTCTCCCTTGCAGGATGTGAGCACTGACGTGTGCGGTGATGTCTGTCTCCGTCCACTGCTCATGGGGCTCAAGGACGACCAGGCTTTCGCCACCAAATGAGGCAATTTGAGCCCGGCACTGGGGTGGCTCCACAGTTTGACTGGTGCTTAAGGATGTGAAAGAGGAGGAGCGCAGATGGATGAAGGACGCCCTGACAAGCTGCTCTGAGGGAAGGGTGTCGAGTTTGTACTGCACTGTGAAGGTGTAGCAGAGGTCTGAGGAAGAGAAGAGATGATTTTAACACAGCATGCCTTCAGATACCAAACCTTTTGTATAAGCCAAACTCACAATGAATACACTATGAAAAAATAGGTTATAATATCAACATGTGTTAAATTATGTAAGTAAAATGTAAAAAAAAAAAAACTTTAAAACCAAGCATGTCCATAGTCCGGCTCATGTGCCAAATGCAACTGATTGTGGATTTGCCGATTGGGGTTGACTAAATTACATTTCAACTCATTGTAAACATGTGTCGCTTCTGTGACACTTTAAAGCTCATTTGGAAAAATGTCAACTGGAAAAAAAAAAAAAGTATTGAAAGCCACCACTTCTGGGAGACATTGACACATTTTTCAGCAAAATACAAAACTGTGCAAAATATGCCGTGACTATACCTCCCAGATGAGACTATCTACAAACTATGACAAGCTATCTAGGAATGAAACGAGCAAAAAGGTAATTTTACAGTAACTTTTATTTAGGTTTATTTATTTTGTATTTGAAGTATACCATTGCAGTAAAATGTTCAATAAATAGTTTATTCTAAGAATATCAGGCCAAATGCTTGACCCTCACCAAACCTGGCTCTCTTTGCAAAAAGTTTGGACACCCCTGTTTTAAACCAACTGTGTTATTTTTAAGTTTACAGGTTATGCATACTATACTAGCACATTGTAGAGATGGTCTTTTTGTGACAAGTAGAGTCCTACCCTTTACATTAAAGAAAGCAGTCCCCAGAATTTGATATTCTGTAGTATATTCTATGGAACCTGCAGTTTTTAAAAGTTACTTAAAGCGTCCAACGTTTTGCTTTGAATGTAGAACTGTGGGTTTATCTGAAACTTTTGTTTTTTGAGAACTTGCTATGTTTTTCAATAGACAGCTCATTGGGAGTCGCACTGCCAAAACTTCCTTAAGTTACTCTAAAGGTAGTTTGGTTTTGTTGCTTCATCATGCATGAATGGTGATCTGTTTGGCAATTAGCATCAATTATGAGCATGTGCTGCCAAACTTCTGTTTCTGGAGACTGCTTTCGCAGAAGACTAAACACTTCGTTCACCTCCTGAAGCGGGCCGGTAGTGTACCGACGACGCCGTGGGTCTCAGCAGGCGCACTGTGTTGGATCCAAATTTCCGATGCTGTTTGGGCCTGCCGTCCGGTTCGGCTGCGCTCCGATACAAGCTGAGCATGAACTGCAGGTTTTGGTCCGCTTTCTGCTCGTCCGTCAGCGGCCGGTGGTGCGCTCCCATGTGCTTGGCGCTCTGGTGACTCCGCCGGCTGCGCTTCAGTGTGGAGGGATGGGAGGCCACGTTTCGCCGGGTTGCAGCGCCGGCGCAGGTGGAACACAACAGGAAGAGAAAACAGGTGAGAGCGCAGGTACGCAGTAAGCTGCGTGTGCCGCAGGTCGCTCTCATATTGGTCATAAAACCTCCGGTGCTAGCGAGCTCCACCAACGAGGCTATAGGCCACCATTCTCCTCACGTCCAAGGGCGT
The DNA here is from genome assembly GCA_036245035.1 of Adrianichthys oophorus. NCBI lineage: Eukaryota > Metazoa > Chordata > Actinopteri > Beloniformes > Adrianichthyidae > Adrianichthys > Adrianichthys oophorus. The sequence goes on from BSAI01000105.1 coordinate 3,639,370, forward strand.
GACTCACAAGCGCACATGTCACCTGGCAAATTTGGACATCTGACTTCACTGCGTGACGAAATTGACGGCGACCCCAATTAACCCTTCGGGTGCGTGGAAGCAGCCAACTGGAGCTCAGAGTAGCTGCGTCAGTGGTGCGTAAAAAAATAGTCCCGAATTTATTCTGCATTTTTAGTCAAAGAATATGCAAAACATTCTTAATAATACTACTGCTCATTTTGGTCAGATTTAATATCCTCAAATGGAAATTCTCTGGACGAAAACTGAGCTTCATTGCACTCTTTTATGAGTACAATTTATATAGAAATAGTATATTTCGAACTGTGTGTGATATGTTCAGTATTTTGTCACAAAGCCCAAACTTTAGACTTATTTGTCATTTATTTATATTATTTTTATTATTATTTTGTTTAGTTATACATGTGTGAAGATAGTTACAGATAGTTATCAGCAGGCAAAAACAAATTGTAAACATTTTTTTTTCCACCTTAAGCCAAATGATGCTCCATATTCTTCTAAATATAGACATGAGACTACTCTTAGCAACAGTTTTCAACCCTGCAACAACAACAACAAAATATTGTTACAGGTTTGAATCATTGTTACAGGGCTGGAGTTTGAACAATTAGAATCAAATAAAAAGTACTTTTAATATGTTGATTTACAGTATTTGCATGAAAAATTACATACAAACTAGTGATTACAACTCATAAATGAGCAGATCATATTGACCCAATTTATTAAAAAAATAGAAACACAGGATATCCTTTTAGACTTTGACCAGCTTTTACCTTTTTTTTGTAAAAAAGTTTTAAAATCTGTTTTCCTTTTGGCTTTTTTTCCATAATTGACTTATTTATGAAGAAAGTAGACTGTCCACATGAAAAATAGTCATTGCTGTTATTGATAGAACTTGTGATTCTGCTGCCATCCTGTGGAGAAAATCACTAAGTGGCTTAATTAATTTCCATATTTAAAGTTTGCTGTAAGGAAACAGGTCAACAAATCTTTCAAATGATAAAAATGTCAACTTTTTCTGCATGTAATAATAATAAAATATGATTGCCTGACTGTGATTGATTGCAGAAAGGAAGTTAAACCCAACTTGTCAGAAAAAATGAAACATGAGAGAGGATCAAGGTGTGCATGGACAGTAGAGCTGCCTGGTTTGTAATGGAATATCTAATTTACTTATAGCAGCATGGATTTGTTTTTAAAATTTCCTTTAGATGTCTTCTTTATGTGATGATTGAACAATGGTTGAGAATCAAGTCAGAGTTTATACGTTAAATTTGGTGACGGAGCTCATTTCTTGTCGTACGTGTTAACTTTGCAGCCTTGCTTCTTATATGTCTTTATCGAGAAACAAATATAAACTTTGTATGTTTTTAAACCAGAATATTTTTTTATGAGTCACTCTTAGACATCAGCCACAAGACGGCAGAAGCCTGTGAGGATTTCATTGCCCGCATGTTTATAGTTGCGTCCTCTGGATAGAGTTGACACATTGCAGTTGAGTGGATTAAGAGGATAGAAAATAAAAAAAACGGGTCTGTGGAGGATAACTTTTGAGATTCTTAGAAAAAGGATGCTTCCTGGCTAAGTTCAGCAAACCGTTCTCTTTTTCATACATACAGTATATTACCAAAAGTATTGGCTCACCCATCCAAATGATCAGAATCAGGTGTCCTAACCACTTGGTCTGGCCACAGACCACAGGTGTATAAAATCAAGCACTCGGGCATGCAGACTGTTTTCTCAAACATTTGTAAAAGAACGGACCGCTCTCAGGAGCTTAGTCTATTCCACATTTCAGACTGCATTGTGCCAAGTGGGAAATTTGGTGGAGGGGGATTTATTGCGTGGGGTTGTTTTTCAGGACTTGGGCTTGCCCCCTTAGCTCCAATGAAAAGAACTCTGAATGCTTCAAAATACCAAAACATTTTGGACAATTCCATGCTCCCTTCCTTTTGGGAAGAGTTTGGAGCGGGCACTTCCTCTTCCAACATGACTGTACACCAGCACACAAAGCAAGCTCCATAAAGACATGGATGACAGATTCTGGTATGGATGAACTGGACAGGCCTGCACAGAGTCCTGACCTGAACCCCATAGAACACCTTTGGGATGAATTAGAGCAGAGACTGAGAGCCAGACCTTTTCCACCAACATCAGTATGTGACCTCACCAATGTGCTTTTGGAAGAATGGTCAAAAATTCCTACAAACACACTCCTCAACTTTTTGGACAGCCTTCCCAGAAGACTGAACTCTATGGGTTAGGAATGGGACGGCACATCAGTTCATATGTGAGTCAAGGCAGGTGAACCAATACTTTTGGTAATAAAGAGGATGATGAGAATCATTTTACGGGACATTTACATTTACATTTGACAGGACCAAGTTAGTGTCAAGATGTGCTAAGATAGCGTCAAGTGTCTTTTTCAACACCAACTCATTCAAAAACAGTCTTATATTTAAGGAGGCTACAATCTGCAGGTTCTGTTGACTAGTCAGGTCTGAATTTAAATTAATATGCAGAGATGATTAGATTCCAGGCGGCTCTATCAGTTGTACAACTTTGTCTCTTCTTTGGCAAATGGCTCATTTCATGGCACTTAATTTATTGTAAAAGGAACATTTTAATTCTGAAGTAAAAACTGAACTTTGCATACAAAGATGAATTTGAAGGTAACATAGTTAAATCAACCAGAAAACAAGAAGATTTAAGGATTTATTTATTTTTTGCTGCTTTTTGTAAAAGCATGAACCAACAATATTTGTTGGTTGTAAACCCATATCCTCCAACATTTTTTTTTTGGTAAAAGTCATTTTGGTAAAAGTGTTGTTTTCTTTTTCATGACTGGGTTTCTTTATCAATGGCTTTAAGACACTACTTTGAGATAAGTAAATGATACTTTAAAAAAAACTCAATAAACAATAATTAAACTTGTGTTTATTTACTTCAAACATTGGCTGTTTTAGCCCATATTTTAGAGTTAAGTGCTCCAAAACATCTGCTCTGACACTCTGAAAGTAGTATCATGCCTGTTTAGTTATGCAGAATGCAACTTTGATGTCAAATTTCATTAGACTATGTATAATGTCAATAAAGGCTTTTTAAAATTATATTCTATTATAAAATTGACCCTATAAAATGAAAGCAATTATATGCGTGAAGTAGATTATTTTGTTGTTGGGTTCGCTGGAGAAGAAATTCAAACTAACAGCCAGTCTGCACTTCATTTGTTAGCACACAGTTGCAGGAGCTTAAAGATAGTTTTTAGTTGATCACCGACCTAATAAACAAGGATTTGCTAATCTTTATTTTTTCATGATATTTATTCAATATTGCAAGTTATAAATTAGCCAAACAGATAAAGAAAGGCATGTGGTGCCCACTGGCCCCCTCTTCCAACGTTTGAAACTTTTGATTGACAGATTTTCCAGAGTCTGCTTTCAGTGGAAGGGGTGTGGACGTCCACCAAGCTCACCCCTCATTGGTGAGAGTGGTTGTCAAAGAAACCTTTACTCAGACCAATCATGTTGTTCCGGTTCCAAATGGTGATGCCCGTATCACTGAAAAATGGTGACGGAATTGGTTTCATTTCACTGGAGCCGGAAGTAAGACATTTTCTATAGGTGACGTCACACTCGCTCAGTTCAAGTCTCTTTTACTGTCAGTGAGTGAAGGAGAACATAAGACTGACCAGAGGCTACAGAAGCCATTTTTTCATGTGAATTCATGTTTTTTTTTTATTTGATGAAAAATACCTGACTGTGATTATCTTACTACAATAGCAGAAATGTGTCTTTATGAACAAAACGAATCCTACTTTTATTATTCAAATTTTTACTTAAGACTTCAGACCGGAACCGGACTTTTGACACCGGAAGTCAATGGAAAATGCCAAAGTTTTAAAAAATAAAAGTCTTGGTTTTACAGTCTAACGTTCGTCTGTGAAGGAACAGCTCCACCGGAAGTTGTCCGTGGCCTGCACTAGCTTGATGTTGGCCAAAACTTTCTGCCCTCCCCCGTTTCCTCTGATCCCAAGCTTCCACCATCCATTTGTTGTTCATGCCGGTGACGCGATGCGGAGTCCTTGGGAATATTGTCGGAACCGCGGAGTTGACGGACGGCTAGCCTAGTGCGCAAACCGACATATCAGAAGAGGTCCAATGGACCGGCGGGAGAGGATGGAGACCGTCGAACAGCTGGTGTCCTTCCTCCACATTCAGGTCCAGTTGAGCGGGGGCGCACCCTGGGGGTTCACGCTGAAAGGAGGGCTCGAGCACGGCGAGCCGCTTACCATCACCAAAGTAAGCTGACCGCCTTAGTTCGAAAACTTTCAGGCTACTTTTCCACGCATGGAAAGGTGTATCTATCACATCACTGGACGAAAATGTGCACGTTCACGTCGAGTGTCTGCTGCCGGCAGTTGATCTGTTATCTTGAAACGTGTATAGTAGCATTTACACCTTTAATAATACATTTTTTAAGGATGTTGTTGCAAACGCGGCTGAAATTCGCGCCTGATTTTAAGCATCTGATTTGGGAGATAAGGATAAAATCAAAGGAAATCTCGGTGTTGCATTCAAAAGAATCCTACCCGAAATCTGCAGCACAAAGACTAGATTTTCAGCAAAACTGTGAAAACTCACTGGTGTATGTCACCTTAAAATGTATCTGTTAGTTAGTTTATGGATAGATTGATGGGGAGTTATATTCATGTAAAAACAAAAAAGAAGAAACCATAGTTATTGTTCACTTTTCGGATTATCAGGGGTTGCCACAGTTTTACGCCAGATGCCCTTCCTGACTCAACTTTTTTTTTTACATTTTATTTTATTTTTTTTATCCGGGCTGGGGACCAGCACAGGGGCACCCAGACTTAGGTCCCCTTGTGGCTTCATTGTTCGGCAGTAGCCAAAATCCATTTAAAATTTTTCCAAAAAGGAGTGATTCGATACGGATGTTTTGTTTGGTTATTTAGAACGCCAAATGAATGGACTTTTTCTCCTCCCCCTCCAATTTTTTTTTGTTTTGTTTGGCCATACCAGTGTGGAAACTTTGACACCTTTAACAAAACTAGATTCCTGAAACATCAAACCAGACGGATCTTGCAGAAAATCCAGATTTATTAATTAAGAAAGTTTATGATTTGTCCCTGCTTTGCAAAGAAAATCCATACTAGTTTAGATTTAAAGGGCCAAAATCATGCAAAATGAACTTTTTTGAGCCCTTAAAGCCTCGTTTCCACTGAGTGGTATGGCCCGTTACGGTTCAGAATGGATCTGGCTATTTAAAGTTGGACCGTTATGGCACATGCAGGGTGGAGCTAATAACAACAACAATGTGATGTCACCCAGCAGCTCATTTTTTTCTTGGCTTTTGATACTTTATATACAGGTCATTTAATGTTATTTGAGAGAACATTGCAGACTGTGAAGGGGAATACAGCCGCTTACTTGGCTTTTTTTTGTAGTAAAGACCTTCTGCCAATCAGTTCCAATTCTGCCAATTTTATATTGGGTCAATCTTATAACGGAAACACTCAAAATACTGAACTGGACTGGATCGTACCACTCAGTGGAAATGAGGCATAATTGTATTATAATGTTAATTCATCACAAAAAACAAGCCCAACAAGCCGGTTTTAGTTCCATTTAGGCATCCCTGAGCTTTCCTCTAAATCCTGGTCTCTGAGCACCGGCCTTCCCAATCTGTGAAAACAAGTGGGTCCTCACATTGTGACATCACAAAGTGGGGGACAGCCCCTTCTAGGAAGAGTCTGCTCTGTCAGCACCGCCCCCAGGCTAACACACACACCCACTTTCTCCACGGAGCTAGCGGTGATCGGCAAAACGATTTCATTTTATATGCACAATACAAACACAATAGTTTCCTCTGCCTTTAGCAGCTTGGGTACTTACTCTCCAAAATTTGGCAGCTGACCAGACATTTAAAAGAGACAGGCATCAGTTGGAGACTGCTGTTGAGTCCATTACAGGCAGAATGGTGATGGCTAATGGGTTCATTTTGCGGTGAAATTCAGCCATAATTGTACACAACAACACCAGCAGAACATTCCAGGATTTGTTGCAATGATGAGAACATTGTATTCTGTTCTGATTAGTACTGCCTGTGTACGTTTCTTTTCTCTTTGAATCGTCATCAACCTCTGCATCAAAAATCCTCTTTACTTTCATTTTCCTGGAGACAGCCGCACCTTTCCGTCTTTGCTCAATAATCCATGTTCAAAACAGTTCTTCTGATTTGTCGCTCGCTTTCTTTTCACCTCCACCAGGCAATAGTTTGCTTGTCGCTCCTTTTTCTGCTGCCATCTTTTCAATATCATCCATCTCTTCACAACAATTTGAATAAATAAATACTGAGAAATGCAATTTTAATCTTAATTTTCTTTACGTATGTCCATCATCAAAAAATGCCGTAAGAACATGTTAAAAACACCAAAAACATGACTCATTGGAGTGGGTCTCCAAAGATTGTTGGTCACTTTTGAAAGGTTAGTTGGTTGTTTGGCCGTCATCCATTCAAGAAGGTAGTGAAGATCCCTAATGAATGTCTTCAGGCTTGGATCTGTTGCAAACAAGGAAAACATCTTTGAAAATGAAAACAATTAAATATTAAATATGAATGTGCTTTTCTTGGGGTGAGCATTTATTCCAAAATTACACTTAAATTTTCTCCTATTTCTTCTGTTGAGGAGCCACAGCAGTGGCAGCGGTTTTAAATGTTGGCTGATGTGCATTTTGGTTCACCACAGTGTGGGTAATGAAGAACTTTGGCTCAGTCATATGGAAACTTCTGCACACACAACCACACAGCTACACAGCCCATGGGAAAATATGAGTGGGACCATTGAAGGAGACTACAATCAGGCTGTGTTCTTTTGCACTTGTGCATCTAGTTCAAACTTGCACACTTTAACAAAGAACTTGAGAAGTCAGAAGGCAGTTGAATGAAGTATCTTGTGTGTTTAATAGAGATCAACCGATATGTTTTTTTTGGTACCAATATCGGTCATTGTTTAGCAATGAGACTGATGAACACTATTTGATGCCAGTATCCCTTTTCAGTAAAAGGGAACATATGGCCCCCACAATTTTGCATTGTACAAATATATATATATATATATATATATATATAAAACACAATATCTAACACAACAAATAAAAAAATGAATAACAATTGAAAAATAAATAATAGAGTTACTAGGCTTAAAAGCATCTTTTATAAAGTTGAACGAAACCCTCATAAATTACACCCGAGATTTTTTTCTGCAATACATTGATTAAAATTTCAATTTAGCTGAAATGCGAGACCACATTTTGACTGCCTCAACTCAACATACTTAACTTATTATAATTACAAATTATTTTATTATTTTGTGATAAACCCATTAACCATAACCATGCTGTTTGTCTGTAATGGTGAGAGTTATTGGGTTCGTTTTGTGATAAGATTTGGTCACAAAACGCAGACAACACCAGGCGAACATTTCAGGATTTATTGAAATGATGATGACATTGCATTCTGTTCTAAATAGTACTGGTTGTGTACGTTCCTTTTCTCTTTGAATCATCATCAAGCTCTGTATCAAAAATCCTCTTTACTTTCATGCCAATCATTTTCCTGGAGACACACGCACCTTTCCATCTTTGCTCAATAATCCATGTTCAAACCAGTTCTTCTAATTCTTCGCTTGCTTCCCTTGCACCTGCACCAGGAAATGGTTTGTAACTGTCTTTCCAATGTCACCCATCTGCTTGCACCATTCATGCAGATTCCTCACCCTAAAGTTAATTTACGTATGCCACTGCATGAAGTTCTTAACAGTAAATTGAATGAGCGTTTTATGGCCAACGCTACACTGCCTCACAATACAAACGCCACGGACAGCCAGTGTCTGCACGACTGTGCACAGCGGGGGTGGGGGTGTCTTTAAGAAACCCGGCCACTATAAAGCTCGGTGTCCAACAGCAATCAACTCCTGTTAAACCTGGTGGATTTTGGAGACAGAACACATTGGAAGGTATACAGTGTTGCGCTTTTAAAATCAAAGCGTTTTGTTGAGCACCGCTAGCTTCTTGGAGAAAGTGTGTGTGTGTGTGTTAGTCTGGGGGTGGTGTCGGCATACAGACTCTTCCTAGAAGGGGCTGTTCTCACTTTGTGATGTCAGCTCGTGAGAACTGGCTTGTTTTCTTGGTTTGGGAGGGACTGTTGCTCAGAGCGCAGGCTTTTAGAGGAATGCTCAGAAATGCGTGGCCAGATCAAAATACTGCTTTGGGGTTGTTTATAGAGAGGAATAAACATTATAATACACTTAAAAGCTGGTTGATTTTGAATGGTATAGGCCCTTAAACACCATGTAGTTCATCAAGACTTCTGATGTGGATCATTTATGTCTTATGTCATGAGCAGCAGGATTCTACTCCTCTCAACTCAGCTTCAGTACACATTTCCTCCAAAAGTACAAGTTTTTGTGTCTTGAAATCTCTCAGTCAACACAAATTAAGGTAAAATATCAAACAGACATTATTGCTCTGCAGTTTTCTCTCAGACGGATGGTATCTTGCTCTTTTTCGGCTTTTTGTGTGACAAACTTTTTTCAGTATTCCATCATTTCCGTGAGCTTCCCTGCAATCAAGCTAGACTGTGCTGAGTTACTTAATCTCTAAATTACACATACCTTTACTATTACAGTCTGTTGCCATATCATCGTCATCCTTGTCTCAAGAGATCCACAGCACAGACATATCAGGGAGGTACTATTCAAGCATAGCTGCCTCTTTTCTTCATTAGGATGTTACAGTGTTCTGCTTTCATTAACATTACAAATGCTTGTCAGATTTCAGGGGAGATTTCTGCATTTACATACCTTCAAGACACTCCTCACTGTCGTGTGTGTATAAGGATATTTCAGCATCCACTTCTGATTGGCTTTCACTTGTGCTGTGGCTTGTGTAACCAATCAGTTGATGTCATAGGTGGGACAGTGCTGGAGACAGAGTGGCTGGATTCGAGCAAGAATAACCCTGTATTAAATTGATCTTATGTTGGCCAATCAAAATAAAAAAGGCCAATGCCCCAATTCATAACATATCAATTATAAGTGCTGATTAGCCCCCGTAATCAGTTGATTTTGCTGGTGTATTCAGACTGAACACATATTTTTTTGCTTAAAGTAAACCAGAGTTTGTTTCCCCCAGTAATTCGGAGCAAATTTTCAGTCTGAATGCAACTAAGCAGAACCTGGTCTGGGACAAGGAACTGCTCTCAGGCCCATCTTTCGAGGGGGTTTTGGTTCGTTTCCAATCGGTCTGAGCTCCGGTTCGGTCTGACTTTCCTCAATGTAAATTGACTTTGTGCTCTGAATGGATTTACTGGACCAATACAGCCACCGTAGCCGGGCATTACGGGATGTAAACAGAGTGGAAAGGAAGCAACCGATGAGCCGTGGACAAATGTAAAGCAACGATGAGACACAGCAACTCATTGAAATGTGGTCAGATGAATGCAGGCTCATTAAAACAACTTCTAACCTCATACACATTGCTTCTCACACAGTTTTCCCGACAATTTATATGTCATAAACGCGTATGGCGTGGCTACTTAGTCGTCCCCTCCACAGTAACTGCCTTGCAGCATGCCTCCGCTGTACCAAAAAGTAAAATATAGTGAAATATAAAGTTTGAATAAGTGCACTATCCTGACACAGATTGCAAAATGAAGGACTTGTATTATTCTTTCTCTCATTTCTTTGCCCTGCCCCCATAACTGTTGGCCAGTGACTAAAGAGATCTTTAGTCATTTTGTTTACAGACTTGGGTTCAAATCAGAAATGTCCAGTGGACGTCAGTCTGAATACAGACCAATTTCAAGGTTCAGGACTTTGTTTGGACCAATGGACTTTTCCAATCTGAAGACACCCTTTGAGAACAAGAGGGGATGCACAGAAATAGTCTGCAATTCTGTTTGCATCAACCAACACACAATTGTTGTATTTCAGAACATTTTTTATGAAGAGATCAGTGTATACAGAGAAATATGCATCAAAAGAAAAGAAGGATAAAAACTTTTTTAAAATAAGATTTGTTGCTTAAAGAAAAAAATCCTAAGCTGCTTGTGGAGCTGTTTAGTTTTTTTTTTCTTTCATACATGCACTAGAGAGTTTGTGCTTGTTTTTATTGGTAAGCTTTCCAGATCTGCAGGAATCTTGAGAATTCATATTTGGACTTTTGGGGGCCGTGGATGCCTTCTAACTGTGAACACTTCAAAGGGGGGAAGGGTGGCGATACAGGCGATTTGGTCAACATTCCACCAGAAGCATAACTAATTACTGCAGAGGACGTGAGTGTGCACTGTGCATGGGTGTGGTATTTCATATACACAGTGTTTTTAGACTGCCAGACTTGCTTCTTACTGTTGTTGGCTGGCAGCGGCTTGTTTGTTCTTTCTGGCAGTTGACGAGAGTGTCTGTCCTACTGGTTTTGTTCAGTGTTTATGTAAAGTAAAAGCTAATCCATTAATCACTAAAGGGAAACTAAATTGTTTTAATTGTCAGTTATAATACTTTAAAGACTTGACATCCCATTGCAGTTTCAGTAGAAACACTCGAAAAGAAAATACTGCTGTTTTACTGGTTACCTTGGTTCAAAAAGCAACATTCCAGTTTTGAGAATTGTTTTAAAATGTTTCATTTGTCTACTCAAACACAGAAAAAGCCTTCCTCTTTAGCGTGCACACTTTGTCACTGTTTCTGAAACTGCAGGATGACAATTTTATACTAGCCTATTCTTTTTGTTCATTTTTTCCTCTCTTTTTTTACTGTTACACCCATCCACACTGTTGAAAATATGGGAGATGCCCATGTGTTTTTCTTGCTGTGTCAGTCACAAGTGTACAAGTACTGCATTCACAATAGTAAATATTCAACCCATTCTTACTCCTAAGTCGTCACATATTGACGCATGGGTAAGGACCCCTTAATGTCAAAAATTGACACCTTGGGTGTCCCCAACTTGTCGTTGTTTTGGAGCGCTGGCTGTTCCAATTAAATCAAGGCTCCCCAACCTCCAGGCCCCAAACCGGTACTGGTCCAGTACCAGATGGCACCAGCACCCTAACCTTAACCAGGTACCCCAACCCTAACCTTAACCTGGTTTCAGATGCGGGACCAGTTCCAGACATGGACCAGGCTAGGGTACCAGTACTGGATGCATCCAAAATGACTGGACCCTTGATTTAACCGGAACACCTCAGGATGCCCATATGAAACAAAGTGCATTGTGAGACATTGCATCTAGAAGAAGAAACAAACAAATTTTATATTTAAAAAAAAAGTAAAAGAAGCAGGGGATGTCAGTATTTACTACTTGTAGAGCTCTTCAAAATAAATAAACCGGATTTCTCATCACCTGCGTTCTCCCTGATGAGATCGAGGAAGACTCCCACACGTGGCGGGAGCTTCAGGTTAACAATTTTTTGGACAAGCGCAAAGCAATAACTTTGACGCATTTAAAAACAAAGATGATAGACACAAATTTGACGCTGGGGGGGATATCCGTGGTACACGTGTGTACCGAACCGTGGCTAGTGATGTGTGATGTCTGCACCCCTACAAGTTACAAATCAAGAATTAGACACACACAAATTCTTTGAGTCTATTTTCTCTCCATAGTTTGCACATTGAATGTCCCACCGAGAAGAGTTCAGTGGAAAACCAAGATGCATTTAGGGGGACTATGTCTCTTGGTTGCCCTGGGAGTGCCTTGGGGCTCCAACGACAGATCTGTAGGAAATTTTGTGGAGACAAAGGTCTATACATCTTTGCGTAGGCTGCATCCCCCTTGATCCGACCTTAATTAAGCTGGAGAAGAGAGATGAATTTTTATCTAGATTGGTAGCTACACTTTGTGCCACTTATGTCAAAGTGAAACTAAAGAAGATTGGTGATTATCTGGAGTTGTTAAAACACACAGCCCAATTAACAGAAAGATTGGCGCTTAAGAACAGTAAAAAGTGGTGCTGACAAGCACGCCTAAAAATCCTTGCGATTCTTTACTGAAGGTTTGACAGGAGTGTAGAAAAAAGGCAGATTTATGTTTTTTTTAAGTCAATATTTTATTTATGTGTATGCACATTTCCACTAGATTTTCACAGCATGACAGTATGATTGCAAATACAAAAATAAACCACTAGCCTCTAGTGCTGTTGATGACTGCCTGGGAGCTTTTGTCCTCTTACATCTTAACGTTTTTTTTTCATCTTGCCATTTCGGTACATAGAAGACCATGTGAGTGTGGGAATTAGAAAGGGAGAAAAGCTTGACAAGGCTCTGACTGTAGGGCAAAGTAAAGACATATTTTAAATGTATTTAATTCATAAATTCACCACTCACAATAAGTTAGGGAAATTGTTATTTACGTGAGTGCTTTTCCTATTTTATCAGAATTTTATAGATACAAAGAAGTTCCTTTTGATAATTCTAATAATGAATGACAAGAAGCACCATTTGTATTAGTTAGATATTTATTACTCCCAAAATTAGGTCAATAATAAAGAGAGCTGGGGCTGCACGGTGGCGCAGTGGTTAGCGCTCCTGCCTCACAGCAAGGAGGTTCCCGGTTCAAGTCCTGGCTGGGGGACCTTTCTGTGTGGAGTTTGCATGTTCTCCCCGTGCATGCGTGGGTTTTCTCCGGGTACTCCGGCTTCCTCCCACCGTCCAAAAACATGCTTCATAGGTTAATTGGTTACTCTAAATTGTCCCTAGGTGTGAATGTGAGTGTGCATGGGTGTGTGATTGTGGCCCCTGCGACAGACTGGCGACCAGTCCAGGGGTGTACCCTGCCTTCGCCCATGAGTAGCCGAGTAGCCGGGTCATTATATATCATTATTGAAATTAAAGCTGCAGCTTCAAGGAGCCAGGAGGATTGAGCACAACATCTGACAGGTCACAGCTTTCAGTGTAACACAGACTCTGTTATGCTACACAGACGCTGCTAAACAGTGGATTCAGTTCTGTTATTATTTAGAAAATAACCTTTTTATGAATGTGCCATGAATTAATCTTGTATTTATCCATCCCGTCTTAAAGGCCGGACCGTGAAAATACTGTTCGACTTGAAACCGGTCGGTTATCACACAGGACGAACAGAACAGCTAGTTAGCACCAAAGTATTAGCGGCTGGCAAGCTAGCATTATAGCATTAGTGTCTAATAACAGTGCTGTCTCCAAATCATCACGTTTTATTATTCTGTCTGTTGCTGCTTTAATTGAAGCAGCTACTATCGAGAAAAAAGTGCTATTGCGATATTGATAACTATCGTTTTATCGCACAGCCTTAGTCTGAGTGTGGAGATCCTTAGCCACTGGCTGTGGACAGTCACTGATGGGGCTCCACTTCTGGGTCTGTCACAAACTGCTAGTAGTTCTGCATCTTAATGCAAATCTTCTGATGACACTTTGAGACACACCAAGTTCACCTGCAACATCTGACTGCCAAAGGTGTGCTAGAGCCAGATGACGTTGCTCATTCGCTAAATGACGTGTGTTCATATCTGTCTGAATGATGAACTAGGAATGTCTTACTGGCAAAATCAACTTTTTTATATATATATATATATATATATATATGCCCACAAATGTTGAAATTACAGCATTGAAAAAGTTTTTGTTTTTACATTTAATTTTTTTTATTTTGACCCCAATAAGCAAGGAACACTGTACACAGTGAGACCATTGTGTGAAAAACCCAAAATGAGGTGTGTGTACCCCCCCAACACAATTGTCTATAAGCTTCAGGATGATCAGATATCAGTCGAATAATGTTTTTGTTGGAGATAATGAGATACATTCAGTATCTTAACTGAAGTAAATAAACAGTTGTTGAAGAGATGATTATGGTATCCTTGACCTCAGAGATCACAAGCATGGCAGAATGCAAGTTACAAAACAGAAACAGCAATAAGACCAGGATAACAGGAACATCCAATTTAACCAAAGGAATACGTATTCAATCCAGATCACACTTTCCAGTGAGAAAGAGACTCATAGACTAAAGGGTCAGCGTAGGCTATAGGGTCATTCAGAGCACTAAGATTGGAGAGAGGCTGATTGATTGCTGTCTTATCACTGTAGTCAACAGGAATCCATGTGCAGCAGTGATCTCCAACAAGAACACAAACACTGTCAGAGAAGGCAGTCAGCTGATCTAAAACTCATTTGTTCTGGAGGGGCATGAGATGTAATGCAGTTAGTCAAGTTTAAGCTCTAGTGAGAGCTGTAGCAGTGCCTGCAGCAAATTTTGAAAGCCTGTAGCTCACTGTTTCAATTCTCAGCAAAGTTGTTATCCCCCCAAGGTACAAAGGAGTCACGCGGGTTAATAGGAGACCTGCATTTGCATCTGTAAAGGAATCTGAGCTGGGAGGAGTACTCGGCAATCACAAGAGTACACCTGCCATTCCTACTGATAGGCAAAGCAAGATGCAGGTTATGACCACAATGTCATACATTTCTGAGGGCCAGGTGGAGGCTGTACTGTGTTGAAAGAGGGGAGTTAGAGGTTTTCTACCGACAGGTCGCAGCAAACACTTAAGCAACACTTGAAGGAAAGTAAATTCTGATATAAATACTTCACAATACATTTACCACACACACGACAATCATACATTTTATTTTCATGACGTCCCTTAAGGTGGCTGCACGAGTGTCATGGGATCTGCAAGACACACCTGTGCTGCCTTAAAGTTGCAGCCCCTTAAAGGGTCAACTCCGAAACTGGAACAAAACTCGCAATGGCTAGAAGGCTCGTGGTACTCGAGAAGAAACACAAAACGATCTGGCGACTAGAGGCAGGCCTGAAATAGTGAGGCAAAAAATCAAGAACAGGTGACCCTGATTGAAAGGACAGGGGAGAAGGATGGTAGGAGGAAGAAAGGAACACAAAAGGTAGAAAAAAAAAGGAAAAACAACTACACCCCTGACCTTGACCTTCACAAACTTAGACTAAGAGGGAGACGATGGGGGTAAGGATGTCTCTGTTCAGGGAGCAATCAGAACAATTTGAATGCCACTTTATTAGCTTAATCGTATAAGATGCGTAAACAGTGTAAGGAATGGTCTGCCATTGACAGTCATATATTTTCCCAAAAAGAAGGTGGTGTGTCCAGGAATAAAGCTCATTTCAAGCCAGTATTCATCAGCCTTGCAGGAGCACAGAAGAGTGACTGAAGCAGGTGTTCACTTGCACTTATAAACATCTAAGTGCCTCCGTTTGAGACACCTCCTCTTCAGCCTGTCTGGCTAGATTGGCTGGTTTTTGGATGCAAGGTTGTTTGTAGGTTCAGATGTGTATTACTCTGCCACTTTGACAGCCATGTTACCAGCAACATGTGCTTGAGATGGAGAAAAAAAAAACCTAAATCAGCAGAAATGTATTGGCCTGCACCAATTGCACTGTTCTTTAAAAGGGAAATGATCTCAAAAATGTTTTCTGCAAGTTAGTATGCTTTGGAAAACAAGTCAGTCAGTGCATTTAGAGAAACAATACAGTCTGTACCTAAATATATAAAAAAAAATCATGATGAAAGAGAAAGCTGCCATGCATTGACAGTTGAATGCCATAAATAGTGTTCATGACAACTGAGCTTATTGACTTGATTAGACTGTACTTCAAGCTTAAAGTCCTAAAGATTTGGGTTTAAAAAATATTTAGATAAATATTTAGTTTCTGAGGTTCTGGCTTTCGTACAACATACAAAGTTAATGGCTTCATCTTTGGGCAGTTTAGCTAGAATTAGTTTTCATAGAATTAGGGCTGTCATCATTTTTAATCCGTTAACGCATGCGATCCTTAAAAAAAAAAAAAATTAACGCGTTAATAATTAATCACACTCCGCGAAACAACCGTCTTCTGCCAGTTCAGGCATCCGTGTTGTGCATCAATTTCTGAAAATGCACTTGCTGGGCACTATCCCGATAATTACATGGTCACTTACAAAAGAAATAAATATTCAATAAATTTTTAGTACTTTGTTCTTTTCTTAGGTTTAGATCGCTTTTTCACAAAAGACAAGCTATTTAAAATGTGCTGATTGTCACGATAGGTTAAATAAAGCATCAGTTAAGAGAGAAAGTTCACCTCTTACCGCTTGTTTTTGTCCAGATCATGAAGGAAAGTTTGTTTTGAAGAAGCCTGCGCATATAGAACATTGTGACCGGCACTTCTTCCGGAACACCCAGCAGCCAATCAGAATAGAGTATTCACTCGGATCATTTCAAGTTTTCCTTGTCTGAGCTGCCATCTGACTGTAAACTGTACGGCTGCATGCAGCATCCAATATTGCTCGCCGTTTTTTTTTTGTTGCACTAATGTAAGCTTGCGGTGGTTTGGAGCTGAAAGCTAACGGGAGAGCAGGTTAACAAAGGAATATTGGGATTTTAACATAGGAAAACTTAATCGCAGACTCCAATGAGCTCCTGCTGCCCTTTAGAAAAAATGTCATTAAAAACAACACAGGCTTTTTGATTTTGATGCAAAAAAGGCATAATCATAATGAAAAGACCACTGGGAATGATTTTACAATGAAAAAAATAGTTGGAGTGGGACTTTAAGTACCATCTGTAAAGTGTGAAATATTTTTGTTGGTTTTTAGGCTTTTCAGGATGATGGTCATTATGTAGAAGATTTGTGGGGCTGAAGTTTATTTCAGTCTTTTTCTTTATTCTTAGCCTAACCCTGCCATTTGTGGGCAAATCCAGGGTACACCCTGGACAGGTTGCCAGTTTGTCGCAGGACCACAATCATACACCTATGAACACTCACATTCTCACCTAGGGACAATTTAGAGTGTCCTATTAACCTGTCAACCTTTATATTTGATTTGAATATGACCTCAGCAATGATGTTGAATAAAAAAAGTGACTTCATTACAGATGCAAAGACATTTATCTTATTAAAAAGACTCAGTTAACTTTGCTTTGGCCATTTATTTATAAATGTGCAAAAAACCAAACAAAACCCTTTTGGCTCCCAGTCGTTTTACTCGTTAACAGTAGTTGCTGGCGAGTGTTTCAGTGCATTAGGATGTGACAGCTGTTACTGGCAGGTGACACTAAAGTCCAATGGCAGATGGCAACGAATCCTTGGCAGCTGTGGCAGATGCCTCTAGAGAGCTGCGGTGTGTAAACCTGTCCGTAGAGGTGCCACAGCAACCTTTCACAGCAGCAAAATGAGCTTGACATTCAAAGCGTTAAAGCTGGCCTCAACAAACCTCAGACTGGCCTTTTAAAATCCATTTAATCCAACATTTAACACTTTACGGTCTATATTTTTGTTACCATAAAAATTACCATTTGCTCTTAAGTGACAGATAATTTGAGGTCCTGATAACATTTAGCAAGAGTTACATTTGTTTATTATTAGGATCTGAATAGAATGACCTTGACAATTAGACAAGTTTTATGCTACGTTCACATCGAGCTCAGAAACGTGCGTTCAAGTGACCATTTCCAATGAAAAGTCTGTTAACACGTGCATATGAGTGGTTCGGGCTTCCGCATTTAAAACTCTCACATTCATGTCACTACGCATTTTTAAAGTCCACTTTTGGACTTTATGTAAAAAAATGCGTGTCCATTGAACGAGCTGGGGCAACTTCTTCAATCCAGATTGAAGAAAATTGCAAAAGGAAAATAAAACTGGATGCTTCATAGTTCACAGAGTTAATTTCACAAATTTGAAAACCCCTACTTATGAGGTAGGATTTTTAATAATACATTTCCCCCCCTGCGACAGACTGGCGACCAGTCCAGGGGTGTCCCCTGCCTTCGCCCATGAGTAGCCGGGTTAGGCTCCGGCAGCCCCGTGACCCCGAAAGGGATAAAGCGGCTTGGAAAATGAATGAATGAATGAATGTTGACTTATGAAGATTTTTGTTCATAGGCACAACAAATAGGAATATTTCATACATTAGATTGCATTAGATGACCAAAGATAATAAATCATTTGCTATGTAAAAATGGGAAAATTGACACCAGATAAATTCTTGAGTTTTAAAACAAAATATAAACCTCTGTCATCAAAACACCTAGCAAATACAATTTTCTAAGGCATTTATAATTCTTTTCAAAAACAAAACCAAATCAGGGCCCCCACAAGCCCCCTGCTCTGCTCCTTTCCAGTTCATTCACTCAGATAAATAGATCCAAGTACGTCTTCGTTTTCCTCATACAAGCTGGGATCTGGCTCATAACTGTACAGCTGGACAACTCTAACATCGCTCGCCATTTTTGTTGCACCGTTTATGTTATATTGGGGGTGTGAGGGGTGTGATTATTCCATGCCAAACTCAAAACTCTTCTGTTAAAATGTCGTATGGTCTTTAGTTCTGTTTGCACAATGTCTTAATAACTCAAACAATTTTAATCTTGTGTTTTTAACTGTGTGTTGTGTCAAATCGTAAAGTGTCCTTGGGAGCCCGGAAAGGCGCTAATAAATTAAATGTATTATTAATAAATGAAAGAAGGCTTATGCCTAATCTGAATTCCTCCCCTACAGCTTCTCCTTACCCCTATATTTAGCCCCATTAGCGGAGAGATATGGAAAGTGAGTGTTCTCTTATTCAGACATTACTAACCCTCGATGACATCATCAATAGTCGCTAGTCGTCTACATTGGCGCGTAGCTGCCAGCGCTCGAAAAATACATAACAACGGTTTTATTATAAGTTTTAAAATTTCTCTGCTTCAGAGCACACGTGAAGAAATGCACTTCTCCTCCGGTGTTTGATGCAGAACATAAAACTTAAAAAAACGATTTCGGACAACACTAAAGCTCCAAATGCTCCAACAATAAAAGGACAGGGAGAAGCCGTAGGGGACGAATTTCTGCAATTTAGAGGCGAATTTCTAATTTTTTTTTTTTTTTTTATTAAAAAAATCATAATGATGATTAAAAGACAACTGGGAGTGCTTAAACAATAAATCAAAATATGTTTGGAGTGAGACTTTTAGGCATTTTGAGTTCACTATATAGTGTATTGAATCTACCCCAACGTCTGAATCTTTAAGAAATTCTCTGTCGGAAGTAGGACTGAACAATTATCTTCATTTTCAAATCTAGGATGAATGTGTTTTTTCTCTCTTATCCTGTCTTTAATCTAACCAATCCTTTTTTGCCCTTAGATGGAGGATGAAGGAAAGGCTGCTCAGTGCAAAAAGCTGAAAGTTGGCGATGAACTCATCAACATAAATGGATCTGCTCTGTATGGCAGCCGGCAGGAGGCCCTCATCCTTATAAAGGGATCGTACAGGATACTGAAACTCACAGTCAGGAGGTAAATCCACTTACTTTTTTGCTCTGTTGTATTGGTCAGATATGATAACATGCTTTCAGATGATTCAATTGAAGGAAATGCTGGTGTTTTAGATTACCACAACTCTTAGTAAGGAGCAAATATCCCTGTAATCTTTTGGACTGCTTGTTAAATTATATAGACTTTACTCTATTATTTTGATTTATTTCATTTTTACAAAATATAATTAATGTCTCAGTACCATGTCATAATTATGGTGACTAAAACCTACAGCTGCCCTAACCTCTTACTGCCAACTGGAAAGAACATAGTTCTGGAGACTCCTGAAGTAAAGGGTTGTTAAAGTGCACTTCCACACTTTTAAGGGATTAAAACAGTCCTTGTTTACAGTTGCACACAATGTGGGGTGAACAACTCCAGTGTTGGGTGATGTATTGTTACTATCTCCATTGTAACATTAACCTTACCAGTTACACTGCAGTATTCAAAATGTTCAGGTTGTGTTGTTTGGTTCGTTTTCAAAATATTAATCTTAATGAAACTTCTCCAAAATTAACCATTTAACACCGGCAGTTTAGCTCCAGTGTTTACGAGTGTCATAACTCTTCAACCGTTGATGCAATTAACGTAATTCAAGCAAATTCTGAAGTGGAGAAAAGCGTTTTCTTCACTGCTATGCAACACTTTACAGTAATAATATGTTGCGTATCGATGCAAAGCAGATATGAAAAGACGCTGTTTTCCACGTCACGTCAGAATCAGCTGATTAATGTGTGCGTAAACAGTCGAAGCGCTATGGTATTTCAGATGTTACTGGCGACAGCTTCGGTTTAAAAAGTTAATCCACTTATGGCAAAGCGGGCAAACTATCCTAAAAAATATAATTTAACCATCATCATAAAATACACATTTGAAATGTTTTTCATTACATATAAAGTTATTGCAAATCATTTTAATTCCATTCCATGAAACCAAAAATCTAAATAAGTCTTGCTAAAATTACTTTTTCATATCTGAAGGACATGTTTTTTTAAAACAAAACCTTCAGGAAACAAATAGACTTCCAAGAAGTTAAAACATAGTTTAGGTTCGTTTTAAAAACATAAATATTATCTTAAGATTGTGAATGAGGTCTTTTAAAACGTTCTAATGGTAAAAAAAAAAAAAAAAAAAGTGATTATTTTATTTGGAGGTGCAAAAAAAAAAAGTGAAAAGTGCACATGCAGGATTTGTAATCACTGCACCACCCTGCAGCCCAAAACCAGTCTAACAGAAAAGCTCCTGAACGTGTTTCAGTAAACAGCAGTAACTCGAGTCATGGTGTGCTCAGTGTCTTTATTTGATGTGGACCTGTTGGTCATCTGGGTTTAAGGCTTTCTCTGCCGTTCTCCAGTCCGGACCAAGCAAAGGGCAGTCTTCTGGCCAAAGAGACATGGTTTGTGTAGCATGTGGTCAGATCTTCTGGAGTGGCCGCTGAACCAGTCATGTGGTTTCGGTGTGTGACTGATAATCACTGAGAAACGTCCTTGTACCTCAGAAGTGAACTGACTTCTATAGAAGCAGTAGAAGGTAGACTTGAACAAAACAAGTGCATGGGCTTCCCAGACCCTCACCATCTTCTCATCCTTGATGCTAACACTAGTAATATGGGTGTTGGAGTTCTTTCTGGGTCACATATACCTTTACGGGTGTATGTGGGCTGTCTATGGGTGAAAAATGGGCAAACCTTGAAGGGGAATGCAAGTGCCCCGCACAGAATATAAAGATTGTATACCACTCGGTGAGTAAAAATGTTCTTGTACATTTTTTCTACTGTTATTCTGTGGGGGATAGGTTGTAGCAAATTCTTCAGCAGCATGTATGGCGTACAGATTTTTTTTTCTCTCCTCAAGATGCGGCTGCTCCTCTTTATGACCCCTAATGGACCAAAACAATCCAAAAGCAAGCAGCACCCATTTAAATCAACCCCCGTACGGGCTCATGTGATTAAGTCTGTTTAAACTGATAATGCCTCTCCACCTGGCTGCTTATCTTACTGCAGCCTAAAACATTGCTCAAGGCATCTGAATACTACTGCTGACCCACCCTCCAAGCACCACTGTGTGGTATGTAATGTCACCATTGCGAGACGCAGGAGGAGTAGGACAGAGGTCGTAAGGCTTAAAGAATTCTCGCCATACACTGGGAGCCAAAAAACATTTTACCCCAGAAAAACATTAGCCCAGAGAAGTTCACAAACAGTCCATATTTGAATTTTAATCAGTGTTTAGGGAATAAAAAGTTGTGCCGGGTGGCATGAGACAGAATAGTCTGCCTCCCGGTATTCCTTTCTAAGCTGAACAATGAGCATTTAAAACATTCCTGACATTCCTCAAGACCTCTTCCCGACACACTTGCACGCAGTCACACACACATATGCCTACATGCACAAGCACACATCTTTTTAAGTCTTTTTATAACCCCCACTGTACATAATATTATTGTAACACACCTTAGTTAGAATTTTAACATAAAACAAAGAAAGGACTGTGTGCTTTAGTCCTTTTATCCTGTTTGAGATGTTGTTACCCAAACAGGTTAATGGGAATTTGGGCCATGCTCATCTTGAATTATTCTAAAATATTCAAAGAGTATATACAAAATAATATGTATCAGCCAAATTTATATGGTTCATTTTGTGAGTGCCAGGGTTGGCCCTAAGCTGCATTTGGCACTGCCTACATATAGGTTCAATTCCAAAGATTTCTACATTCACATTCAACAAACAGACTTTCTAGATTATGTCATTCATTTGTAGAGACTGGTGTCATTACCTAGTTTATTGTTGCATTTGATGTATACAATACCCAACATTTAAAGAATGTCAGGGTAATATTGTTTACTTTTTTTTTTTTTCTCAATTTCCATTTTAACCCCAATCATGTAACAAAGTTCTGACATCCGCCCACACGACCAAACGTTTCAACTTCTGGTTTACAAACCATAGCATCTCTGTGATTGATTGATCACATTGCTTTGTGACTTCATTGGTCCTCTGGTTAAATGACTTTTGAAACATTGGTAAACCATTACCAACAAGCTTCAATTATTTTGTCTATTGCTTATTGACAGAAACAAAAAAAAGCACTTTTGAGAAAGTTGCATCAAAATCTTGGAACTTACAATGGGAGTATATTCAGCAATTTTTGTATTTTGCACAATAATTCTTTCCTTGTGTGAGCTTTTGACAAGAAGCCATAAGGGCTCAATACCATAATGAGTTATCTTTGAACTGAAGCTAATCAAAAATTGATTTTTGCCTGTACGCTAAAATAATGAAATAGATCATCAAAGACAGCTTTAGTGTCATTTGGCTCCTCTGGACCAAGGGGTGGTTCTGAGGAATAGGTATCCAGTCGAAGGGTTGTAGGTTCAACTCCCACCTTGCCTGCCCACGTGTCAGTGCCCTGGGCAAGAAACTGAACCCCACATTGCTCCTGCTGGTTATAGGTTTACGCCATGTAAGGCAGTGAAGCCACGGTCAGTGTGTGTGAATTTAAAGCGCTTTGTGCATTAAAGCAAGGCAGAAAAGAGATATTTAAGGATGTTCTGTTTACCATTTGCATGCTAAACATTCAAACAATGAAGCAGAGACAGTTAACATGAGGAACAGAACAATGGCAGCTACAGCTAAAATGACAAGATTCGTCATCCCCTTCAGAGTTACGGACTCTCTTTAATTTTCATGCCGATGATTCTTTTCTGTATTTATAGCATTTGGTAATCCCCGAATCTGTATATTGTGTGACATGTATGGCACGCTGAATGGAAGAGAACAAGAAATATTTTTTTCAAGGAGGGCTGAATGAGGTTTCAATGCAATTGTAAACAGCATGTATTCTCAGATAAATACTCATCTTACTGTTTGTTTGTTTTTTTTTACCCAAAGCTGATTCTCCTCAAATAGTTTATTTTATGTCATGTCCTACTGAAACACTTCTTGGTGTTTACTTGGAAACATGTCAGCAACGGTTCCAAGTGTTGACTTCCATCAGTTGTTGTTCCAACAACCTCTATATTTGCCTCCATTCAGTATGTTTAAAAACATTCTCTTTTATTTGACCAAAAGAACAGCATGTATTTGTTATGGGGAACATCTGTTAAAGTCCCACATCCGTCATCTTTTGATCTACTGTAAAATTGTTCCCAGTGGTTTCCTAATTAATTGCTGTTTTTAGACAGAATCAAAAAACCTGTCGTTTTCTTCGACATAGTTTGCGCACAGCGGAAAGAGTTCATTTGAAATTTGACTCTGATTTGTGGGTGGTGCCATTGGCGCTGATATCCCATCATACCTTTGTTTACACTCTCTCCTGCTAGCTTACAAACCCTCACAACCCCAAGCTAACATTAACGGTACAACGAAAATGGTAATCAATATCTAAGCTATCCGGGTGTACAGTTTTGAGCCAGATGCCAGCTTGGACAAGGAAAATGAAGACTCTAATGTATCTGTTTGCCTGCAAGTGGATGCATCAGAATAAAGTGGAGCAGGGAGCCTTTGAGCCTTGAGCTTTTTCTCCTGCTACTGATTCCTCTCAATTTGAATGAAGAAATACAAAGAAATTTAGTTTTAATCTTACGTTTTTTATCTCTACATGTCTTCCATTATGTGAAAAATGCTACAATAACATGTTTATAAAACACTAAAGACCTGGTTTTCATTGGAGTGGGACTTTAAAACCAATAAAAGCACACTTAGTTTTGTCTCTAAGTCTTTTGCAAACATTTGTGTTCTCCTGAAGGCATTTCATCCTCTCTGGCATTTTTTCTGCTCTTGTTGCCACAGATAAAATACCCCCTTCTGCCCCGCTTTCAACACTCTCTTGATCTTTTTTGTTTAACCTAAAGTAGAAGCATGAGCACACACTCAGATGAGGAAAGTACCTATTCATTTATCCCTTATGTCAAACAATAACAGGGGGTATTATTTTAGAAGCTATCCACCTCTTTATCAGCTTTCCACAATGCTTCCTCTCTGACTGACTCACACATCCTGCTGAAGAAGGGGTAAGAAAGCCAGGGAAAAAATACAATCACAGAGAGCGAGAAGCCAGACGAGAAGGAGAGACGATGTGAAGAGGAGACAAACCCATGTTTTCTCTTACAGCAAGAAATGCAAGGAGAGGAAAGCAGAAACGGGAGCTAGAGGGAATGTGAGGATCAGGAGTTGGGTTTTCCCGTCTTGGTCAGAACTTAGCACCTTTTAATTTTCACTTTTACACATGGACTTCAGCTCAGACTGTCGAGGTGTATCCATTCAAACAGCGTTTCCCAGACTTTAATTGATTTGAGAATGAAAGGGTAAACTTTGATGAGCAGAAGAATTTAAAGTCTATAAAGTTTATTCAAATAACGTTGTTTTTGGGGTGTCATTGAAGGCACTTTAATTTTAGAAACTAAATTTCTTGGCTTGGTTGATACTGATTCTGAAAGCTGAGCTTGGGCTATTTGGAGTTGGTTAGATTCTTCAGTTGGATTCTTCAGCTTCTGGAGTTTTGAATGACTGATAGCTTAATGTAGAGTTTTTTATTCTTGTAAAATGGGCAAAGAGTAAAGTTAACAGGTTGCGAAGACTCGATCATCTGCGTCCCTACGTCACCGGTGAGTACCCTTCTCGCCTTGTTTCTTATCGTATCTTCTTCACTATGTAGAATCAAAACTGTCCTCTGCCTGAATTTTGTCTGCCTGCAGTCTGTGTGTGACTGATTATCCACAGATACTTTTTCGGTCTTAGCCCACTGCTGCCTCTGACCATTGAGTGGGGCATTTCAGCGGAACCTTTCATCGAAGCTCATTCAGAGCAGTATTAAATCATTGGTGACCCATCTGTTAGGCAACCTTAACTGTTTTTATTAAATTAAAAGCAATGCTCCAGCTAAAGAAAGTTTTTAAGCTCTGTGCTTTCTAACGTTTTGTTCATTTTTTATCAGCTCTTCAAAGTTCCCCTTCTCAACTTTCCGTCACACTTGTGGAACTTTTCAACACATTTCTATCCCTGTTCTGGATCCATCTAACCTGCTGCTCATCCTTCCATCTCTGTTTCTCTGCTTCACCTGTACTGATCCATCTCTACTTCCTTTGAGTCCAACCATTGCCACCTCCACCTTCACCTTATGCTGCATCTCCCTCTCTTCTGTCCTCTCAGTATTCCATTTCTTCTTAGCTAATCTTTTTCTCTTAACACACTCATGAACATCTTCATTCCACCACCAATTCTTCATATCTGCTTTCTTAGATCCATTTGACACTCCAAGTACCTTCCTCTCAGCTTCCCTGATCACTTAAGCTAAAGCTGTCCAGTCATCTGGAAGAACCTTCAGATCTTCTGCTCCAACTTGTCTCTAAAAGCCAAACATCCCTTTTCCTTCTTTAATTTCCATCTCTTGGTTCTCTGCTTTGCCCTTGTCTTCTTCATCTTCTTTACCAATAGAGTCATCCTCACACCATACTAAAGGACTTTGAGACATCAAGGACTATCTACAGAATCTGGGTCGTTCCTTTAACATCATAACCATATCAGAAACTGGGTTCAGCTGCAACAAAGACACTGATTTTGAATTGGTAGACTATGAACACAATTATGTGAACAGAAAAAGCAAACAAGGTGGAGTCGTAATCTATGTGCCAAAAAATATGAAGTTTAGAGTAATTGATAAAATGTCAGTTGCAGTGGATGGAATACTGGAATATATCACAATAGAAATCTGTAATGAATCAAATTAAAATGTTTTTATAAGCTGTATTTACAGGTCACCAGGGTCAAGCTTAGAAGTATTCAGTGACTGGATGGACAAAATGTTTCACTCTCAAAATAACAAAATGTTGTTTATTTGTGGGAATCTGAATATAGATCTGATAAACCCCAGCAAACAAAATAGCAACGGATGACTTTATCAGCAGAATGTACAGTATGAGTTTCTATCCAACCATAAATAGACCCAGCAGAATCACTGCTCACAGTGCTACTCTTATTGACAATATATTTACAAATAATATAGAATACACTCATATTAGTGACTCATGATATGTGACATAACTGATCATTTACCAGTTTTTACACTATTTGATATCAATGTAAGAACAAAGAAAATAATAAAAGAACCAGTCTACAAAAGGTTAAGAAATAAAAAAACAATGACCTCCCTTAATAATGACTTGTCCAGACAGAACTGGAACTCTGTGTACAGAGAGAAAGATGTGGACGGTGCTTATGAATGTTTTTTAGAAATATTTAGCTCACTCTATCACAAAAACTGTCCAATTCATAAATTCAAGAACAAATTTGCCAAATGTACTTGGTTAACTACTGGTCTACAAAATGCTTGTAAGAAAAAAAATATGCAAAAATATGTAACTTATCAGTACAAACTGGGAAATTCCCAAACAAAATGAAAATTGCGAAAGTGATTCCTATTTATAAGAGCGGAGACAAACACCTGTTTACAAACTGTAGACCTATTTATCTCCTTCCACAATTCACAAAAATCTTAGAAAAGATATTTAATTATAAATTAGCAAAAAAATTTTGATAAACACAACATTATAAATGAAAACTAATATGGTTTTAGAGAAAACAGATCAACCTCATTGGCTATCATTGATGCTCTGGACAGAAAGAAATATGCAGCTGGAATTTTCATTGACTTAAAAAAATCATTTGACACTCTCAACTTGACATCCTACTTGATAAACTGGAAGGGTATGGGGTAAGAGGACTAGCACTAAGTTGGGTGAAAAGACATTAACGGGAAGAAAACAATTTGTTCAGATTAATGACTTTACATCAGAGGACAAGGAGATAAGTTATGGTGTCCCACAAGGATCAATTCTAGGCCCGCTGTTATTCAATATTTACATACATGATATATTCAATGTTTCAAAACTTTTAACACAAATTTTATTTATTGATGACACAAATAGGGAACTTACTGATGTGGTGAACACAGAGTTAAACAAAATAAATCATGGAATGATTACAATAGACTATCTGTAAACCTTGACAAAACCAAAGCGATGTTTTTTGGAAATTAAAAGGCCAATACAGAGCTCTCAATTAAAATAAATAATGTCTTAATTAAAAGCGTCACAGAAATCAAATTCTAATGAAAAAGTATTTCAAACATAACTAAATCTAAATATATAATAAAATACAACTGTAGATATTAATTGTACTACTCCTTAATACTACTATATGTCACCTACTGTATAGAAATTTGGGTTAATAATTCTAATGAGTAATATTTAAACGAGCCATCAGAATTGTGCATAAAGCCGGCCATCTTGATCATACAAACAATTGATTATATCAATCCAGACTTTTAAAACTGTGTGACCTTGTTGATTTGTCGCATCGCCCAAATTCTCTACAGAGCTAGTGGTAAAATATTAACACTGAATATCCAGAAACAGTTCTTAGATAATGAAGAAGGCTACAAACTGAGGGGATGTAGGAATTTCAAGATCAAATTGATAAGGACCACAAAGAAACGTTTCTGTGTGTGGATCTAAACTTTGAAACGGGTTAAGTAATGAGATCAAACAATGTTTAAACATCCAAAAATTCAAGAAAATGTATAAAGAAACTCTAATCTTACAATCTGAAGATAAGTAGAGTTAAACATTAACTGGTGTTTGAATAATTCCAAATATGTGGACGTGTGAACTTGAATGTTCTGAAATAATCAAAGTTCTTTTAATAAATGAGTATTAAATTGTGTAATGTGCAATAATGATCGCTGAAATGCTTTAATTAAAAGCTATTGATTAACTATTGACTTTCTTTACTTGATCTGAATTATGTAGCAATGATTACTAGATTCATGTAATCACATGTTCTAATGATAGTCAATGTTTATTATTTATTGGTTACCTAAAGTGTGAATCATTTTTTACGGGAAAAAAATGTTTGTTTTTCAGATGATAATCAATAAGCACTTTTTTGTTACTTGAAAACTTGATTAGCGTAGGGAGGATTTCTGGATTCCTATAAAACTGTATTCTAACGATCATCAATGAGTATTATATATCTGTATGATTCATGTTACTGTTTACTGAAATCATGAAATAATGTTTTTTCTTTTTTTAAATAATCACTTATCAATAAATACTCAATGTTTTACTTGAAAAAATCTGCACTAGATCTGATCAGAAACGGATTATGAAAACTATGTAAAACTATAAAATGAAGTCATTAAGTAGGGGTGGGATTATATAAGTTTGCTTCTTCCCACTCCTTTTCAAGCAATTAATCAAGCTCTACTAGACTTTAGTTATTAATATGTTTAACGAATGCTACGCATTGGACTTTAGTGCGTTGTTTTTGTTTGTTTTGTCGTTAGTTTGCTTTTTCTTTTCTTTCAATCAATGCATTTGATTGTTTCAGTAATGAGTTTGATAATTCTGTGTGATTACTTTTTGTCTTGTACTGTCCAATTTATGCTTGAAATAAAACCAATCCATCAATAATCATAAGTTGTTTGGATACATGCAGTCACAACTTTTCTGTCACTGATCTCCTTCAGTTTACACCATCTGCACTAGATGTTATCCACTCATGTGCTCCTCCCTCCTCTTATGTGTCACTTTCTCTTTTCTGGAAAAATGTATTCGCCACTGCCAAAAACCAATTAAAGCTCCAAGCAAAGCAAGAAGGCAATTTTGCTTCAATAAAACTAACATTAATCCAGTGAAGTCCTAAATTCAGTTCTTTTGCTGATCTGGTCCAATTAGTTCCTGAAGTATTTCTAGCTTTCAACGCTTGGAAACTGTTTTGAAAGGTTAGAGTTATCTTTGATGTGAGGTCAGTCTCGTGTTTTGATTTTAAACTTGTTTGAGGTTTTTAACTTTAGCTGTGTGCAGACACTTAGTAGACAAACAGTAAACCAAATAATAATAGGAGAACAAATGTCAGCACAGTTTATTTTTTATCAGAGCTGTTTGCTGTCCTCTCCATCGATCAGTAGGATTCATTTGAAGCTTTGGGAGCTTGATTGCTGTCATGGAAGTCCAGTGCATGATACATACGCAGGTGATGTAAGTAATCCATAATCGAGGTGGTGAATGGGATGTCCAGAGGTTGTTTGGCCCAATTTTACCATCTTTTTCATGCACTTTCTGACATAATTGTTCCTTTTGCTTTTTCCCATTAACTGATGTAGACAATACCTCACAAATACTCATTAATATATTTAGCACAAAAAGTAAGGGCGTTGTGTTTCAGGCTGTTGATGCAGTGTAGGATTTTTCTGTTCAATAAACTGTTAATTTTCCAAGATGCCTTGTATTTTCAAGCTGTAACCATCCAATTGACAAAACACCAACTAGAATTCAACAGCAGAATTGAATATTTTCTATAGGTACAACCCACTTTGTCAGCACTTCTACAGGTCACACGAATGTGGGTTCTTTACACATTTAGAAGGGAAAAAAACTGGCGTTACAAGATAATAAATGTTATTGTCTTTAAATGTTTGTATTACTGCGAAACATGGCCATTCTTCATTTTTTGTGCTTTGCTTCCCTTTGTTCCACTGTATGTCAGGATTGTTTGCCGTGTTCATATAGACTCTTCGTTTGAGTTCTCTGTTTCATCTACTCAGGCGCAGTGTTCCTCTCATCAGGCCTCACTCCTGGCACCTGGCAAAGTTACCAGAGCTCCCTCTCCCTCTGGCACCCACCAGTCCAGCCACACTGCCCTGCATCCCAACTGCAGATTCCCCTCCTCTCATTCTTCCTCCCCCTTCATCTGCCATGCATCCTCACCCCGGGCCCTACACACTCCCTCGGCACATAACTGACAACAGGTATGACTCATTTGGCTTTTGGTGTAGATTTTGTGATGCTACTTTCTGTATGAATCTGTCCCAGCTTTTTGATTTTATATTACTTAACAGCTCCTATTGTCATTTTATACATTTATTCTTTTAGAAGATGCTTTTTTGATCACTAACCACAATACTCGGTAGATTTGTGAAGCGACTGGCCAATTGGAATTTCCACTAGTCATTGTATATTTGAGAAAACAATATATCAGCTATCAGTTATTTATACATATTTTAAAAAAAGCTGCTTTTACTTATCTAATTTTTATTTTAAAATATATAATACAGAAAAAAACAACATATTTATCAAAGTCCTCTTTTCCGTCTTAGAACAAACAAAATAATTTTTACTGTTGACAAAGTTTAATTACACTATTAACCAAGTTTAGGGAAGAAATAATTAGAAACTGCAAATATTTTTATTTTCTTTTTTCCTGTGTGAATGCTCTCAAATGGTACTGTTGTTTACTAGTGGCCACATCCCTCTGAGTGAAAAGACAAACTTCTATCAATTCATCTGTAATTTATCCCTCAACACAATGATATTAGGGCAAAATGTTGAGAGTCAAAGTTGAGTGAAGTCGAGACACTGAGATTCTTTACTCTTGTTTGTTTGTTTGGCTATTTATTTATTTTTTGGAAAGATAATTGACGAGCACAAAAGTAAATTGGTCTCTGTCGTACGGACTTCCAAACACAGAGAAACACGCCAGTGTAATTAGGAAATCACTCTTTAAATGTCATGTTTCACTGCAAGCCAGTCAGGCTACAAGGACAATGAGTTTTTTAAGCACACGTGCATAACTACATTCGCACTTTTTGCTTAAGCATTTTTTTCATAAACTGGATGTAAATAAAAATTTTGTCTGCAGTTTACAACCTTTAATATGTTTGGTGACTCATCAGTGAAGAATAGCACCTTCCACTTCCCTCCAGAAGGTTCCCAATACTGTCTTTTTTCCCCAGTAAACTGTCATTTTAGAAATGTTTGTTTGAAAGTCACCAAGTTTAATCCAGCTGTTGTCTTTCTGACCTTACTGTGGAATGAGTCATTGTCAGTGATCTTGTGACTGTAGGGGAGTTTTGTCTTTAAATCTGAAAACAAATCAAATATGTAATGTGTATCTAATGTAAAAGTCTATTAACTGAAAGTAAATCTGTTATGTGTTATGCATATTTTTTTACATACTGGAGCAGGTACAGACACAGTGTGACAAAAAAGTATGGAGAGAAATAAGTAATTCTTGATTTGTGTGTATCTTTGGATTTTTGCGTGCGTAATTCTTGACTTGTAACTCATACAATACATTTTGTGCATAAGTTCAAAAATTACAAAATTAAAAAAAATACAATGTACACATGCACAACTTAAAATGACAACATCTTGAAACTAACTACACACACAAATCTTTAAAAAAAGTTATCGCTTGTTACGCACACACAAAACCGCATTTACACACAAATCTGATGTGAGACTCTTTTCACGTCTTCCAGATTCGTGTGTAAGTGATGCATTTAAATGCTGCTACAATGCTGGGTGTTTTCTTATCAGCCACTTTGAACTTAGACTGTGAATAATATCTGATGAAACTTGACATTTTCCCACTTTCTTAAACAGATATGCCGGCTAATTAATGCAAAAAAGTCTAAATAAGCATTTTTAAAACACTTTTGGAAAAAGAAATTTCTAGAACTGATTGCTTCCTCTCTGCAGCCCCTACTCTGACATCGCCTCAGACACAGGGCTCTTTCCCGAGCGCTGGTCTCTCCGCAGAGGTTCTCCGCGGCGAACGCGAACCCACAGAGGGGAGATGGTTGATCCGGCCTTGGGCCCGCTCTGATCTGTGACTGTTTAGAATGGTCTATGGGCAGCGGCACCTTCTATCCCTGTGACTGGTGCCCAGCACTTGGGAAAGAGCCCCATGTCTAATCCTTATTCAGAAGGATTTAAAAATGAAATGCCCAGAAATTCAATTTTAAGCTTTATTGTCTTTATATATGTCCTCCATCTTCAGAAAAATGCCACAAGAATGTGTTAAAAAACACCAAAATCACAATTTTCATTGGAGTGGGTTTTTAAAGGGCCTATACCATGTTTTCTAGAGTCAACTATATTAATATATGTGACCATATATTACCTTTGGCATACTAAAGAACAAACTATTTATTTGAGGTATTTTTGTGAGTTTTTTTCCTGCCCGGATGTAAGACGACTCGATCCCTGCGGCTCCGCCCTTCGCTCCTTGGGGGTGCCGTCCATGTCCTGATCACGTCATCCTAGAGCCGGCCTCGGCAGCGTTTCTGCTTTTCGCCCATGAAAACAAACAACATCCGAACTTTTGCAAAGATAGATGTGCATACCGTATATCTGTCTTTATACCGCTTTGGGGTTGTTTATAGTGAAGAATGAACATTATATTTCACTGAAAAACTAAACAAGTCTATTTTGCATGGTATAGGCCCTTTAACTGGCTCTCTCAAATGGCTTCATCAGTTGTTAGACAGTACCTTCATTTCATCTCAGTCACTTTTATTGAAGTTAGTTAGTTATTGTAACTTGTACACAGTTCGTAGATACCGAAGCTTTTGTACTACTTTCTGATCTCACTAAAGCAAGCCTAAATGAGGGGGAAGGAAGTCCTGACCGTCTGTGTATTAAATAAATGCAAAACATGTGCCCTGTCCCTGTTTGTCAGCTTTCTATGTCTTTGAGATTTTTCAGCTGTTGTCTTTTTTATAAGAATCAGTTTGTAAAAAAGTTTATTTTGCCTCATTTCTCTAAATTCACAGACACAGACAATCTGATAAGAAGCCAGCTCCCTGCATAACTCGGGATAGCGGCATGTGACTACAAGAACATGTAGACAAAGAGAGGAAGGCATTCTATAAACTGTGTTTGTGTGAAGGAGAGGTACATGTTGTACAGTTACCATTTGTTCCACACTGCACAAGACTACAACTAAAGATTCTTTATCCACTCTTACTGCATCCGTCTACAAATATAAGGTATAGCCTACATTTGTTAGTTTTATTTGAAATCATCAGTCATTTGGAAGGGAATTACCTCAGATGCCCTGGCTTGTATCTGTATGAACTCTCACATGCTCCAGATTGGGTTTTGATTGGGCAGGGATGACTGTCATTTCCTGTTCAGATCCTGTTTCATTTCCTCTCTTTCTTTCTCTGTACCAGCCAGGCCATGTTTATGCAAAAGTTTGTCATTTCTCAGGGTTTGCTTACTTCCTTTTAAAAACGTGTTCACCAGACAGACAGTCAGCTATTTTTCTTACATTATGTCAAAACAGTAACATCACATTTGTGATTGAATGATTTGACTTCCCTCGTGGAAATTGGTCTTACTTTTACTTCTCTGAGTCTGGCATACTTGGATTAGCTGCTTGTTGGCACAGGGAAACTAATGTATTATGAGATATCTAAATTAAAACAGACAGAGTTGTCATATGTTGATTTTAGTTTATTTATAAAGTGCCAGCTTTCATCTAAGGTCATGGAAGGGTGCTGCACAGGAAGCCATAACCATCAAGCTTATCTGAAATGAATAAAATCATTATATTTATATTCATTACATACATTATTGATCATTATAATTAATGTCTGTCAATTTTTTTGTTTAAATAAAGCGAGATTATTTTAAATGTTTTATAATAGCGACCATCTTATTACGTCTTTGGGCTATTTAGGTCATCTCTATACTGAGCAAGGAAAGGGCAACTTTGGGGAGGAAAACTCCTCGTCATTGAAGAATAGGAAGAAGCTTTCTGCAGAACTTGATGGAAAGAACTAGCATTTACTGTGGCCAATGACTGTGAGATGAGAAAGAGAAAATCACAAGAACATAGGGAAGATATGTGATGAAACAAAATAGATATGTTTCTACTGCAGCAGTAACAGTGCTGAAGGTAGACAACAAGTCAAGATAATATCTTCTACAAGCCAAGAAACAAATTCATGTGAAAGACCAATACAAACAGGCACACACTTGTGAACTGGATAGAAAATTCTTTCTTTATTTATTGATTTATTATTTTTTTACAAATAAAAAGCTGAAAAGTGCAATGTACAACTTTGGAAACTTTTTCTAGCCTTAAAAACCTTGCAGCTATAATTGCAGCAAAAGGGGGTTCCACAAAAGTATTGACTCAGGGGGGCTGAATACTTTTGCACACTGCACTTTTCAGTTTTTTATTTGTAAAAAATAAAAAGCCACTGTATTTTCTATCACAAAATAGTTGTTTTTGTTTTCTTGCAGAAAAACTCCCCAGTGAGAAGAGGGGTTTCAACCTGTAGTCTGAACCAGCTGAGGAGAGGAAACATTTTTTCTGCTAGTGTACAGTAATTAGAAATAGTCCATATTTTATATCATTGATTTCATTGTAGTGGCATATTAGGTTTCAAGATTCTTTGAGTAAATTTCTACAACACCCACCTACAATACCTAGAAGGATAAAACATCACCAGTATCTTGCAAACAAAATCTTGTAACTCTGGATAAAAATACTCTTACATTTTATGAGAAATAATACAACTCTGAAATTCTAGAAAAAGGCATTAGCAAGTGATGTTCTGGTGGGGACCAGTGTACCTGCAATGCAAAATTCTCTGGATGACCATGACCAGATGCTCCATTGGTAAACAGCGCTTGTAATGCTCTTTGAGCTCTGTGTGTAGTGCAAACAGGTGATCCAATGCCACCTTGAATCATGGGAATTATCTTTCACTGTCACATAGCAGCTTTGGGCAGGTTAGGTATCATTATGGTTGGACATTGTATGAAAACTGCAAAAAGTGTACTGCCGCATGTTGGTGATGGATGCATGGAGTGCCAGATCTGGCATTATGACCTTTGGCTGAAGTGTAGGCTGAAATTAGGAGAGACTCTGTAGGAATTGGTGTTGGACCTAGCTGGTAACTTTGCAACCAGAGCATTGGTGGAAAGTACCATTTAACAAAGACTGGTCCTTTGGCTGAGCAGAAACAGTAGGTTGGGAACTGTTGGCAGCTTTGGAGCTGCCATTGGAGTGTATGATGACTTGTAGAACAGCACAGCATCACTCAATTTAAATGTAGGCTGGAACACAGAGCATGAGACTAATAGCGCTTGCTTTTGGCATGCCGGTACTGATATTATCTCAGAGATGAAATACTGAATACACTAGAATTGTAGAACTGAGCTGGCATTGTGCTTGTTGAGTTTCTATACTGGATTTAACCTCAGGATGTCTTATTTGGGAGGCTGAATAATGGGAGGCAGATGTTGTTGGTGGTGAAAGTGACTTGGTTAAAAAAAAAAAAACACCTCGACAGTGATCTGTAGTTTTGTATGTTTTGTCTTGAAACTGTAGTGGTGTGTTTGTGCTGTTGACACAGCTTGTGTGTTTACCAAAGTCATAAGATGTGGCTGTGAGCTTATGTTGACTTGTACTGGTCTCTGTGACACTGGCTCCCAGAGGCAGTAATCTGTGATGGATTGATTTTACTGATAAAAATCACATAGGAAAGGAGATGGTTAGCTGGAATATGTAGTTGCTTGTGATGCTGTTTCTCTAGCACATTTGATAAAGTACTGTTGCTGGAGACTGACAAGCTGGAAGCCCGAGATCTGGATGCATCTGACCACTATGTGTTGCATACCCAGTCTGCAAGTTGTGTGGCTGGGGCTGTTGCGTCTGGGCATTCAAGTTGTCTTCCAACATGAGGCACGTATGAGTGAAGAAGGATGGCCTGGTTGCCCCAAAAAGAAGCTGATAGCTAAAGTGGACTTCCTGTTGCTTCACTCAGAAATACTGGTGTTCCCATTGTCTCAATATTTCCAATATGGTAAAACTAATCCAACTGGAAGACCAATATTTTAAATGTTTAAGACTATATTATTGACTATTTCATTGAAATAATTCACTGAGACACTTCATCCACTTGGGCATTCTGATTAAAGGAAGTCTGACGTTACATTACATTTCAGGTTGTCATTATGTATGAAAAAAAAAAAGGCTTGAAATACTACAAAAAATCTGTAGTAATACTAAATTATATAAAAGTTTAACATTGGGAAATGGACTGACAAAACATATTGAAGTATATATATATATATATATATATTTTTTTTTATGTAACTGTATAAGTTTTGGTAGTAAATTTTAAAATGGCAAGCTGTAAGCTAACCTTTGAAAGTTATGTAGTTGTATTTGAAAATATGTAGATGCGATTCAGCTGTGCATCTTTGTACGGCTGACATTTACCTTTGGCTCAGTTTTAATTCAAAATAAAAGGATACGTGTGCAGTGAAATTGTTCTGTTAGAGGAATTTGCTGTCAAATAAGCCATTCTATGCTATTTTGTTTGACTTACTTTGTAGATACAATTAACAGTAAGTTTTACATTGATCAAACTGAATTTTAAATATAGAATTGTCCATATATTTGTTTTTGCTTTCCAATTTGTGCTGCTGTCATAGTCCACCCACATAAAGCAAAGATGCCTTTTTTTTAGGTTTTCCCCAGTTTAAATAACAGCTCGATTTGTGGTAAAAAATACATCAAGTAATTTAATGTTTTTATGTTTAAATTGATTTTCCTTATCCTTACCTCTCTGCAGTGATTTACCTATACAGTGGGCTCTGCTGTCCAGACCAAACTCCTCCACAGACAGAGGCAGCTCCCTTGGCTCTATAGAGAGCTTGGACACACCGACACTTCCTACACAATCATATTCTAATTCCTTGACTCCACCTGCTGACTCCACCCTATTCAGCAACAAACGGGACTCTGCCTATAGCTCCTTCTCTGCCAGCTCAAACATGTCTGACTATGCTACTGTACCACTAAAGCCTGGTGAAGCCAATTCCATGAGTAATCTGTTTCAGAGCTTTGAGCCCACGTATCAAGACGACTCTTGTGATACCTTAGCCCTGGTGAGAACATCTGGCAATAGCCTAACTGAGGCAAATATGACTGTTCAGAAGTCCAGATCTTTGACCAGGCCAAGACCGAGGCCCAGTGAAGTAAAAGAGAGGCCTTTTTCCTGCCTTTGTGAGAAGCAGCTGAGGGGGCTGGATTTGGATATTTTACGAAATGAAGAAGCTGTAGCTAGTAAAAAGATAACCCCTCCTCAGCCCCCAACCAGAAAGGACAGTTTTAGGGCAACTCTGAGTCACCCTATCATCAGCAAACAATGTACTTCTGCTCCTACTGAAAATGTGTACGCGTCACACGAGGGGGAAAGTAACTCTTCTCTGAACCCTGATTGGAGGATTCAAAGCAATCCAGTTTTAAAAGACGATAAAAATGAACATTTTAAAGATGGAACTGTGGGCTCTGATTTTATCCAGACACATACACATAATTGTAAAGACCTAAGATGTGACTGTTTCAATGATTCTGAGACAGATAGCAATGCAGATCTCTTGGAAAGCTCGTCACCCTCCAAAGAACCAATTATCATCTCTGGCTCCACTTCTTTGTTATCTGAACTGGAAGGTCCTGAGCAGACTTTTGTCATCCAGCAACAGACAAAGAAGTCTTCTACATTGCTCCACAGACACAGTGCCCCTGGGAAGCTTCTGGCAACACAACTTCAGTTATTGGAGCTTAACACTAACAGCTGTTCTTTAGGGCCCCAAAACCCAACAGAAATTTTTGAATACCCATCATCTCTCTGTGACAGCCAACAGTTCAATTCCTCACTACTCCACCCAAAAACAGAGGACAAGGAAACTTTTCACAGCAATCCTCCAAAATCAAACCAAGTGGGGAGTAGCCAATGTTCAAGTCCAAATTCTTTGCTCTTGGAAGAAGATTCCAAGAATTTAAGTGAGAGGCAGGGGCTTGTGAATGTCAATGCAAGTTCCCTCCCCTGTGGCCACCATCAGATGCCATTGAATCGTTCTGTTAGTGTACCAAATGAGCCCACTAGGCCATTACCTCAGGAAAGTCTGAGCTCTGTCCTTCTAGTGAAGAGTAATTTTCTTCCCATTGGTACTGCTTCCAGTGTGGATAATTTAGAAAAGGAGGCAGTGGAAGCAGACATGAGTAGAACTAGTGAAAAAAAAGAGAATGATAGAACAGAATGTATGAACAAGTCTGACTCGCTAAGGACCAATCGACAAAATCGCCGTCGCAGTGACCGATTTGCTACCAACCTCCGCAATGAGATTCAGAGAAAGAAGGCTCAACTCCAGCAAAGTCATGGTTCAGAAAGGTTGCTGTGCAGTGGGGAAACTGTCCACGAGGAGGGTTCAGAACTTAACGAGGAAAGGGAAAACCCAAAGGTTTCTGTCAAAAGAAAAAGCAGTAAAGGAACATTGGTCTCACCTCAAATTTGTCAAGATTCCCACACCTCAGCTGCAGCCAAGAATTCAGACTTGTCAAGTGGATCACAGTGTGATGTTTTACCAATTCAGCCAACAACCTGTTCTCAGAACAATAACTCAGTCAGGCCGATCCAGAATACAGGCCCAGATGCACGCCGGTTTGGTGTTGGTATCAGAGTTGTAGAAGAAGTAGCTCCTGTTGGGAAGGCTCGTCGCTGGCGTTGGACCCCTGAGCATAAACTACAGCCACAAACAGATGGAGATCGACAGTGTGGAGTCCTAGGTGGGAGGGTTTTAGGGATAATGGGGTCCAATCATGGAGTGTGTGCGTTCACCTCTTCATTCACTCCTTACTGCAGTGGCTCCCCTTCATATTTTCAATTAGCGGAATCTGACATCCTTCCATTTGCTGACAGAATGAAATTTTTTGAGGAGACGAGCAAAGGCACAGCTATGCCCAGTGTCTCAAATATGTCCATCCACAGACAGAAAAAGCACATGCACCGTTCAGAACACCAGGCAGGGGAGCTCTGTCAACATCCAAAACAGAGGAAGTTCTCTTATCAGGGAGAACCTATACAACAAAATGTCCAGTCTCAAAACATTATAAAATTGAGAAGACAGTCAGTGAGTACTTTTATGGAGAGACAAACCGAGATGGACAGAGAACAAGTAAAATCAAGAGAAAGGGAATTAAAACTGAGGGAGATGGAAAAATATGAAAGGGATGTACAAAAAGACAGTGGGAGGCTTAAGGAGACTGAGCAGGAAAAGGAACAAGAGGAGCAGGAAAGGCAAAGAGCAAGGATAAAACAAATCGAGCTTGGAAAGGAGAAAGAGGATGAAGCCCGAGAGCAATCGCATATCAAGAAAAGAAGGAATGAACTTGAAGGAGACAGATCCATGGAGAAAGATGAAAACTATCCGCTTGTCTCGTGTCATGAGTTTTGCTCTAACTGTGGCATGACAGAAAGAAGCAAAGGCTTCCAACAAATCCACAACCATCCCAGCTTTCATGCCAATCAACAGGCTTTCCCCTGCTGTCAAACCCAGAATCAAGTG
Source organism: Adrianichthys oophorus (assembly GCA_036245035.1). Lineage (NCBI taxonomy): Eukaryota > Metazoa > Chordata > Actinopteri > Beloniformes > Adrianichthyidae > Adrianichthys > Adrianichthys oophorus. The sequence continues at coordinate 3,678,961 of BSAI01000105.1, forward strand.
TTTCGATCAGCCTTTCATCTGGTCAGCCCCCCGGATCGTGCGGTGGAATGTCAGCAATCATATGGTCAGAAGTACAGAACAAGGAGCTACACACCCACAGAGGTAACCTTACATTTTGACTGTCTATGTTTTTTTTTATTATAAATTGTTTAGAAAGTCAAAGGTCATCAGACCCACTTTGAGATTTATTTAAACTTTCTGGCAAAAAAAGAAGACAAAGACTGTAAAATGTTTACAAATTTTGCTTTAGGTTCAAGTTTGTCTACAACTTAAGCCTTTGTAAATATCAGTCTGAACCTGAGTTTCTATTACTTTTTTTTTGCTTATAAATGCCTAATTAATAATTACCACCACTTAAATAATTTGCATTTGGCAGTTTCTAATTTTTAATTATAATTTTTTTGCCTTCTGGGGCCTTTTTCAAAAAGGAAGCTTAACATACCGTTAGCTTGGTCTTACTGAGAAACTTAGCAGAGTCTGACACGTGAATTGAGTGTTGGATTTCAAAAAACCTGATCAGGGTTTACTCAACCCACTCTGACAAGGATAACTCTAAAGCTACGTTCGCATCACCCTCTGCAACTTGCGTACAAACGACCACTTTCAAATAAGTCTATGTAAACGTGAGTAAATGCTAATTTCAGGCTTCCGCGTTCAAAACTCCCACGTTCACACGTCGCTACGCAATTTCTACAACTATTTTCGGGCTATACTTACAAAATGATCACCAAGTGAACGCAGGTTAAAAGTTAAATCGGGTTGAACTTTGACCAGTCAGAGACTCGGGTTTGGTAGTGACGTTTGGATGGCGTCCCTTTTAATTCACGGAAGTGCCAACCATTGAAAATTGATCATGAAGGAGAAATGAATTCCAGTTTACGCCCAACCGGGTTTATATGACACCAAATCTGTCATATATTGGAACAGAGCTGTTAAAGAAAAAGCCTAGAGCAAGACTTATAAGATTTTCACTGCTTCAACCATCGCACCAAGACTCTTCCAACTGTAGGTGGCGCACATGCACTAGTAAACAATTTAAAAGAAGAAGAAGCCCCTCCCTGCTCATCCAGTGTGAACACCATGGGCTAAGCGCGTGTTCAAGAACCCGCGTTTAGCACGTTCAAGAACCTGGGTTTAGCACGTTCAAGAACACAGGTCAACACAACAGGTCAACAAAAGCCAAACATGTCAATGAAAGAATAAGAATATGAGCACACTTATTTAAAACAGATTCTTATCTGTGCCCTTTAGGGGTCGCCACAGCATTATACATAGACATTGTACCAGTAAATGACCAAAACACATCTGTAGCAGCTTTATATGTGAAAGCTGCAAAAACACAACTAAAGTAGTACTTAATTGAAATGAGGATTGCTGTTCTGTAATGAAATAAAATACACAGATTCACAAACGAATTTACAACAAACCCAGACTACGAGTCATCCAGCCTTTTAAGTTTGGTTACTCTAAATTGTCCCTAGGTGTGGAAGTGAGTGTGCATGTGTGTGTGATTGTGGCCCCTTCAACAGACTGGCGACCAGTCCAGGGGTATCCCCTGCCAAGTAGTTGGGTTAGGCTCCGGCAACCCCGTGACCCCGAAAGGGATAAAGCGGTTTGGAAAATGAATGGATTATTTATTCATCCTTTAACTCGGGCTGTATTTAGACTGGACACATTTGGTTAGTTTAAAGTGAACCAGAGTTCATTTTCTCTGATGATCGGGAGCAAGTGTTCAGTCTGAATAGACCCAAGTGGATCCTGTTACGGGTCCAGTAACCTCTCTCTGACCCATCTTTTGAGGTTGTCTCGGTTTGTTTTCAATTGGACTGGTGGATCTGTTCATTCTATTCTGTTTTTTGTTATTGTAGTTAACCATCTTTAAATCTATTACCAGATGTATCACTCCAAGCAACTGGGAGCAAGCAAGCTCAGCAGGAATTATAGCCTGAGTGAGAGGTGAGACACTTCCTTTGCCAACAACAGGCAATAAATAAGAGAAGAATGTTTTTTTCTCAAGATTGTGATAGGATGTCTGTGTCCTAGCAGTTCTGACACACTCCATTTCTGCCTTCTGTGAGTTACCATCTGGGTACACGAGGTGTGGTCAGCCCATTATTGTATACCAGCGGGAGGAAATCCTTTTCAGTCACGCCTGACTGTGATTTGACCATAAAAAGCTCCAAGTGTTCTAAGCATTCATCCAAGCTCTAAAAGTACCCTAATTATATGTGGTTTACTCTAAAAGGAAAGCCCCCAAAAAAACAAATTCACAACTGAGTCCTCTGGTGTTCCGAAAGCACCTGATTAAATAGTTTTAATCATGTTAAAATGGTGAACTTGGAATTATGTTCATCGGGATTGAAAAAAAAGGCTATTGTTTTTTTTAAGATAAAGAAATACTTTTAAGTAAAATGTTTTTACAAAAGATTGGTTAAAGAACCTAAACCATTTTAAGCAAAAATAATTTAAATATAGTTTTACTTCATGTTTAAATAAGACGTTTAATTTGTTTTATTTTTTTATTAAAGCAGCAGGAAAAAAAATGTAATTCTAGTAAGACTTAAACTTTTATACTTTTAAATAATAATTGTAAAAATAAAACACTTGTTAAAATATAGTTTTCCAGCACAAACAAAATCTAGTTAAATAATCAAGAAGAGATTTTTTTTCTTTAGAAAGTCTCAATTTTGAACAGAAATCTTTTAGGTTTATTTCAGATATTACAACTTTTTTTGTATCCTAAATATATTTAAAAAATATGGCAAAAAAGTAAATTTATAAATTATTAGAGTGTAACGCAATTGTATAACATAAAAAAATAGAGTCGTGAAAATGAAACCAGTAAAACTGGACTGCCACCAAGTGACGTCCAAATATGCCCGGGCGGCCACTGACTGATGTCAAAAAATCGTCTGGTCCCCTAAAGGTTATTTTTAAAAAATATAAACCTTATATAAAATATAAAACTTTTTCATAAAACTTCGGCGCCCACTGCGCGGCGTGTAAAAATGCGGCTACCACCTCTCGATTAAAAACTGCTGCCATGCAGCCACCTGCAGAATTTGCTGAAAATTTGCACTTATGCTGCCGTGCGGTAGCATTTTGGCATATGTGACCGTAGTCATAGTTGTTGTTTTTAGCTTTTGTACTATTATGTTCTTGTAGTGAAGTACAAAAAAATGCACTGATTTACTTTACTTTAAGCCGTTTTATCATTTTATCGGAAAAAAAAAAACCCTGCAGGAAACAAACTGACCTGCTGCTGTTTAAAATTTCAAAATGTCGTAGAGCTGTGGACAGTTTATACTTCAGTCTCTGTTACCATCATAACTTCCTCCAGCATTGTGCGTACCTACCTGTAATGTGAAATATTTTGGCTCTGTCACAGCTTTTGGCTTACACAAGAATGTCACATTGTACAACAGGATAAAACTCTAAAATACTCTAAAAACAGGACACTAAACGTATGTAAACATCTCACTCTATTATTTTAAAAGGAAATCCTGGCCATAAAATGCTGACTTTTATACTGAAATGACAAGTAAAAAAAAGACTTAGAAAATGGAAGTCAATGAGGCATTTTTTGCCGCAAAGATTCATCACTTCATACGTTTACTTATTTACACTTTAATGGCTACTTTTTTAAACCACTGTTTGGGGAAAAAAACAGAAATAAAAATACTGGTTTTAAAAACAGAGATGGATTAAGTACTTATTTCACCTAATATCAGGAAAGTCTTCATGGTTTTCTGTCCCTCCTCTTTTCGCACTACAGAAATTACCAAAGTTGGAGTGAGAAGTCCAAACCGCTGCAGAGGTTTTATCAGCATCATTCACAGCAGAGTCGCTGCCACGTCCTGCAGGCTCAGAGCGGCCCAGACAATTTCCACAGTTCTCACACTTTCATGCCTCCTTCCTTTATTCGAGGGCGAGCCATGTCCGAAAATGATCTAAGCTTTGACCCCAGCAAGCACTGGTCTCCACAGATTTCTGCTGCCACCAGCCAGGTCCTAACGGAGGTAGAGGAAGGGGCAGTTCCTTTTGGAAAACAAGCAGCTAGAACTACCGAGCAGATCAGGAAGAAGACACCACCTCCCCCAAGACCACCACCTCCAAAGTGGGAGCAGTATTACCAGAGACGTGCTTCTCATCATGCACTGCTGTCCTGCACCTCTGCTGCTCACCTTACAAGCGCCCACCTATTTGACAACACAGAGGGAAACTGTTTGCCTCCGTCCTTCGCCTACAACCCTCCACCTGAGACATCCCGACAGAGATCCTACAGTCTTCCTCTGGAGAGACAGGAAGTGTCAGACGGTTATCAGCCATGCAGGTGCAATCACAGCAAACCGCAGGAACACGAATACTGTCATGTACAGTCCTACCAGAATGAAAGCATCTTTCAAGGCGGCTGTTATCCACTCCCTCAGCCCACGTCTGCCTTCTCCGAGCAGCTCTTCAGGCCTGTGGCTGTGCCCCACATGGAGAGGAGGAATGACGTGAGGGTGCAGACCCCGGCATCTGTACCGACACCTCCACTGCCTGCAGACTCTGCGGCCAGCAGGTGAGACACTCAGGAAATAATGACATTTCAGTGTTTGATATCATTGCTTTGTTACAAAACCTCTTCTAAATGTATTTGGAACACGGAAAAAGAATATGCTTACCTAGAAGAAATCCCCTATCTGCTGGCTCTGTTCGGATCCACCCAGAATTCCTCACCAGAATGTTCTTTGGTGTATTTGCACGAAATGTAACCACTAAAATGGAACGAGCTTTGGCCCATGACATGTTGATGATGTGATCAGCGGTTTGAGTCCAAAACCACCATGGAGAAGAATCTGATCATTCTACTCTTCAACTTAGTAATATTTTTCTTTTTTCCACCGAGACAAAGATAAAAAGATCGTCTGATTTTATTCTTGTCTTAATGTGTTAGCTTGTTTAAGAACATTCTTTTGAACAAGTTTCCCGCAGCAGATTTGACATCCGTCAAAAGAGAGACATTCGATGCGAATTTGACGCGCGACTTGCGCTCGGTGTGAATGCGTGCATTAAACCTAGACCAGAGGTATCAACCTTAAGTCCTCAAGGACCAGCCTCCAGCTGGTTTTCCAGAAATCCTGATTTATTTGCTGCTGATTACCTGGATCAGGTGTGTTTAGCCAATAAGGAGCTTCAACAACCGGTTGGTTGGAAAATATGTCGGACACTGGCCCTGGAGGCCTGGATTTTGACACTGCTGACCTAGACAGATTTTGACATTTCTGACATACAGACACTTTTAAGTTTCAATGCAACCACCTTGGGAATATATATTTATCTGTAACATATTTGTCTTGAAGTTAAATCATGTCCACTCAGTCTTCTTTCTTGAAACTGTTCACCCCTCAACCAAGTGGCTTTATCAGTGACTTTTAGTCACAGATGTAGAAAGTTTCACCTGGGGTGGCACAATCATAGAAGGTGGTCTTGATGGGGCAGTATAAGTCAAAGGCGCATAAGAAAGTCTTAAAATCTCTCCATCCATCTGTCCGTCCGTATTTATCATGCAAAGCAAAAAGTCTGATTAATGTTTTTAATGAGGCCGAAGTGTAATTTTTCGCTGAGAAATTATTTGCATTTGTTTTCAGTTCATCTTCCCGTGGTGTGCTCCACAATCATGACAAAGTAAAACTGGAAAAACCAAAGCCCAGCATGAGACCTGGATCTGATCAGGACCCAACCCCATCCCCTAAAGGTCACAGCAACCCACCACCTCCCACAGACTTGACCATATCAGCACATATCACAGGCCATATCAGCAATGAGCAGCTATTTGTTAAAAAAAACTTTCTGGTTGAAGAGCAGCATACACTTTCCAAGTCAGTGCCAGAACCAGAACATGATCAAAGCCCAAGCCCTGCTTGCAGCTTGGAGAGTGACCTGAATGTTCCTCTGGAAACGGACATCGATGATTTTCAAGAGGAGGAGGAGCCCCCAAAGGAGAACAAGATGCTCACCAGTGAGCTTCCATGCTTTGCACTACCAGTCACAGTCCTGGAGACTGACATTGACCCCCTACTGGATCCTGCATGGAGCATGCAGTCAGAAAGCTGCACAGCAGAGGAGGACATAGAAGCTGGTGAGAGCAGCAGAGACAGTCTGAGCCTGAAAGAGCTCCCCCTGCAGAGCAGGGAGGCAGATTCAGGCGTGGAGACCGCCAAAGGACACTTCCAAGCAGAGGGGGGTGACACCAACAGCCTGGAAAGGTAACAGGAAACCATCAGAATACTCCTCAAACGTCTTTGGATGCATATGTGTGTGTGTGCGCATGTGTACGGGGAGTCACATGCACCTGTACGACTGCTCCGGGCTTTTGACTTATCTGGGACCATGGAGGGCTTAGAGAAGAGTGGCTGCGTCTTAAAGGGAGCGCAGGTGTGTCTTGTAGTTCCCTTGAGGATCTTCAAGGGGTGTCATGAAAATGGAACATACCTTTGTCGTGTGTGTGGTAATTGTACTGTGAAGTATTTGTAAGGATAATGTAAGTAACACACACTTATGACGTATAGATGATACTGTCCTTTGGTCTCTAACTGCACTCTCTAGCCGTTAGTAAGGTGCCCGTACTAGGTCCTTACTGACCAAAAGCAGCACACGGGGTGTGCTGGTGATATCAAAGTGCCTGTAGGACGCCCGAAGCATATCCACACACACTACACTGATCGTCCTATTTCCTCATTTCTAATAGTCAGGCTGCATTAGTGCAACAAGCACTAAGGGGTTCCTTGTGCAGTGTTCAGGTTATGGGGGTTATAAAATGAAAAATCTGTACGATGTGCCTGCATCTCAACTACTTCCTCCTTACTTATATCCTTGTGTGTTTTTTAAGTGGTCTCTATGACCTGTCCTTGACCATTGTTTGTCTGAAGATGACCCGTATCCACCCGTAAGGGCAGTTGGGACTAAGACATAAGCTTGCTTGTGTGTAACTGCCTGCGTGTGCGCACACATGTGGGCATGTCAGCGTGTGTATGTGTGCATGTATCTTGTTTCTTTCCACATCAAACATAAATCACCGTAAAGCTGCCACTTGTCTATTTTTTTGTTCTGTTAAATCAAAGTTTTTTCAGAACTTTGTGATATTTTTTTCCATTAGTGTTGTTAGTTTTTCTTCCTTTTTTACGTTTAGCCCAACTTACACTACATCTTACCGCTATTTCTGCATTCGCTATCTTGTCTGAGTGTCTCAAACTACAATTCCAAATTCCAGTGCCAAGGAAATTTCCCTGAAGTCTCTGAAGTCACTAGATTAGTGAATATAGACCATGATGCATTGCGTTTGAAAAAAAAGCTTTTAAATTCATTATTTTTTTTTTATAAATCATTAAGGTTTTCATCATCAGAACACACGATAGTTTTTGTAATATGTTCATATTTATCAGGTTTTTACTTCGGCAAATGGGTGACATCATATTTGCAGTTTAAAAACAAAAAAAGCAGCGTGCATGTGTCTGAATACTATTAAAGTGGTGCCTTTCTTCTTAGGCGGTCCGGTGCAAGCTCCAGTTCATCCTTCTACAGCACATCAGGATCCACAGATCAGCTGTTTTCACAGATGAAGGACTTCACTGACAACAAAGACTGGGAGGAAGATAATGAGTTAAGCTACAAGGTAACAGGCAGGGAAGTGTGCTTTGAATAAAAAAAATTTATTTAAGTATTATTACATGTAAAATGTGAAACTGGTGTTTTCTTAATGCAGAGGCAGCTGCTGCAGAGCCTTCGGAAGAAGCTGGGAGTGTTGAGAGAGGCTCAGAGAGGCCTGCAGGAGGACATCAGAGCCAACTCACAGCTGGGAGATGAGGTTGGCTCAAACCACAGAAAGCGTTGTCTTAGCTACTTTTAGAAGTTTTGATGGTCTAATCCAAAATTTCAAGGTCATTCCTAAAGAGGGACAAATGTACCGGAGTATCCTGAATGCTTCCAAATGATTTAGGGAAATCCAAAGAAGCAGGATGAAGCTGAAACTGCTAACTATTAGAGGATACACCAGAGAATATCACTGCTTTCTAAATCTTTTACCCATAAGATGTTTGGTTTCTCATATTAGTGAAATTGTAACATCTTAGTAGCTAAATTGTATAAAATACTTTATTTTTCAAAAACTAAGCGCATTGAGGGATCGTTTTAGATTTCTTTTTACATGTCATTCGTTTTTTTTTTTTTTTGAATAAAAATATTAGCTCCTCTTTCATTTAAAGTATGACCTTTTAAACATGTTGGCATCAACACATTCACATGTAGAACAAAGGTCAGAAAAGTCATCAGTACCTAAAGGAAATAGTGTAAGAAATGTTGCAGTTAAACTGGTTTTACCTTCTCATCACAGCAATGCAAATAAAAAAAAATCATCTTACAGATTGAAAGTGTTATTCCTCACCATTAGTTTGTGGACTTAAATGTGTTATGTCTATTTTCTATAAATACAAAGCAGATTCTCTGTGAGCGCAGCCTAATTTTTCAAACAAATTGCTTCAATGCATTCCGTGCAACTTTGACCTGAAAAACAGTCTGGACTGTATGAATTACTGTCCCAGCACTGAAAGAGGACAGGAAACATGGGGGGGTTTTCACTGTTGCTTGACTTCGTCAGGTGGAGAGCATGGTGGTGTCTGTGTGCAAACCCAACGAGGTGGAGAAGTTCCACATGTTCATCGGGGATCTGGACAAGGTGCTCAGTCTGCTGCTGTCCCTGTCCAGCCGGCTGCTGAAGGTGGAGGCTCTAATGGATTCTCTGGACCCCGACACGGATCACCATGAGAGGGTGAGGAGGGTGGAGTGCTGGGAGGCAGACAAAGCTCACAGTGAAGAGAATGAGTTTTCCAATCAAGACCCACTATGATATATATAGTGTTTTAAACATGTTATTGTGGTCTTTTTATGATTATGGAGGACATTTATATACAAAACGAAGATTAAAATTGCATTTTGGAGTATTTTTTTTATTATTCAAAGTGTTGTGAATCAGGAGTTTGAAAAAGAGCTTACATAATTAAAAGACCACTAGGGACATTTTTACAGTGAATCAAAAGATGATTGGAGTGGGACTTTATGGCCCTTAAGACCCTTATTCTGATCCTGATGGAGAAATGCTCTCAGTTCATTCCTGCCTGCTTTAAAAGGGACGGGACTGTTATGTACAAAAAGTGGCCCTTTACAGATGATCACAAATAAGACACAAAACCCAAATTTTACTGATGGGGATGAATAAAGGATTACTGTATACATCCATCTTTTGTTGCCAAATGACCTTCATTGTAAAAATCTGTCGTTGGAAAAAGGGGGAAAGTAAAAGTCCACTTTGATCAGTTCCAAAGACGAGCAGAAAGGCTGGGCTGTCTCAGTTGCCTTTTGTTGGATCTTCTCCTGGAAACAATGCAGACATTTGAGTTGAGATAGTTGCGCCAGAGTGCACCTGCCTGGATTTCATATCCATCCAAAAGGATTCTTCCCATTCCACACAGGCCAATGAAGAAAATCAAGCTGTTTTTGATGGTGCTGTCAAGTTAAGTCCTTAAGCAGGGATCGAGCAAAGTCTGCTGTCTCCTCTGCAGCTCCGCCTACTGGAAAAGAAACGTCAGTTGACGAGGCAGCTGTCAGAGGCTCAGGACCTGAAGGAGCACATAGACAGAAGAGAGCAGGCCGTGAGCCGGGTTCTGGGGCGATGCCTCACCGCAGAACAGCATAAAGACTACAGGTAAACCTGCCCTCACGTATGGTGTTTGGTTTGTAGTTTTCACCGCTTAATCATTTCTTTGCCCTCTGTAGCCACTTTGTGAAAATGAAAGCCGCTCTGCTGGTGGAGCAAAGGCAACTGGAGGACAAGATCCGACTGGGAGAGGAGCAGCTGAGGGGACTAAGGGAGAGCCTGGGGCTGGGTTTGGGAATGGCCAAGGGAATATCGATGGGATGCAGACATTACTGACAAGTGATGAAAAACAACTAACAAGGTGATGAAAAACAGTGCTTGTTGGCAGATTGTGTTCAAGTCAAACCTAAAGCCATGAATACTGAGAGGATATAATAAGATGTGATGCAAGTGGAGTAGTTCTGGCATGAAAACGGGAATTTGGAAAAAGACATTTCCGTCTAAAGAAAGCAAACATCTCCATGTGTTAACAGCTTTCATTTCATGGGTGGATGGGGAGAAGATGGGAAATTTCTGATGCCGACTCCTTGTGTCTCTTAGGACTGGCAGATCTCAAAGCAGATTGCTAAAGTTCTTCTCTTGGGTCAAGGCGAAGAAATGAAGTTGTAAAAATGGAGGCTGGCAAAAACTAGTTATGGATGGAGGAATTTTCTGAGCAGAAACTCAGAAAAGGCTGTTTAGGCTTCAATAGATGCAAATCAAATCAAAACAAAGGACTTGCACATGACTGCACTGCTGTACTCACATTAGACGTTCTCCTAACAGGAATATGTTGTAAACAGAGATGTTACGCGATGTTTATCACTCAGGTTGTTGTTTTTCTTCTGTTGCTTTTCACTCTTCCTGTGTGGGTTTATACTTCTGTCCCTTGTTCACTTTTACATTCCAAAGAGTTTTGCTGTATCAAGTCTGAAAAAAGGGCTTTTGAAGTTTGAAATGTCTGCACTTTGTGGTAAGAGATAAAGACCTGAAACAATTTTACTACACAAGTTGATTTGTTTTCCAGAAAAGCACTGAGTTGATGCTGAAGTGTGCAGTGAAGCTTTCAAGGTAACATTCTGCCACATTTTACCCATTTTCCACTGACTCCGTACTATTTATGCTGAAAAATGTCTTTATTTATTCAAGCCCATCAATCCTCCTGCTGTAAGGGTCAAGTCAACAGTTAAATAAGAACATTTGTTGAAATGAACAAGAAAATGTTTTTTAAAAATTGCATTTTAGTCAAAAAACAAAAGTCTGAGATGAAGTTCCTTTGAAGGGGTTTAATGCATTTGGTTTACCTGAATATTGACACAAAAATTCATAAAATGTAACTAGAAAATTGAAGATTAAAATAGGTAATTATTTAAAAAAGGAGGAGTTTTTTTCATGCTTATCAATTCATGTTATTATTCCTTGCCAGGACACAAACAAAAACAAAAGTTGTAAGAAATTCTGTTTAACGATTTTAAGTTTGTGTAAAAAAAATCAACTAAAAAGTGCTCTAACGTGACTGGGTGTATTCCTTTCACTAAATAAATTCTATTGGGGTTTTTCCAAACAAAGCCTTTGAGTTTGACCATTGGGATATTTCACTTCAGCTGGATAATCGTGGAGGTGAATGGTTTCTGGTTGGAGTATCTAAAAAAAGAAGCTTCACCTTCTGATTTGCTTATTTTTCCAAACTTGCTGTTTAACTGCCAACCAGCCGTCAAAATAAAGTGCATGTTTGTTTCGTTTTTTTTATACTGTGTACATGTTTAATGTACTCATATACTGTAATGATAAAACTGACCGTAATTGTATTTGAGAGATTTTATTTGTTTCAAAAGAAAGGGTGTGTTTGTTTTCTTTTTTCTTGTACCGTTTGGATTTATTACAAAATAAATGTAACAACAAAAGCAGCTGTGCAGTAGTTTTAATGGAACAACATTAGTCTTGTATGGACCACTGGACTCTTCTGCTTCCACTGAAGAGTAGGGTCATTGACTGTATATGAAAACTGGACTGAGTGACTCCTCCTCCCAGGGGTTCCAAACAAGAAGTCCAAGAAGCCAAAATCCTATACAGCTATTAGTCATTCCATTTGTCACCATAACCATTCAGGCTCAGCTAACTTTTTTTTTTTTTACATGTTTTTGCTAATCCAATGTTTTTCATGATATTTTTCTTTAGTGCAGGTTATTCAAGGCCAATCAGATGCCTTAATAAAAGTATGCTGTCTCATGTTGAACGTTCAAAATGTTTGATATTTTTTGCGTATCCTGGTTTCAGGTGGTAGGGGTGTGGACTTCCTACAAACTCACCCCTGATTGTTGAGAGTGGTTGCCACAGAAACATTGACTTGAACCAACCACTGCTTACTGACATTTGACTCCAACATGGCGGCATCCATTTCACCCAAAAAAAAAAAGGCAACTGAATTGACTTCATTTGGTTGGAGCCTGAAGTAAACTATTTTCTATGGGTGATGTCACAGCCACTCAGTCCAGTTCTCTTATGCAGTCAATGAGTAGAGTTAATTAAGAAAGAAGAAAGATCCAGGAAGATCTAACCTCAGTAATTGATTTTAGAGGAAGACGATATGTTTTACATTTACTGATTAAGCCCCTATGGCAGGATGTGTGTGTTGTCTCCTGGAATGTTAGCAGCTTGATTTGGAACTGAAGCTAAAGGCCTCAGCAGGTGATGTTCTCTTTTCTGCTGCTGACGTCAGCATCGCTCTTGGTCATTTTTCTTTGTTTACATTGATTGCATCCCACGTGGTACACACCACACTTAACCTCAAAACTTCAAGCTGCAGGTTTTACACTCACCCTTATTTTGTCATGTACAAGAAATTTGATTTTTTTCTTAATTTAAGCTGTCGATATTATTGAGAAAAACCCATTGATTTTACTATTTAAAAAAAAACAACAATAACTATTCAAGCTAATATCCAAGTAAAACTAACTTTTACAAAAACAAATATACCTGTGACCTGATTATATCAAGCTTTGGGGATTTCTCCATCACTTTCATGAAAAATGATGAATAATATCAAACTTTGAGAGTGATCCTGTTGTTACTGTTTTACATTAACTTTTTTGCCACAGCAATCTCCTGATTGCTTGTAATCCCTTCTGTATTGACCATGTCAATAGCAGGTATTTCCACCATTTGATGGCGATGTCTCATACTTTTCATGCACCTCACGATGTTCTGAGGCAATGCGTTTCATTCTTCCCAAAGTGCTACATTTCGTTCTCAGGTCACTTGGTGGGGTACGATCTTCCAGTCTCTGCTTCAACTGGTTCCAGACATCTTCAATGGGGTTCAGGTCAGCGGACATGTGAGGGATTCTGACTTCCTGAATTTCAGCTGTGTCAATTCTGGCATGCAGGATGTGGTGGAGCATTATCATCCATGAACAGAAAGTTGGGGGGGTGTTGGTGGAATTGGGGGATGATGATTGTTCCATGATGTCTTTGAGGTAAGAATGTGCAGTCACTTGGCCGTCTACAATAACCAAATTGGTTTTCTGCTGACTGGTGATGCCTGCTTAGACTGTTGTAATTCTTCCACCAAAAAAAGCCCTTAGGACCACGATCTTGGCGTATTGCTTACACCGCCTTCACCAGCAATGCTAATGACCATCATTTCTGTGCAAGATGTCCCTACAGTCATCAGTGAACAGGACGGTAGACCATTGCTGCATCGTCCAGGACACTTGACCTTCTTCTGTTCGCTGGAAGCAGTGGCGATTCTGGCACGAATGACGCCCTGGGCGAGCCACACCAGTTGTGCCCCTCAGTGCCCCCCCTCCAATTATGACCCAAACGTATATTTAATATAAATATTTAACAAATACTTCATAAAGTAAAACTACAAGTTTGTAAATTCTTGCAGCTTATGAAAATGACTAAAAGTAAGAGATACTTTTATAAGGATAACATCACAGATGTTTGCTTTAAGTTTAAAATGACTTTCATTATAAGATTCAAGAAAACTACGTGAAACTAGTGCAACTTAAAGCTTGAAAATTCTTATAGATTATTAGGCTGTCATTAAATGACTTAAAATGGAAAAAATAGCAACTCTTATAAGGATGACATCACACATATGTTTAATTTAGGTTTAAAAATACACAAATCAACTTAGAAAATACTCTATAAACTTGGTCTGCTTCCCTCAGTAGAAACTAAAAATGTGCTACAAATACTTAAGAAGCGCATCTAATATCAATAGAAAAATGGAGCATTCTTACAAAATATTTTGACCAAAGTAGAGAGGATTGAAGCTGTATATTTTTTAGATCAATTTCTGAAAACAAGCTGAGGAACCACCACAAAGTAATCCTAATAATACTGAGAATAAGAGACAAAGTACTGGATATATGTCATTACAAATATCTTGCTGTGAGGCAAGAGGGCTAACCACTGGGCCACCGTGCAGCCCTAATTAAATAATAACACTAACAATGTTCAATATCATACCTTTATCCTTTTCATGTTTTTCTTGCTATGCTTTCTTCTTTTTTTCTGAATAGGACGCCGGATAGTTTTGACCTTTTCTTTTATTGCACGTTAGCATCCTGTGACACCAACTACCACTTAGCATTACATCAGCTCGGACTCGGACAAAACCAATACTTGTTTTATTTTATTTGAGAGATTGGAATTGAGTTTTAAAATTGCATTCATGGTAAATGTTATCTGTAATTCAGTGTGAGGAATCAAAGTGGTTTGATTTGTAAGTAATATGAGCTTGAGATTGGTATTTGACTCAAAAATATTCCCAATCACCTGTGTGTAACCCACCCAACCACTGATGAGTTGCACCCCTGTCTTGTATTTTTTTGACTTGGTATATTCCACAGTATACAACAATGAGGTGAGGGTGCCAGTCTGAGTGTCGTTCAGCAGAGGGCACTGTTTGACATTTTAATTCACCTTCAGATAACAAGAACAGCCGCGCTGCGCTGTTCATGTTAAATAAACAGAATGTTTTTTTTTCTCCTCGTCCGTGCTGCCCCCTGGAAAATGCCACCCTGGGCGACCGCCCACGTTGCTCATATCAAAAACCGCCACTGACTGGAAGTGTGGATGGCAGTGTTTTGGTGTCAGTGGAGTCACCTGGAATAATTGTCTGGCAAAATAGACAATCCAAAAAATGTATATGTCTTTTTGTTTTTTTTTTTTTATTATTATTCTAACAGACCTACCTGAAATGTAACAAATAACTTTTAGGTTTAGACTGAGATTCTTTTTCATTCGTACAGAGAATCAAAGATGCATCGCTGCACTAAATTATGTTGCTCCGGCCTCAACAAAACAGCTTCCTATAAACATCACAAGTTATACAACATAAGCAAGTCAAAACTGGTTAAAAAGGCAAATTCAATTCAATACGATAAACTTATGTCCTTATTCATTCATTTTCCAATCCGCTTTATCCCTTTCGGGGTCACGGGGCTGCCGGAGCCCAACCCGGCCACTCATGGGCGAAGGCAGGGTACACCCCTGGACTGGTCGCCAGTCTGTCGCAGGGGCCACAATCACACACTCATGCACACCTAGGGCCAATTAACCTATGAAGCATGTTTTTGGACGGTGGGAGGAAGCCGGAGTCCCCGGAGAAAACCCACGCATGCACGGGGAGAACATGCAAACTCCACACAGAAAGGTCCCCCAGCCAGGACTTGAACCGGGAACCTTCTTGCTGTGAGGCAGGAGCGCTAACCACTGCGCCACCGTGCAGCCTTATGTCCTTATTTTTTCTATAATTTTAATGCAATTTTGCATTGTTTTTAAAATGTTCACAGATTAATGTCCATATTAATATCGCAATTCCAATGAGAAAACAAGGCTTTTTCTGTAGTCATGAGTGAATTCGGACACAGCCGAGGTAAATTTTGGTAAGGTGACGTCATTTTGGCCAGCTGTCGCAGTGTTTACGTCGCTCAAGTCAATAAAGGTTGAATTGAAATGCACAAATTGCCTCGTTTTTCCTCTCTCGTCGTACTAACAACTTCTAATATTGTTTCGCATTTGATCTATGATATTTTCCAACAATCGAACAGTTTCCTACAATCAAAGCATCTTTATATTTAGAACGCTAACGCAGAGAAAACGACAAAGTAAGGCACCCTAACAGGAAATAAGTTTCTGACTACAAAATAAAACTGCTGAGTTTCACTAAAAATAAATGAATCCAACATTTTTTTTAATATAAAAACACAATCATACACAAACATTCCAGCTATATTTCATTCAAAAATCAACCATATAAGTAAAACAAATAAAATGCCAAAATGTGCATTTAAAAAAATTCTCCTCAATATGTAACCGGAAGTGGTGAGTTACTTATGATATGGTCGCTAGCTAAACAAACGTCTCTAAATAGCAGACTAAACAAAAACGGTGGTGTAAATACGATTGTTGACACAGTTCGGTGACTTTTATTTTTTTAAAACAACTCTTGTTTGTACTTTTATGGAAAGCAGCTGTTTTTTTGTCCGGATAATGACGCTGAATTCGCACGTAGCCGTTAAGTTTACAGCGGCTGCTGACATAAGCGGGTCCCGCTGAAGACGGCGGCGTCGACGGGGTAAATCTAAGTCACAAGACTTCCCGGAGCTGAGTGGTTGTTGTCTTCTGTAAAGGTACGGCACGACATTACTTTCGCCGCTTTATACTCATTTCTATCTTAGTGGGAAAAGGGAGGACAAAAAAGACGTAACCTGGAAACACGAACTACTAATGAAGTTAGTCTGGTAATAGTCTTTTGCCTTTAGTTTAGTTTTTTTTTTAGCGAAGCGCAGCACCAAATTACGGTCAAATCATCTTTAGTTACACAGCTATGTTTTTGTCGTGAAACCTCGCGGTTTATAAAAAGTGGAAGAGGAAATAAGGGGCGGAAATGGTGACAAAAAACGTCCGTTCTAGTGAATATGAAGAGTCATAGCTGCCTGCGTTGATGTGGGTGATAGGGCTAGCTGGGGTGAACGGGTTTATATTACTGTCTCTTTTGTTTTTAGAGAGAAATACAAGTTAGAATACTTTATTACTTCGAGTGACGATGTTCAGTTGGTCGAGCTCACACGGAAAACATGTCCGAAACATTGACACAGGTAACTCAGCTGGAGGTAAAACTGTTAGTGCAGCGCGTGGAAGGTAAACCTAGACTCTCTGAGCAGGGTCCAGAACCATGGAGAACCCCGGGTACCGAACCGGCAGCTTTGATGCCCTTCAGCACCCCAGTGATGATGATGATGATGACGAGATGGTGGACATCGCAGATGCCACGCTGGACTTCTCCACAACGGACGACATCCCTCCTCTCGGTTCAGGTAGGTAAAAGCTGTTGAACAAACACCAGGTACAGGTACAGGCAGATGAACTTGAGAGGTGTATTCAGACTGGACACATTTGGTTCGCTTAAAGTGAATCAGAGTTCGTAAGAACACGTTTTGAAGATACTCAAGCAGACCCTAGTCCCAGTTCAATTCCAATCAGACAGAGCTCTGGTTCGCTCTGAGTTTCCTCAGTCTGAATAGGCTCTCGCTCGGGAGTGGGACAACTGGACTAAACGGCCACCGTAGCCGGGTATTATGTGATGTAAACAGAGAAAGTAGGAAGCAACCATGAACTGTGGAGAAACGTACAGCAACTCAATGAAGTGGTCAGATGAATGCAGGCTCACTAAAACAACTTTTAACGTGATACACATTGCTTCTCACACTGTTTTCCCGACAACCTATATGTCATAAACACTTGTCAGTATACCTTCTTAGCTATCGCCCCCGCTGTACCAAAAAGTGTTAGATCTGTCTAAGTAGACTTTAAAAATTGATCAGCAACATATAACTTTTGAATACGTTAACTATCCCGACAAGGATGACAAAGTGGAGGACCTCTATTATCTTTTTTCTCATTGCTTTTTCCCGCCCTCATTGCTACTGGCCAATGACTGGAGAGATCTTTAGTCACATGGTTTTGTTTACAAGCTTTGGTTTGACACAAAATGGCTGATCAAAAGGCAGTCTGAATACAGACCAAGCCCAAGTTTCAAGACTCGATCTGGACCAAATTAAGAGGACTCGGTCCGAACCAACGGACTTCTGCGATTTGAATACACCCTTAGATAATATATAGCACTAGAACAGAAAATACTGCACATGATTACACTTTAAAAAAAATGTCTTCACAAAAACACAAATACAGTTAAATCTCCCAATTTGAATATTTAAATCTCCCTGTTTCTGTTAAAAAGTTGATCATCTTTTGATCTATTGTAAAAGCGTTTCCGGGGGTCTTTTAAGTATGATTATTCTGTTTTTAGGCAAAAACCTTTGTCATATCTAGGACATAGTTTCTGCAGAGCGGCAGCAACAGTTCATTCGTAATTTGCCTCAGAGTTGTGAGTGGAAGCCTCCCATACGTTGAGGTGGAACAAAAATGGAATGCAATATTGCATAACGGTAATACATGTTGAGGTTGTTTTTTTTTTTTTGACCTCATAATTTATCTAGACTCCACTGCTAATGTCATGTTACTGTTAGTGTGTGATGAACTCAAACTTATCTTATTCTGCTTAGCTGGAATTTACCCATTAAGCTTTAGAAGACAGTAATTCAGAGATCTTGAGGGACTTGATGTTCTTAAAACCGGCCTCTGCACAGCATTATTTTTCTCATTGTGATGGCTGATGACAGAAAGCACGAGAAGACAGCATGCTAAGAAGCTTTTGTGTTTCTTTCAGCACAAGTAAATTACATTAAACACCAAGCACAAGCTACTTTGTATGCTCTGCTAACATCTGGAAATGGTTAAGAATTTACGGTTAAGGTTAACCGGTTAAGAATTTGGTAGTTTAGATTCCATGAGAAACATTGAGCTGACAGGAGATCCAAAAATCAGCGTATTATGTTATCTACTTTGGGACATCTACTTACAGTTTCCTCCTGATGTTTCCCCGGTTACTGATGATGTCATCACTTTACTTCTCCTCCTCTTAACACAACAGTCACTGCAAATCAGGTTTTCTCCTGAAAGAAATATTTTGTGATTCCACAAAAGCTTTCAAGCATTAAAATCCCGACTTTGTTCATGACGTTTCGTCAGCTCTAACATCAATCCTTAATATTCACATCAGATCATTGGACGGCTGCAAAACTGCACTTGAATGTGCCTTGAGTTGTTGCTCTAGTTCTGTTTTTTGTGTTGAAAATCCCACAAGCCATTCTTATGAAATCTTTTTTTTTTTTTTTTTTTTGGGAAATGAGTGAGGCTGATATTCTCTGACATGTAGTAGACACTCTGGTCTTTGGCTCAAAAACCTAAGACTTGAACTCCTGGGAAGAAAATAAACTGTTTTAATGTTACAGAGGAAGGGCAGGCATATTTACCTTAACTCAAGGAAATATTTTTGCAAAATATTCAACTGTTCTGTGTAAAAATGTGAAAATAAATGTAATAGAAATTTGGAAGGAATGATGATGCTTCAACTGTTGTGTGTAATACAAAAAAAATGATATTCTACAAGTTTTTTTGTGGTCTTAATCTTAAATAGTTGGGAAAAATATTTAGTCAGACTGTAAGTTATTCCACTTAAGAAAATAAGAGATCTCTGTTTGTTAAAGGTACTATACTGTTTGTACTGTTATCTGTTTGTTAAAGGTGCTGCTAAATTTGATCACATGCTTTAATCAAACAGCTGATAAATGGTATTTGTTACAAATTGATCTTTTCATATAAAGTGGAGGAAACAAGTATTTGATGCCTTGCTGATTTCGTAGGTATGTGTACCTAAATAAAATACTGTCTGTTGTCCCAGTTAATGGTAGGTTCATTAAAACTGTGAGTGATAGTGCATCCAAAAATCCACTTTAAAGAATGTGAATAAATTGAGTTTCATTTCATTAAAGGTAAATAAGTATTTTATTCCCAAGAACTATTAAGAGTTCTGGTTTCCACTGACTAGACTCTCCTAATCAACCGGTCACCTGAATAGAAACAGCTCTTTGAACTAACCGCCTGTAGAAAAGACATCACAGAATCAGTCATTCTGATCCAAACTCTCCAACATGGGATAGACTCAAGAGCTTTCAGTGGATTTAAAGGAGAAGATTGTGGATCTGCACCAGACCGGAATAAACTACAGAACCATCAGCAAGAAGCTGGAAGTTAAGGTGACAACTGTTAGTGCAATTATGCCAAAATACAAGAACATGAACATCAATCCATCTACAGCTCTGTGGCTCCAAACCAGGTCTCAGCTGGTGGGTTTCCATGACCATGAGAACAGTGAGGAATAGACCTAAAACAACACAGCAGGAGTTAGTTGATGATCTCAAAACAGCTGGAACCACAGTCACCAAGAAAACCATTGGGAATACTTTACACTGTAATGCTTTAACATCTTGCAAAGAAGCATTGCTTAAAAAGGCACATGTGCAGGCCTGCCTGAAGTTTACCAAAGAACACCTTTATGGTTTAGGCTACGGTCACAACTGTAATTGACGCTGTACGATTGATTGGGTGGTATTGGCAGAATCTTTGAAATTTCATGTCACCGCCTGATTTATTTTCTTTTAATCGTTTGTGTGGTCATGAATGTAGTCAGGCAGCTGTCATGCATGCAGAATGGACTGCTTTTTATATACCCCGCACGACCGGTGGCAGTTGATATGGACAGCCGCCATCCGTAGACATTTACACATAATCCACTCAGAGCTGCTGCCGGCCAGCAATCTAGCTGCCACGGACTTGTGACCACCCAGCTGTTGCCTAATTTCGTAATTTCGCCAATTGACAGTCACAATATTATAATGATTTAGATGTCATTCGCAAAGAAGAATTCATAAAAATTCATCCAGATGTGTTCAGAAACCTTGACATCAACTACAAGAAATGCCTGACCTCTGTGAATGTTAAAACGGGGTTTTCCACCAAGTCTTTCCAGCAAAAGGGTTCAAACACTTATTTCCCTCAATGAAGTGCATATACATTCTTTCAAGTCTATTTCTTGATTTTCTTTGTGGTTTTCTATCTCTCAACATCAGCAAGGTATCAAATACGTATTTTCTAGTCTGTGAGGCCTGCTGTGAATCCATCTGATCTTGCGTTGTTTTTAAACCACTTTGATTTAAACTGTCAATGTGAAGTCAGACAAATGTGGATTTTTGTTGCTTTGCATTTGAAATACAGTCCAACTGCTCTACTGTTTGGCCAAGGACATCAACATTTCATCACATATTCATTTGTTTCAGGGAACGACACATGGCCTCCTGTGATTTTCTCAGAGACTTTCAATCATTCATGTTTATTTGTGAACTTTGTTCTGGGTAGGAAACTTTGCCTTGAAAGGATTTCCTCACTCTTTGATAACTTAAGCACTCCAATATAGACCCAAATTAAAAACAAATCCTTATATTGCCAAAAAGTAGTGTTGTTTACACATTAAGTGTGCTTTCATTTTAAGTCACTTTGGTATAGACCAGGGGTCTGCAACCTGAGGCTCCAGAGCCACATGCTCTTTTATCCCTCCATTTCGGCTCCTCAGTTTTATGGAAAAATGCTAACAATTTGAATAAATATTAAATTAGTCAGTTAAGCATATATTCTAATCTATAGTGCACAATAGCATTGTCACAATGGTAGAAGTTGCTATGTTTGACTTGGTTTTCTTGCATTTTTAATAAAAGTAATGTGCTACAGCAAGAGGATCTGATATGATATGTACTCTATGTTGAAAGGAAGTTGCACTTGCTGCTGTCAAAAGTAAAGAAGTTAAAGTTGTTATTCATAGAAAAATATAACACTTAGAATTCAATTATTGTAATTAATATTTAAAAGCTACATTTCACAAATGAATGGGTTTATGGCCACACACTAAAGTGTATTTTTCTAAAAGACTTAGGGTTTTGGCCAGTAAGAAACTGGACCAAATGGCTCTTTTGGTGTTAAAGGTTGCAAACCCCTGGTCTCTATTGTGTAAAACTTCACGACTCATTGCTTTTAACTCGACTCAAACATTACCATAGTTGCTTTTTAAGTTTGGTTTTGAATGCATAGCATCTTTACTGCTGTTCAGCTTTGTATTTTTTTAAATGTACATCATTCTTTGTTTAATGTGATTATGTGGATGCTTTAGCAAAGATAGTTGTGTTTTTGTTCATAATCCTCAATGAGAAATGTTCAGCCTGAAAATCAAAGGATTTGAAGCTTCAAGCAAGAGATAAAATACCTTTATAAATGTGTAGAAAATCTTTTCAGTCCATCATGTTGTTCCTCAAGCTTTGAGCCTATCAGTGGCAGCTTCCTGAGTGTCCTGGTTAAAGTAGGAGGTATTAACAGCGAGCTACTTCCTGGAGGAGTTCAGTGAAGAGTTGAAATTGTTGTTAAACTGACTGTAGGTTCTAAATGTGGTGATCCTGTTGATACGGGCGGAAAATGGGTTGGGAGTTCTGGAAAGAAGAGCTCGATGAGGAGGAATTAGTGGAGGATGGTAGGTTTCTTTGTTTTCTTTGAGCTGTCATTCTTTGCTAGTCTGCTTCCAGATGTCATTCCTGTGTAACTGGTTTGATTCGAATCTAAGCTCCTAAACAGTGACCTGTCTGTCCTGCTTTTGTTTATGATGAATCTTTGATAAATGTGAGAATTTTCACCACTGAATGTGGCTTTGCTTTGCTCTACTTAACCACACTGGAGTTTAATCATTAAGACCTTTTACAACCCTCCATGTGCTGTGATTTGGTTTTTATCTTGACTCTTGTTGCTCAGCCAGCTGTTAAGTGTCTACGTTCTATATGTAAGTGTGATATAAAAATGTAATGTGCTCTGTTTCTGTGTCAAGTGTTTTCTCACTTCATACATCTTGAGCGCTGTAAGCTTCTCTTGGGTTTTGTTTTCCCATCCTATGGGGTCAATACCATAAGAACAACTGTACAAGCATGGATCAGCTGAAGTTTGAGCATTACACGCTTTCTTTCTTAAGAAAGGTGTTTTCTTTTGTTTCCTTATAACTTCTTTGCTTTTGTCTCAAAAAGATGGTCTTTTCCAAAGCTCCAGACCTGCATCCTTTGTTCGAAGCTGATAAATCTTCGTTTTTCTCTTTGAAAAATGATTTACAGCTGAGGTCTTAAATTCATCTAGAATTGTTTCTCGCAACTGTTTTGTCTCTTTGTCCTTTGGTTTATTTGACTGCATTTGTACAAGGCTTTGCTGAGTCTGTGTTTTGACTAACATGAATGAGGTGCAAAGGGCAGGAAGAGTTGTGTTTGAAACCTGATTAGTTAACCTAGAAAACTTGCATCTGCACAGCAAAAACCCTTCAGTAGAATAGAAAGGCAGCTTGTGGAAAGAGGCACAATGTTTTCATTTTTATGAAAATTTTTACATTTAATCAACTTCATTCTTAGTGTTGGGCAGCTTTAAAAAAAACAAAATTTTCAGTGTTGTTTAAATTCTGTCTCCTTTTTTCAGATGGTTTGTGTGTTCTTCGCTTCTAGTTAGTTTAAATATAGATTTATAGAAAGAAACAAGATTTTCTTCTTTCTTTATTATTGATTTAATGTAATTATCATCCACAGACGAGGTATCATTCATTCATTTATTCTGCATTTGTATCTGTCTTTGACAGAACACTCACATAAGAGTAAAGTTGTTTTTTGGGTTAAAAAAATGTATAGATACTATTTGTCAAATACTTTTTATGAAAATAATGAAGTGTTGCTAATTATAGTTACCTTTAGCAAGTTAAAGATCCTCTCCAATGAAAATTGTGTTTTTAACACATTCTTGTGCCTCATGATGGAGTATATTTAGAAGAAAAATTAAGATTAAAACTGCATTTCAGAATATTTTGACAAAAAATGCCTTTTGAAAAAGAGCTTATTTATTATGTAAAAAACACACTGGGCAGGCCATAAGCTCCATTCTGATGCTTTTACCTGTAGACAAATACATCCACGTAGGTCTTTGTTTTCCTCGCCTGACCTGGCATCCAGGCTCAAAACTGAACAGATTGCTCCAATATTCCTGACCCTTTTTGGTACACCGCTAAGATTAGTGTGTGAGGGACTTTAAACTAGTGGGAGAGCATGCAGTATCTTGCGTTTGTAACGTCTAGATTAAACAGACAAAAATGATCCTAATTATGACAGATAAAATCCAGATTATTTTTGTACAAATATACAAAATGGGAAATTTGATTTGGCTTTAATTTATTTTAACTAATCTAGTATATTATTTTACTTTAAGTGGTGCAGTTATATAATAAAATATAGCAACGATGAAAATGAATCTCTTTAGAAATGGGGAAATGTCACATCAGTTTGTAAAACGTAGTCTGATCCAACAGGAATGTTTTATTTTGAAATTGGCTCACATAATATTGTAATTATTTAATTAATTTAACTGCAGTATTTGAATGAGTTGATCTTTTTGTTTGTGTTTAGGTCTTCATAGTGATTGTTTCTAGAAGTCTAGAAGTTTCTAGTTGTTTACAGCCAAGGGGTGCACTTGTTTTTGGAGCTTCAGTTGAAAAATGTGAAAAAAAATGAAAAATGCAGCAGAAATGAGTCACATTTGTATGTCTTTGTGTTGATGATGTTGAGTATTGTTCTGATGTTTTTTCTCTCTTTCAACCACTGAAATCCACAAATATATTACAGTTAAGCATTTAAATTCAAGTCAAATGACATAAAAAAAAAACCAATGGTTTATTTTTCTGACTCCCAGCAGGGTTTGAGGACTATAGCAGCAGAAGAGCTAGTACCAACGGAATTGGATCAAAACATTTAGTGGATCCACTGGAGGAGCCAGTGCCCGGTCTGGGAACATATGAAGACTTCAACACAATAGACTGGGTCAGAGAAAAGAGCAAAGACCGGGACAGGCACAGAGAGGTACGGCAGACAGAGATTAAATAATTTACAGATATGAACATTGCAGGACTTAATGTTCATGTCTTGTGTTCTTCTGTACTGAAATAATGGCATTATTAAAAAACAAAGTTTTATTTTAGAGTTGAGCGAGCCGGTCTCCATGGCAGTAGAAGTAGATAATGGAATAAGTGTCTGTAAATCTGTATTTACAATGCATGAAAGACACAGTTGGTGTTGATAGATCAGGTTTATTGTGTCAGTAATCATGTCTCCATGTCTGGGTTCACGAGATCATTCAGAGACTCACAGAACGATGAGCTTCACCTTCTACAACAGGAGCTGTGTCTGAATGACTGATGCTTTCAGCAGTACTTCTGTCTCTTTGCGACACAGTTTGATGACTTGCTGTCCCTCAATTGTCCAAGGAGGAAATAAAGAAAACATAATTAGAGGAAACTTTTATTATTGTCACAGTGCCAAAAAGGAAAGGATAAAGTTCAGAAGTAGAACGATCAGATTTTCCTTCATGGACACTGCCCTCTGATTACATTATCAACAAAGAAAAGTCTTGTCGCAAAGGAAATGCGGTGTCTGCGTCCTGAATCAAAACAGTTCGTTCCACAATTCCCATCAGCTTCAGTCCATAGATCATACACAGTCATGTATCACGTGCAACCAAGAATGAGATCACTTTTCTTGGTTTGAAGAAGACCAGAAGAAGGTTTACGGTGTGTCATCACATCAAAGGCCACTGTATTCTTGCAAACATGTTCTGCTGAAAAGAATAAATACTGCTAAAGACATGTTTATCCTACAGAATATGGCGCATAAGTGTGTCTGCTGATGCCCTGACAGACTACTGGTCGTAGTAATGTGTTGTAAAAAAATGAAAGCAGTCCTAAAAACCGTACATAGGAAAAAAGAGGGCTTTAATTGGTCTTGTTTGTTGTTAACTGGTAACAAAGTGGTCATGCACTGCCCTCAGGGGTTCACCTTGTCTAATCCTTACACTTCTTCATCTTTTTATTTTTGTCCATCTAGATCACCAATAAGAGCAGAGAGTCCACTGTGGCGCTGCTGCACAGAATTAGTGATGCCTTCTCTGGATGGCTGCTTATGCTGCTTGTTGGACTCATGGCAGGTGTGACCAACAGTCTTTTTTTTAAATAAAGTTTACATAGTCCTGTCTGAAAACTTTGTTAAAGTCTTTTTTTTTTTTTGGAAAACTGTTAGTGCACATTTGACTTAGTTTTTTAATGAAGGTTTCCTGAGCTTACAGCATGATTTTCTTTCTTTTTCTGTAGGAGCTTTAGCTGGTGGGATTGACATCGCCGCCCATTGGATGACTGACCTGAAAGGTGGAGTGTGTCTCGTTGGCTTCTGGTTCAACCACGAGCACTGCTGCTGGACGTATAACGAAACATTCCAGGAGAGGGACCGCTGTCCACAGTGGAAGAGCTGGGCTGAACTCATCACAGGAACTTCAGAGGTATAGCTCCACCATATTGACTGTCTTCTGAAGTCTTTGGTTGTGTAATAGATGCAATCTAAATCCTTCAGTGACTTAAATTTATTAAAAAGGGATGCAGCCTTTGGTTTAAAAACACATTTTTGACACATTTATCTGTTAGTGTAAACAATAAAGACAATGCAAAGGATCACAGAAATGGCAGCAGTCAAAAACTATGGCAAGTAGGCTAATTGAACCCTTTCACACCAGAGTTTAGCTCCAGTGTTAGATTCTTTTGACTGTCCGTTTTCAGAAAATCCAACATTTAAATATATATATAATATGTATGTAGTAGTATTCTGTAGGTACCCCGTAAATTAAAATTCTGCGTTTTGTGCATTAACAGCACATAATTTTGAGACTGAAATTTCAAATAAAAACGGAATATTTTTGTAGCAACTCAGTGTACGCCTGGCATCTTAAAAATGTCTGCCATTTTGGATTTTTCTGGTGGTTATGGTACTTTTCTAAACGAAGGGATCCTAAAGTACATCCATGGTGCTTGTACCACAAAAAGCACAATTTGTTGAGATGAGTAAGAGGAACAGTCAGATGGAGGGAGGATCAGTGAGTGGGAGGGAACAGCAAGGCCCTTTATCCACAGTCGAGTACTGATGTCAAATGTAATTGTGCTGTGGTTTCATCTACTCCGGTAAACAATTCAGAAAAAATAATTATTTTGATGTTTTGGATTATAATTTCATCATTTACAGTTTTAGAAATGTGTTGTGGAGATTAACTTGTGTTCTTTGTTTAATGTTCTTTCCAGGGTGCCTTTGCGTACATTATGGACTACCTGATGTACATATTCTGGGCGCTGCTCTTCTCTTTCCTGGCAGTCACGCTGGTCAGGGCTTTTGCACCATATGCATGTGGCTCAGGAATACCAGAGGTGAGATGCAAAGCCTACCTGTATTCTTTTTTGTGACTATTTCTACACTTTTAGATTGATCTTTTTATATTTTAATGGTAATTTGTGTGTGAGTAAACCAATGGAACAAAGTCTCACTCATTTCTCTTTCAACACTCGATTGCATGACCCTCTTTCAATGTTATTGTAAAAGTTATTTTTTCCTTGTAGAAACTATTAATAAAACCACACAAAATAATTGCCTAAATTCATAAAAACTAGTGTGGAATCCTAAATCTGGTTGGTCAGATGATGATGGTCACTTGTG
Organism: Adrianichthys oophorus; assembly: GCA_036245035.1. Lineage (NCBI taxonomy): Eukaryota > Metazoa > Chordata > Actinopteri > Beloniformes > Adrianichthyidae > Adrianichthys > Adrianichthys oophorus. The sequence continues at coordinate 3,706,194 of BSAI01000105.1, forward strand.
CTGGAGAGCTTTATACCTTGCATTAAAAATCAACATCTAAAACACAATCTACTTCTTTCCCTTCTCTCTGTTTGAATTTATCTTGTGATCTTCCTCGCCCATTTTGCAACAAATGATTCAATATTCACAATACTAAACATTCTCATTCTCTGTCAGAATAAAACCATCTGAAACATGCAGACTGTCTCATTTTCTCCTGTGTTTATCTTCTCAGATTAAAACCATCCTCAGTGGTTTCATCATCCGGGGTTACCTGGGGAAGTGGACCCTGATCATCAAGACCATCACCCTAGTTTTGGCTGTCTCTTCTGGGCTTAGTTTAGGAAAGGAGGGCCCTCTGGTCCATGTGGCCTGCTGCTGTGCTAACATCCTCTGTCACCTGTTCACCAAGTACCGCAAAAATGAGGCCAAACGCAGAGAGGTGAGATGTGGAGCCATGTATGGTCAGACATTGTTAATTAAAAAGGACAGGTTGAAGAATTGTATTGTTTTGGGTTAGTTATTGGTTCAATTTGCACTCCTATGGCTCCATTGAAAACATGAAATCATAAAATTAAACCATGTTAAATTCTGGTTCTATCTAGGAACCCAATTGTCTGCAGGATTTTATTTTATTTTAAAGCAAAAATTTAAAAATTATTCTAATAAATGTAAGCCTTAGTCTGGTTGAATTTATTTTAATAATTGTGTGTTCTTCCTCCTTTTTTTATTTTTAGTACAGTAATAATGTGTTTATATAGTAATTCACCTGTAGTTTAATTAGTTCTTTTCTTTCACAATAAAACATCACCACTTGTTTACATTGTGAATCCTAACTGTAAAAATGAATGTCAGATGTTGTATGGGGCATTTATTTAACACCAGGGTTTCTGTAAATAAGGGGGGTTTTCCTTTCTTTTTCTGCACTTATTTTAACACTACCTTTCCTTTTATAAAACTATACATTTTCAGTGAACATAGACACGTGTCAGTAATTTACTTCTATGTGTTTATGGTCATGTTATGATGCTTTCTTTTTTGCTTCTTTCAGGTTTTATCAGCTGCAGCAGCAGTGGGAGTGTCAGTGGCGTTTGGCGCTCCTATAGGAGGAGTCCTGTTCAGTTTAGAGGAGGTGAGGAGTTGATAAAGTTTCTTTTAACACTCATCTTTTATTGGGTTTATAAATACAATTACAGCTGAACGTTTTGTTTGGATTAAAGTGAACTTTAGTTGACGCTTACATAAGACTCTCTCCCCTGTGTAGGTGAGTTATTACTTCCCCCTGAAGACGCTCTGGCGTTCCTTCTTCGCTGCACTGGTGGCGGCTTTCACTCTGCGCTCCATCAACCCGTTTGGGAACAGCCGCTTAGTCTTGTTCTATGTAGAGTTTCACGCTCCCTGGCATCTGGTGGAGTTGGCTCCTTTCATCCTGCTGGGTATATTTGGAGGCCTCTGGGGGGCGCTGTTTATTAGGGCCAACATCGCCTGGTGCAGAATACGTGAGTGTTGTGAAGATTTGAGTACTGAGAGCTCTGTGAAGAGCTGCATTGATCCCTTCCCTGGTGTTTCTGCAGGGAAAACCACTCGCCTGGGTCGCTATCCCATCATGGAGGTGCTGGTTGTTGCTGCAATAACTGCTCTGGTTTCCTACCCAAACAGTTACACAAGGATGAGTGGCTCCGAGCTCATCTCAGAGCTGTTCAATGACTGCTCTCTGCTGGACTCCTCTCAGCTGTGTGGCTACGAACAGGTTGGTGAAACAGTTCTGTCTGATTACCCGCCTTAAGCTGTGGAGTTTAAAAATATCTTGAAGCACCAGAACGTTTCTCATTTTGCTCCATAACAGCTGTCAATCTTGTGATTTTAAATATGGAACTTTTGCTCCCCTTTTCCTCTGTTTCTATCCTAACTCTTCCGGCTCTGTCTCACCTCTGCTGTTGTCTTAAGCCGGCAAACATGTCAGAAACCATAGCAGGAAACAGCCTTGCTGACCGGCCAGCAGGGCCAGAGCTCTACACGGCTCTGTGGCAGCTGGCTCTGGCGCTCATCTTCAAGATGATGATCACTGTCATCACTTTTGGAATGAAGGTGGGTTCTTTAGCTATGACCTTTGAGTATTTCTGTCATTTATTTCAATGTTTTAATAAAACCACGCTCCCTTTCACATTCTCTTGTTTTTGTTAAACGAGGTCTTTAAAAATATTTGGCATTAGAAACACAATGTTCAAATGAAGCCTCGCTTCCTGTTCTTGTTGCCCCTCAGCAGTTCGTTTCCTCTGAATTACCAAGAGGAATGTCATGAATGATGTTCAGACATCGGGACTCCACTTCATTTTTGTATTAAATCAAGAGTATCTACAAAGAAAAAGGAGAAGTTAAAAACGTCACACTTTCTGATAACAAAAGTTGTTTCCTGCAGCATAGACTGAGGTTTTAAATGTTTCTAAATCTTCAGTCTGTTACTTTTTGACAATGGCTCAGCTTGGTTATCATAAAAATACTCCAAACTGTTTTTTTTTCTGTGAACCCTCCAGGTTCCATCGGGTCTCTTCATCCCCAGCATGGCAGTTGGAGCCATAGCAGGCCGGCTGCTGGGCGTGGGCATGGAGCAGCTGGCCTACTACAACCACGACTCCATCATCTTCAAGGGGTGGTGCTCTGCAGGAGCAGACTGCATCACTCCCGGGCTTTATGCAATGGTTGGAGCTGCTGCTTGTTTAGGTGAGACATGGATGGGAGTTGGAGCAGAACCTGCTGCTCGTTTTGATGTGAAGAAAAGGTGGGAAAAGTGAGTGATGCCATATGTCTCAGAGAAGAACAGCTAATGGGAATGTTTGAAAATTTGACCCAAAAATTCTTAGCTCAAATCAATGGGTCAACCATCGGTGCAAAGAATCCTGGGTAAGGTGATATGCACAAGAACCTTTACTTGGAGTTGCTTTTGTACAGCAGATCTTACAGGAGTTTTTCAATTAAAGACTGAAAACATAATTCCACATTTCTGATGCACATTGCTGACTCAGAAGAGACGTACCACAGAGAAGTGTTGAGACTAATTCAATTGCAGGTCTGGTTTCTGGCTGCAGCCAATCTCAGATTATGGGATTTCTTCTGACTGACTGATTTGAAATCAACTTGGCTGCTTTTGCGTTTCCTTTTTTAAAAAGCGTGTCTCTATAAAGAAAGGAATTCAGATTCTTTCACTTACTTTTGTTTAGGTGGAGTTACCCGGATGACGGTGTCGCTGGTCGTTATCATGTTTGAGCTGACTGGCGGCCTAGAGTACATCGTCCCTCTGATGGCTGCAACCATGACCAGCAAATGGGTGGCTGACGCCTTTGGAAGAGAAGGAATTTATGAAGTACAGCATCCTCTCTTCATCCGAGTACTTGTTTATGATACGTTTTAGCTTTCACAAGTCATATATGATCTTTTCCTTTCCCATCAATACCACAAAGGCTCACATCAGGCTGAATGGCTACCCATTTTTGGAGCCAAAGGAAGAGTTTGACCACAACAGCCTGGCTGTGGATGTCATGCGGCCCAGGAGAGGAGACCCTGCGCTTGCAGTGCTCACACAGGAGGGCATGACTGTTGGTGAAGTGGAGGTAAATGTTTCTGAAAACCTACAGCAGCATCCCCTGCTTTTAGGAGTGGAACGATTCACATGATCAATTGTGGTTGCTAATCCGATTCATAGTCAATATTAGTTCATTTGGAACGATCCGATTCACTGACCTAAAATCAGTCCAGGACATCTGTAGTCGAAACTTCAACCAGCGTGACTCAGAGATAAATACCTGTTACTGAACAGTGCAGGTGAAGTTTTCCAGATTACAAGTATTTCTTGCAAGATAAATATGTGTACAAGCAAACAAGTACACCTAGAATGACTGTCAAATCCATTCACATTTTAGTTTGATAAAGTTTGTTGTTTTCCACATTAAAAGAATCCAAAGGGAACATTACTAGAACATTCTCCCACACTGTATGTTTCCACACATTGGACTGGAGTGATGGTTGATCATTTTTTGTTGTCATCACGTGTGTTGTCCACTGTGATGGTACTTGGTCATTTTATGTTATAGTAAAATAAATCTACCACATCTCAATCCAAATGGTATTTTTCAAGATTGATTATCGATTTATCTCATTTTGAGACCGTTTTTTAATGGTATTGGTCAGTTTGATAAACAACTCTGCTCAGACAGATCCATCTGGTTGGATCGTAGGAATAAGAACCAATTCATCGATTAAGTTACACCTCAACCTCCTTTCCTTTGTGCCAAATCCCGACATGGTTGTGTTTTTGTCCTGCAGAGCTTGATCGAGAGCACTCACTTTAGTGGCTTCCCTGTGGTCGTCTCCCAGGAGTCCCAAAGGCTTGTGGGATTTGTTCTGCGAAGGGACTTGCTCATAACCATCGGTCTGTATGGAGTGCTAGTGGAACACATGCCATGTTCTCATATGATTTTACACTAAAAGATACTTTCCTCTGCATCACCCTAACCTGAATAACTTGTATCTCTGTTAACCAGAGAATGCCCGAAAGCGTCAGGAGGGAGTCGTCAGTGCCTCCCAGGTGGTATTTACTGAACACCTTCCATCTCTTCCTCCTGAGGCTCCACCTCCACTGCCCCTCAGAGGCATCATGGACCTCAGCCCCTTCACAGTAACAGACCACACGCCCATTGACATCACTGTGGATATCTTCAGGAAACTGGGGCTACGCCAGTGTCTAGTTACACATAACGGGTGAGAGGCTTCAGACACATTATATTCAATGTCTTTTTTTTTTAAGTATATGAGTGAGGTGAGGACAGAGCAGATTGTTTTTTGTGTGTGTGTGTGTGTGTGTGTAAAATGTCCTTATGTTTAGTTTAGTCCTGGTATCAGAACATTTGTAAATGAAAACAATATTCTTTCTAGATGTTTATGTCTTTTACGTCTGTCACTCATTACAGATAAATAAGCCTGATCTAAACCCTGAAACCAGCTGAGAAATTGCCAGATTTCATATTTTTCACCATTGGATCTTTGTCTTTAAAATGCAGAGAGTGTAGAACTAAAACTTTGGGGAAGCAATTAATTGTAAACAGCAAACAAACTGTTCAAAGTTTGACCCCAGCCATTGAAAGCCAAACTCTGCACACAGATCTGAATGGTAGTGCTGTTGTGTGAAGAAGCTTTCTCTTTTTTACCTTGTTTGAGGCATCTTGATATTTGTAGTTGTCTCATTTTAGCACTCTGAGTCCTCTTGCATGATCTCAAACCCTTAGAGAACATTAGAGGATGGATGGCAACACAGAGCTCCTAAGTAAACATCACTTCTAGAGGGTGGCTGTTTTTTTATTGTTCTTTTTATTTACACTTTCTCCAAATGTTCCTGTCTTCCTGGAAGCCCTCAAATAAAACAATATTTGAGCTATATTTGAACTATTGTCTTGAAATTTTCATCAGCTGATAATCATCAAATTTCCGTTTGATGTTTTCAAGAAAGATTTTTTTTCCTCATTTTGATTTCTTCTTTTACATTTTAAATCTCAAATGAAATTATCCTGAAGATTGAAGTGTTTCCCCGTTAATTGCAGGGTTTAGGTTCTAAAAATAACCTGTGATAAGTGAAAGTAGGATTGTAGCTGTTTTTAAGGCTTTAGATTTATTGACAATAGTCAACTACCAATGAAACAATTTCCACCTGCTGGCTGTCTCCTTTAAAAAACATTCCAATTGCGTTCTTTATTGAAGACTAAGAGCTTTTCATTAAATACATTCTGATCAAGTCGTCTATTTATTGTTTTTCATCTGGTTCAACATTTTTAAAGTTGAGTCTTTAGCAGTAATTGACTTTGCTTTTTAAAGTCTTTCTGTGAAATGTAAAAAGACGCTTCACTACAAAGCTGAAGGTACCTTCCTGTAGGGGAAAACAGCTTCTCAACTTCTCAACATCTGTTTTCCTGGTGCCACAGATACATCTAATGTAGCGGTGTTGAACGATTTTTACATGTTGCCAACAAGGTTGGGAGTTACAGGTACTGTAAATATGCTATTGTGGCTAATGTGTAGTGTGTTACAAACAAGTTCTGAAGTTACTGTGAACTGCTTACAGTAAATACAGTAAATCAACAAGGTATTAAATACTTGAAGATGTCTTTACGTTTTTGTTCCTTTGCCTTTTTGCTTTTAGGAAGCTGCTGGGAATCATCACAAAAAAGGACGTGCTCAAACACATGGCACAGATCGCCAACCGAGACCCCGACTCCATCCTCTTCAACTGAGCATCATCAGAAGAAGAAACAAGCTTTACCTCATCAAACCTTGTGAAAGCACAGACACTTGATCTTCATTTGCACAAATGAACTTTGGACAAAGAAATTTGTCAGTAATTTGGAGACATTTTTGACTCCATAATGAAGCACCACTCCAAAAACAAAGCAATGCATGAACAGAGACGTGTTCAGATTATTGAAGGACAGAAGTTTAAATGAAGAGTATTTCACTTTTTATTTTGGCATTTGTTTCCTCTTTTTTTCCCTAAAGCTTTTTGATTAGATGTTTCCATCCGCCGTCCTCTTTTCCTGTGATTCCAACCTTCATTTTGCTTCTCCTGAACACTTGATACTAACAGGAAGGAAGAGGAGATGAAGCTCCTTGACACCTCTTCAACAAAGGGAAGGAAGAGAGAATACAGAGAGGTGTAGATAGCATGGCGCATCCCCCCCGAGTTTGGACAGAGCTCCCAAAGCACGCTTAGTGGCGTTAGCGCAAGGAATCTTGGGTAAGGTGATATGCACGAGTGTGCCAAGAGCAGTGCAGTCTGGGAGCTGTGCCGTGTTTTTGGGTCGCTCAGACTGGTGGTAGTGATCCCGTTCCAGGAGTTTGTGACCCTTCCGAGCTGCCCGGAAGAAAGAATCGCAACAATTATTTATGTAAATGTGAAATGATTTGTCTTAGTAAATTATTCCACCTGAGTCTGCTTGTTATGCCTTTTTGTTTCTTAACTTGCTCATTTGGGATAAATCCTTTTTTTATATGAACAAATTAGAATCAAGGATTGTAATTACTAAAAATCTTATTTAAAAATATATAATAACCTGTACAGAGAAAAATTGGGTTTCTAGACATTTCTAGAAGGGGGCAGTTGTTGGAGAGCAGCAGAAATGTAGTAATCCAGGGATGCCTTTACCTGTGCAAAGGTGTCCCTAGATTACTGTTGAGGAGCACTGACGACCTGCTGTTAGTCTTTACAGGAAGCCTATCCTAGTTAATGTAGAATAACAATGGGGTACACCTTAGACAAGCTGAGGCTCTTTTACACTTCCATTGTGGCTCTCTGGTTAAAGAAACATAAAAAATTACATTTTAAACAGTAATAATTAAGGTAAAAAAGGGAACTGATCACTCTGCAAGGCTCCTGACTACAGTATCCATAATTCTCCAACAATCCATCAAGTGGTGCTGTTTCTTAGATAAACAATTACATTGTACAGGATTGTAGGGTGGGTTTCTATTTTTTTTAAACAAATTTAAGAATTTTAGGGGCACCTTATGGTCACAAATTAGGTCCAGGGTCACTTAATTTGCTCTGATTTATTTTTGTTGATTGGATTTACACATTTCTGGCATAGATGCACCACAAATAGTAAAATAACCTTTTTTAATCACTGCTGACATTACACTATTACAAAACGAATCTTCTCAAAGCTTTGTCCTCACTTGTTTCTTTTGTTTATCCACAGCCGCTGCCACCAGAAAACTTTCTCCGGCTTTATTTTCCTTTTTTCAAGACAGTTGGCACAACTGAGGCCTGACTGAGATGGTTCGGTCATGTCCAGAGGACAGACGGTGAATATATTGTGGAAGGATGCCGAGTCTAGAGCTGCCAGACAAGAGGAGGGTTATGGATGCAGTGAATAAAGACATGAAGGTGTGAGAGTAGAGGATGCAGAAGACAGGGTTAGATGGAGGAAGCTGATTCGCTAAAGGGAAAAGCCAAAAGGAAAAGAAGAAGTCTGGTTGTGAGCACCTGTTTGCTTAAGTCAGTCAAAAAGATTGAGTTGATGGTAATAGGAAGTGTAAGACAAGTGCTTGTGGGGCATTTGATATGCCTGTGTCTGTTACATTTTCTGTGAGACTATGACTAGAGTTTCCGTTTTGAAAAATGTAATGCTCATTGTAGCCAAATTGTAATGATAGAGCGCATTCTAGATGGCAGTTCCTGTCTGCTTTCTGCGCCTTCACATGAGGCTCGGGTTACCGAGCCGCTCTGAAGTTCCATGTTCTCACATCTCAGACACACACACATCCACAAACAGCATGTGTGTCGCAACCTGCTTGCTTTTCTGTTTGTTGTCTCAAAGTCTGGTTACTTTGAGACGTGTCTTCTCTTAGATCCACTTGTTTTATTCTTTAAATGGAGGAACATTTTTATCATAAGCACATTCTTTATGTTTTTATATATTCAGATCCATCTTAACTTTCACACACACACACGTTCATGTGCAGTGTTATGTTTTTCTAAAAATGAAGCTTTATTTGAGGTGAAATATGGTAGATATTGAAACGCAGGCATTTTTCACATTTTAGGCCCACCTAAAGTTGCGAAGAGAGATTCCCCACAGGTTGGGTTCCACATGACGTCCTAGATACGGGTTTCTCACTGGTTATGTTCCCCCGAAGGCTGTGTTCCGCGTGAAGTCCCAGGGAGAGGTTTCCCACAGGCCGTCTTGCACCTGAAGTCATTGAGAACTGTTCCTGTAGGCTGTTTGCCCCTCATTTCCTTTTGTTCGTGTAATGAACTGTCACAGCTGTTTTCACTGGTAACTAAACTCAAAACTATGACTCCATAACGGTTTAGAGGGATTTTATCCTACTTTTACTAACACCAATGCCTCATCTCTTAGGGATTCCTGAACAGTCCGTAACGTTTTGTGCTGATATGGTGGGTAGTTTTCAACTAGACAAGAATATACGGCTCACAGCTTGAAGTTCCGGAAGGCTAGATCCACTTTGAAGACTTCAAGAGCAAAACTCACAGAGACGAGAAACAAAGAAGTGAATCTGAAAGCCCTTAAAAACACGTTCTTGAGGATTTCAGAGCGTCTACGCCGACCACAAATATGCACTAGTACAGCATTCGAGTTTTTTCTTAAATCAAAAAGTAACACTTCTCAAGCTGCCATGAGATTCTTGGCTGCACTGCACCTTATGAAGAAGTTCAATGTATTTGCTCTGACAAGGGCACAGACTTCACCAATAAAGATTGTCAAACACTGTTAACAAAATATGGGATAAAGCACAAGACATCTGCATTGGACCTGGCTCAGCAGAAAGCCACAGCAGAGGGAGTGAACGCTGATACGAGTACATGCCTTTTCAGGAGCGCAAGCTGACAGATGAGTTGTACAACTCTGCAATAGGACTGTCAGAAGCTGGTGTCACAGCAAAGGAAACGCCACACGAGCAACTCGCAGGCAAAGGAGCTTTGGAGTTTTGGATCAAGCAAGAAAAGAGAAAAAGATTCTTTTTCTCAGAAGGGCAAAACAGCCCAGTGGCAGCATCCAGACACTGATAGTTCAGAACCATACGCTGGTGAAATTCACAGCCAAGACCACTGCGAAAGAGTATATCAGCAGAGTGCACCGAAACCCATGCTGGTGTAGGTATCTGAGATTGCTAAAGAAATGATTAGTGATGAAAGACTAGAATACAAACCAGATCTGGGTAATGTCTACGACTTTTTCAATCATTTTTCATTGAGTTTCTTATCATTCCAATGATGGCATATCCACTGGTGATCCTGGCTTTCTGTCTCTATTCAAGTAAGCTTCTGAACATGCTTCACGTACCACTTTCCTCCATGTTGAAGAGCTCTGAGCTCACACTACAACTTGCAAATGCTCACATTTCTCCTCATCTGCAACTCTTCTCCACCGTTTTTCAAACTGTCTTGGTTGCTGATTTAACATCTGTCTCTATCTACGTCTTTGATATCATTTTTTCTACCTGAGTTCTTGCTCCGTCATCATTAAAAGCTCTTTCTCTACAACTCAACAATCTTATCTCATCCACTTTGTCCACCTTTTCTTCCACTGTCCCTCCAATATGTCCAAGAAATCTGAGTAAACTGTGGCCTACTTCCTCCTCAGATTCACTCTTCTCTGTAAACTCTACGTTTCTGCAAGGTTTCCTCAAACTTGGGTTCTTCGCCTGCTCCTGGATTTCACTGAACTTACTGACTTGACTTGCAAGAAATACAGCTCAGTACAGAGTCCCATTGTTCAGCTTGAAGCTCCTTCTCCTTCAGTTTAGTAGACCGTTGGGTGGAGTGATTGGTGCTTTTCTTGAAATATATCCATAAGGTCCAGGAAACGGTCGTCTGTAATCTGAGGAGCAATCCAAAACCTGATAACAGGTTAAAAACTCACAGGTCCAAGTGGCAGAAAATGCAATATAGGGAAAAAAAATCAAGGTTTCACAGGAAAAAAGCATCTGATCTAAATTCATAAAAGAGGTCTCAACACAAAAAAAGTAGACTACAGAAACCTGCAATCAACAATGAAATGTCAGAGAAGCAGAATGAAGTGAAGGAGCATGGGAAGCTCAGACCAGGTGACAGGATGGAGCTGATGAGGAGTGGGAGAAGTGTGGCAAGTCCAGAGTATCAAAAAGCTCCACAGCAAAATCATGATTGCCCCTCTTTTGTCTCACGGCAAATTCACGGCACGTGATCAAAAATGTGTTCCCTAAGCTCGACGCCCAGGCCGCCTGTGGGAGGAGCTACCAGCTAATGTTTTTAGCTTGATCACTAAATGAAGCGGGGTCCGTATACATCTCGTTTACAGTGCATGAAAGATACGCTTGGATGGGTTCAGGAAACCCCGCTGCCTTGAAAGGGATACAGCGGGTTAAGCAAATGAATGGAAGTTCAGGAAAACCGATCCACCATATTCGATGTGTATTCAACCCTCTTGTCACTGAAAACGTCACGTGCCCTAAGTTGTGTCTCTGAGCGGTTGACGGAACATGGCAACGTCCCCGAACTTAGATTTTTTTTCTCTGGCTCGCCTCACCCGCTGCTGGAATCGCACTGTTTCCAGACCTTCGCGCCGCAGAACCTCAGATCGCGTCTAAACCTTTTACTTAACGTTGAAACTGGCCGCCTCAGCCGCACGAATCACATTCAGTGAGTAAGCACCATTAGTCTGTCCTTAACTGTCACATGTCCTGTCCACAGCAGTCACTGAAGTAGGTATGGAGCAGCTAGAAGGTTGTAACCTCCCCTTCCATTCACACGTACAGTACTACCACCTTTTCTGATACAAACGTTACACGTGCACACTTGTACTCCAAGGATTACCAACAGTGATGCTGATTTTTTCTATTTTGCTGCCCATCACACCCTGAGATTCCCAAACAGCCAGCCAGGAAACGAGATTTACAGAGCTAAAGACGTACCCAAGCGTATGCATGTACTGTAGACGCACAAAGAAAACCCCAACTTCCTGAAGAGACTAAGTGGGGCCAGTCAGGCTTTCAACCAGACACACACACACACACACACACACACACACACGTACCATTAAATACCAACCACAAACACACTTTTTTAGCAGAACAATACATCTGTTTCAGGCTTGGTGTTTCAACTACCGGCCATTGGAAATGTTCATTTCAGAGTGACTGGGAGTGGTGCTATGAAAATACCTCATCCAGATTTACACTCTCACTCCTGTGGCACAGAAACAATCCTTTAAAAATATTTGATAATGGCTTGAATGTTTTTCTTCACAGCCCATGGGGAAAACTATGTAAGACGCAACTTTCTGCACAAAATGTAGTTAGTCTGTGTGTAGATGAGTGTGTGCCTGTTTTTCTGACTCAGTGACATAGCGTTTCTGTGCTGGGGGGGGGGGTTTCACCATTACCTCACAGAAAAAGTGAACTGGTTCAAGTCCTGTCTGGGTGCTTCTGAATTTTCAGAGTATGGTTCTAGCATGACTGTCTTGGTTTGCTGTCGGGTTTTCCTTTCTTCGTCGAGCCTGAAAGCTCACCTGATCTCTGGTATCGTTTTCCTTTCAACCAGTTCACCAGTACAGTTCACTTGACGTGTAAGTGCGCAACTATCTTTCTGTGGACCCAAAAGAGAGAGCGAACTAAAGATAGGACACCATGGTCACCATCGCAACACAGAGTGTGCAGCTACCAAAACAGCCTGAAGTGAATCCTGGAAAGTTGGATTGTATTTGGTGGGAAAATGCGTTGTTCAGAGGAAATGCAAGCATTTTTGCAGGTTTATATGTCTGAAAATTTGTTTTAGTCTGTTTGAAACCAAGCCCATACCTTTTTTTTCCTGTTAGTACGGAAAACCAGGAAGTACCGAATGTTGCAGTTCCTCAAAAATCCATAGGAGGAATGTTGGAAAGGAAACAGTTCTCAATGAACTCTAGGTCAAGAGCTCTCATTTTACCTCTTAAATAAATTCGTAAAAGTCTAGATTTCATACGGTTATGCCTGTATGTGTGTGTGTGAGGATTGGGGGGTGTAGTCTGTTGTTCTGATTTTATTAGATTTGATTCAATTTGAAAATATTTTTCTTCCAGAAAATCCAATCCTTGACTCTAGAGGTAAAAACTTGCACATCATTTATAATAACACCATTATAATGTCTATCTGTGGTATGGACGCCATTGTGTTTTCCCAAAACGTATCTTGAAATAAAAAGATGTGGTCTGGTTCGCATTTGCACTAAATTACCTCATTACTTTTTGAAAATATCCTGAACTGTTTTCCATGTGTTACATTTAGAGAAAAACCGACAACAGGGACTCTGAACAATTTCACTTGAGTGGTCCAGATCAGTCGAGGCGTTGGTGTGTCCGATCGCCTTCAGCATGATGTCACAGCGTATCCACCATGGATGAAGCAGCTGAAGTGGACGTTCAACCAGAACATTTTGAATTGTTTCAGGCTTACCTCAGCAAAGAATCACTTTCAGCCCAGATGTTACTGTGCCGGAGGAAGCAAACTTCAAGAACAGGGATTCTTCAAAACGGTTTTGTATAAAACAAAAAAGGAAAGGAATATTATCTAATGTTTGCGCAAAAAGAAAAAGCAAAGAAAGTTGTTGTGTCAAAAGTAAACCAAAGGATCTTATAATTTAAAATGAAAACTGTCTTTTTTTGGAGTATGGGTTGCTTTTTTTTTTAGCACAGCATCATTCAGATGCAGCTCCTACAGTAAAATACTGAATGATCTCATGAACCCAGACATGAACTCCATAAGCCCATTTCAGCAGTTTAAAGACGCAATCCAATGAAAATTGTGGTTTTTTTCCAGCATGTTCTTGTAGCCTTTTTCTCATGATGGAGTATTTCCTCATCCAAATTGTTGTGAATCAGGAGCAGACAAAAAAAAGACTGTAGGTGTGATGTAATCGCAATGACGGCAAGCCACAAGCTCCCTGCTTGGATGCATCCACTTAGAGACGACTAGATCCGTGTGAGTTTGTTGTTTTCCTTGTCTGAACTGGAATCTGACTCAAAACTATGGATAGCTCCAATATTGCTCGCCTCTTTTTTTAATTTTTATTTACAGGTTAGGGGTGTGAAGGGCTGTAAGCTAGCGGAAGAAGGTGCAAACAAACATATGGGTGATGGAAAAGGGGCAGGCTAACTGTCCCACCCACAACTCAGAGGTGAATTTCTATAGAACAACTGCTGTTCTGCAGAAACGACATCTTAAAAAACGATACAGGTTTTTTGACTTTGCCTGAAAACAGCATAATTATAATAAAAATACAATTTTACAACAGATAAAACGATGATCGGATGGGGACTTTAAACGTGTCTGGAAGAGCCTAATGTCCACGTAGGGGAAAGCAGAGCTCTGTTCACACAAAGACCTAATAATCAAGAGCTACAGGCATGAAACGCACCTCAGTGATAGCAGCAAACAAATCTCTCATACATGCACATACCTCAGAGCTGCCTTTGTCTGTTTTCTGGGGACTGTCATAAAGTGAATTGCTTTCCACACTGCATGGACCAGATCACACTCCTCGGCTGAAGCCCCTGTCGTGTGATTTGATGTTTAGATTTTTTTTTTTTCATTGTTTCCTTATTTTAATGTAAAATATATATAAATAATTTAAAAAAGTGTCTAAAAGTGGAAAACAAGTAAGAGAAAAATACATGAGGAAAAGGCTGTTGTTCCTTCAGGTAAAATCAGTATGAAAACAGCTAAAGTGACCTTGATAAGAACGGTTTTCACACCAACTCAGCAACATTTGATGGAGATAACAGAGAAAGGCAATCAAAAAGTGACAAAGTAGGAACATCCTCCCGTCTGTGAAGCTCAGTCATGATCATGATTGGAGGGGGAATCTCCAACAGGCCGTCCTTTTGCTTCACTGAATCCCTGCAAATCCATGACATCAGAATGGTCCCATTTATTTGGAAAGTTAACCTATTAATAAGAATCAGAAAAAAAAACATTTTTTAAAGTAGAATTTTGTCTTGTTTGGGTAGCTAACGGGTAAAGATAATTGCTTCCTTGCGACACATTTTCACAGCCGCCTAAATCCCTCCTGGATGCTTGTCTATTCAGTGCTGCTAACATCTGCAGCTCATCCTAACCGTCTTCACTCTTTAAACATTTCTGAGCACAACTTCCGTTTGCGTATCGGTTCAGCGCAGTGAGCTGTCTTTACGGCGTTGAGCACAGACACATGGCGGCGGAGGTGAACACAGGAAAGGCAACAAAAGTAGTCACACATTTGTAAAAGAACTTTAATGCACTTTGAAGTAACTTTAATAAAGCCGATCAGTCACAGCTGTTGTGGTCCACATCAACCAAATCTGTCTGTTCCTGGGAGAGCTCAAGCCGACTAGAAAAGAATGCTGTGGTGCAACATTTGGTGTTGGTTCCACTTAGAGGGATAAACTGGCTGTATGCTTCATAAATAGGAAACAGAACCAAGCCAAAAAAAAAAAAACCAACCCAAACATTGGAGTTTCCATCCACTTCAAACTCCCAAATGTCAAGAAGGTCCTTAAAACGCCTGAACTCCTTTCACATTCCCATTAAAAAGAGAAGACCAAACTGCCATGCCGCTTTTCCTACTTGAACTTTTGTAGTGCTTTTGATGGCTCGTAGAAGGAAAACTGTTAAAACCATGAGCTATTTAGCCAACTTTCAATCTTTTTTGCAGCACAAATAATAAAAAGTGAGTTTAAAGTTATTTATTAAAAATGTTTGCAAAATGTCTTTCAGTAAAAACCCATTAAGCCGCAGCAAAGTAATGTCGTAAACAACTTTTTGCACAATTCATGTGTCACTCTGACTATGCAAACAGATCTACAGACGCCGCGCTGGGGTTTTCAGGCTGTGTGCGGAGCCAGTTCCTAAAATAAAACGCAATGCAGTGTCATAGGTTAGACAAGGCGGAGTGTGTGTGTGGGGTTGTTGGACTAGGAGTCTAAATAGAAAAACTGGTTGGGCTGAATGTCGCTTTCAGCCTCCTTTCCTCCTGTCTTCGTTGCACCCTTTGCCTCTCATGACCAAAATCAAGCGCTTATTCCAGTTTTTGCACAGTTCACGCCGTCGCAGGAAAACACAGTCCTTAATGCATCAACTCCACAGTTTTAGTGTCGCAAAGAAAAAGAGTCAGCATTTAGTCAAAGTGGTTTTTCAGTCCAGTCAAGGTACTTTGGCAAGAATCAAAAACTAAGAATCACCACAGATCATTGTTGTATTCTGAACCACGCCTGGTAAACCGCGCTCAGGTGGCACGCTGAGGAAATTCATAATCCACAAGTGTTTGCTTTGGTTTGATTATTAGAAAGATTTCTGCTGCTGTTCCAACAGTCCGTCCTCACATCTTTGATGTAGAGGCTCCGTGAGTTCATTCCAATCGCACAAAGAAAAGTGTAGGAAAAAGAGACACTTTTGAGGACTTAGTGGTCATTTGGGATGCGACCAGCTGGGTTCCCATGGGGGATATTTCAACTGACTATACGTATTCAAATTTTCGGTTTGTAGCTTTGAATGATTTTTCCATATTTCCTCATTAAATACGGACTGTAGACCAGAATCCTCTTCTTCTTGATTCCTGCTCCATCTTGCCTCTGCAATTAAGGTTTTCAGCAAAAAGTACTAAAGAAGACAAACAAAAAATCCCATCTCTTTTCCCTTTGATCACATCCTCATACAGCATGACACAGTCAAACAGAATTTTTAAAGCCCCCGTCCCCTCCTTCAATATTTTTGTCCTGTTTGAGGATCCGAAATCCTGGCTCAAAACTCTTTACAATCAATGGATTTTGAAAAAGGCCACAGTTTCATTTTCTTCATCCCAGCAACGTCATCCACCGACGGTGTCTCCACTGCGTGGTCGCCCGCTTCCTTCCCTTAAAGGTCAAGACGGAAGGCGCCAAAATAGCTGGAGGACTCATCGGCGTTCACCATGGTGGGGGAAGAAACGGAGACGAAGAGCTCGTCGCCAGCCCTCAGCTCGAACAGACCTCCCTGGTAGACGGAGTGCAGGGAGTACTCCGCATCCGGAGCCCAGCACTTGGTTCCGACCCCCTTTAAAAGCTGCAAGAGGGAAGGAAGATGCTCAGCGTTACTGAAACAGTCAGCATCAGTCTGGTTCTCGTGCCGGGCCACCTTTTACCTGTATCGGGCTGGGGTAGGAGGTTTTTTTATAGACACACTGCACCAGCTGGTGGCTGACACTGCGCTGGTCTCCATCGTTGCCTACTGGAGACGGATAACGGAAATACACCTGGAAAGAAGCGTGAAGGAGAACGCTTACAACCAACCTTCAGCTTGTTTGTGTTTCTTTTATGCTTAATCAATAAAAAACAAACAAACTGAGCGTTCTGGAAAAAAAATTGGCCAATAAAAAGCTTTTGTCCGAATGACACTTTTTAGCCAATAAATACAAAATTGTTCGCAGAATCCAGTAAAATAACAAATATTTGAGTCAGATCATCATATTTATCTATTGATTGATTGTTATTTCTAACAATTACACAAGTAAATGGTTTTGGTATTACCTGGGAATACAGGTAGTAGCGCCCATCCTGAGGCACTCGCAGCTTCCCGTTGGACAGGGTCATGTTGTGGAGGTGGGCCCCAAAACTCTGATTGGCCCACGAGCGCACCATATGTCGACAGGATTGGTGGAGGCCCGGCGAGATGGTTGCATGGTTAGCGACTCCCGCTGCGTAAGAGGACAAGTGTAAAATGAGATAAAAAAACCAAACAATCTCAAAACTGTCCAAATATTGGTTGGTAACTGGCCAAAGGTCAGCAGCAGTAACTATAGAAACCACAGCTTATATTTTCTTTAATGTGTAGTCCTTAAAACTAGAAGATATTTTTGGATCTTTTGTCAGATTTGGAAAAACTGCTTTGAAATTTGAAGGAAAATAATAAAAAACCTCAAAGTCAAAGCTGTCAGTTTTTCCCGCAGAATAAAAAAAGAATTGCGTTACAGGATTCATGGATTTGATGAAACCCATGAAGCAAGTCCGAGGTCTGATCCCATTGCAGCAGCTGCTTTAAATTAGTTGCACACCTCCACATAATTCCAGTTCCTTCCATGACGCTCCGCATTTCATTTCAGTGTTATTGCAATCCTTCAAACTTTGCTTGTGGCAGTGCCTGCAGCCTAATCGACATGAACGCAGGGAATCCGTTCTCCAAGAGGCTAAATGTGTTTTTTTATGACAAAGTGATGCATTTGCAGAGTTCTAATGATTAAGCTTAGTTTGCTTCATTCCATATTTTCTACAATCTGTTTAAGCCCAGCTCCTTCCAAAACTAATTTTCATTGCAAACCTCATTACACTACTTTTTACTCTACATATTATATTATGTTTTGATCATGTTTTTCAAAATAAATGTCCTTTGGTCTCTAGGAATATCAAACTAAAGTGTCAACAACAAAAGCTGTAAAAAAATTAAAAAAACGCTACAGAGAATTCCTAAAATTCCCTTTTGTTTGGGCCAAACTCGTGGCTTTCTTGGGATTATTAGACAGCGATTACCTGAAAATGATCAGAGTACAACAGTCAAAGCGTATCTTGCTGCTACATGTTCTGAGGCTGAGTATGTGAACCTCACCCCCTCTTCCCTTACACTGATACTCTGTGGAAATGACATCAGGAAGCTTTTGCCAGATTGTCAACACCCTTCAGCTCGCACGCAGTGTCAGATGAAACAATGTGCAAAAATGTAGAGAACACCCACTCAGAAAAGTCCTCACAGCACAAAATCTTTTTCTTTGCAGAGATACGTTCCAATATTTGAGCGTGAGATAATGTCCTTTTACGTGTGACAGTAAAGACCATGTGGTGGAGAACTGATCTTGCAGATGGTTGGATGTGCAGAACACAACAACAACAAAACAACAGAGAAAGTAAACAACCACAAAGAACAAGTGGGCTTGGAATAAAGAGATGATGTCAGTGTCATCCTTAAGGCTTTCATTCTGAACCAAAAGCTAAATTGCCCGACTTTCTTCTTAGCCAATCACAGTCATATTTTTGTCTATATATTTCTAGATCTTTATTCTCGGCATTCCAGACCGTTTCTCTGGCCTTCCTCCACATAGTTTTCTACAAGGAATGATGCGTTGGACACGGTCTGGTCCCTTAACTACCCTCAGAGTCCAGGCCAGCAGTCTGCAACCTGAGGACCACATCCAACTCCTTTACCCCTCTGTGGCTCTAAAGAAAAATCCTATTTGATGAAATAAGGGTTTTTGGTGTTTTGGTTAATTAATTTAAGATAATTAAAAGTTCAATTCTGATCAGATTTTTAAGATGTTTTTTTTTTTTATGGTTTTAATGGTTTATTATGAAAATAAGGTTAAAGCATATGTTTTATCTTCTGGTCCACCACAGTATCTAGTTGCTGTTTTTCGGCTAAGTTCCTGCTATATGCAATTGCTTTAACATGATTCAAATAACAGATTGTACACCAATGTTGTCATGTTTATATTTGGTAGAAGAATAAAGGCACAACAAATGTCACGTCTGACTTTCCTACATTTTTCATTCCAGAAATTCTGCTACAGCAGGAGAATCCTATTTTGACACAGGGTTGTTTTATTTTGAAAGGAACATATATCACATCAAACGTAAAATAAGTTAAAATTGTTACCTATAAAAGATTAAAACACTGTTTTAATTCAATGATTGCAAAAGTTACAAACAAAAGCTGCTTTTGATTGCTAAGAAACTGATCTAAATGGCTTTTTTTTTAAGAGTTAATGGTTACAAATAGCTGGTCTAGGCCACAGAGTTTAGTAATTTTGGTAAGTAAGTTATGGATTTGGAAAATACAAAAGACAATTCTTGGGGTGTCACAGTGCATTGTGTTGTCATTGTGTCTTTGACAAGACACAAACCCTTTTCTAGTCCATTTGGATGAAACCATTTTCCAAAACTATTCAATGTTAAAATAATCCTACATTGGAACCTTTGTGTTTGCACAAATGCCCCTTCAGATCAGTAGTTGTGGCTTGCTCTTCACAGTACAAGTGAAGATCAACTTTCCTTGATCGACCAGTTGTCTCTCATGATGATGGCTCACCTTGAGAAGTGGTATCTCTGAGAGTCAGGTGGGCAGATGGCCTCTGGACCACGTGGCTCATGAAGTTTGAGTTATTGAAGGAAAGGGGCATCTTTCTGGCCTCTGGGGACAAATGAACGAAATACAAAAAGTCAAAAAATGGAGAGAAATTTGAGAGGAAGAAAAGTGATAGAAATGCTTACCTATGAAGGTTTGTTTGGAGATGATGTTTTCTGTCACCTGAAGCGAGAAAGAAGCAAAAATATCACCAAAAACATCACAGGCACATGGTTGTCCCTGACTCCTGAGTTTTTCCACAGCTTCAGCTAATGGTGAAGTCATAGCAACTGGACTTCAAATCTTCTTCTTTGGATGAGCGATGAAACGTTTCAAGGAAGCCGATTTTAAGACCAGTTGCTATGACTCAGCTTCATCAACGATAATCGCTTGTGAATAGTAGTTTGTGTGGATCCTTCCACACGCTCTATTTCCTCCATTTGTCATCGTCCTCTTTCAAATGCCTACTTTGTGACCTTAAGCTGCACAACTCGGGTTGAGTTCAGTCTCCTGCCAAGTGAAGGGAGCCTGAACTTGAAGTGTTTTTGGCAGCTGGTCATTTCCTCCTGGGAAGAACTCTTAAGCCAACTTAAAAGGACATGGCTGCTAATGCCTTAGTGTGTTGGAGCATACAAAGACTAACCTTGGGGAGAGCAGAACACTACAGCGTCTTCTGGCTCAGGCGTTCCATGCAGTGAGACTGTTTCAGCGTTTCTCATGCTCCCAAAGCAGAAAATTACCCCTTTCATGGAACACACTCTGCACACTCCAATGACAAGTAATTGCCAACAGATTTTCTGCCTCCAGTTTAGAAACAAATATTTCTCGAAGCTCTCGGAGATCCCTTCCGACCAACAGCATGCATTCGGAGTGACAGCTGGACGTGTCTGCCGTCTTTAAGGCTAAAAACGTCACATGGGAATCTACTTTTTAACTGCTAGAAAGTTGCAGTAGCGCCACGCACAAATCATGTCTTACAAGATGTAAAAGCTTCCCATAGCACCTGGAGACTGCTGACCTGCTACATATTTAAAGGTGAGCACACGTTTTACCCACAGTTATGATCTATCAAATGTGCTTCCTCTGTCACTCTTTGCATCTGGTTCACATTTTGGCCAAACTTTTTGCAGTTAAATATGAATATATTTAGTGAGAAAAATGTCTAACACACTTAGGATCAATTGAAGACATAAATTCTAAAACACAAAAATAGTTTCCTGAGGAAGTTTTCCATTAAAAAAACAAAACAAGAAAAAACTCACAAATCTCTGAGCAGCAAAAATAGAAATCAATCTCAAAGTAAAAATTCTTTATCGTGATTCCTCTGCAGGCCTCTGCAGGGAGGAAATATAAGTTGTGATACATTATATATTTAACTTGTGACTAATAACACCTGAATTATCAAATTATTCTCAACAGGCAATTATATATTTACTAAGTTGTAATTACTTTAAAAAATGATGACAGGTGGTTTCTCTGATGAATATATTTATGCAGAAATATCGAAGATGTCATGTAAATGTTTTACTTGCATGAAAGTGCTGTTTCACAGCCTTAGATGGATGATTCCCAGTATAAAATGGTACTGATTAATGTAAAAACATGAACCTGAAACCATTTTTAACTTACTTTGGTTACAATTTAAGCAAATAGTCACAAATCTGATTTTAATGGCAAAAGGTCATTGTAGTCTGATATTCAATGAAGAAAAGCCTGAGTAAGCACAGCTGGTCCAGAAAACATTACTAATGTTTAGATTCACGCCGACATGCAGACTCAACCACTCTCAGACACTTGGTTTGTGTACGAAACTCTTCATGACTTAACGCACTATCTAGTGTCTTCACCATTTTGTTGGTGTGTATGAATCTACAATTCCAAAAACCACTGTTCAGTAAATTTCTCAGAAGTCTGTAAAAAACGAGTGTGCCTCGACCCTCAACAGACTGACGAATATAAGCAACAATGCATTGTGCACAAATGATTTTTCATTTCAAAAATGTCTTTACTTTTAATTTTTATCCAAGTTTTCATCGTGAGAACACAGTGGATTCGTAAAAAGTTTTCATGAAATGTGCATATTTATTAGATTTCCACTTTGACAAATGGGTGACACCATATTTGTGGTTTAGAAAAAATCAAAAAGAAGAAGACTTAACTGAGTTCAAAGTTTCAGTACAACAGAAATGGCTTTAAGTTATGTTCACACCGCACTCGGCAACATGGATTCAAGCGGCCACTTCCAGTTAATAGTCTGTGTAAACACACATAAAAGCGCACTTCAGTTTCCCACGTTCAAAACGCTTGCGTTCATGTGTAGCTACGCAAGTTCCATTCTACTGTTCTCTACGTACAAAACATGCAGCCGTTAAACGCGTGTTCAAAGTTAAACCAGGTCAAACTTTGACCAATCAGGGACTTGGATGTGGTAGTCCTGTTTGGATGGGATCCATTTTGAAATCATAGAAGTGCCAACCGTTTGAACGCTGATCATGAAGGAGAAATAATTTATGGTGGTTTGTGCCCGGCCGGAATTATATGACACCAAATCCTTCATGTGTCGGAATAGAGCTGTGAAAGGAAAAGACCGAAGCAAGATTTGCGAGATTTCCACCTCTTCGACATAGTACGCCACGCTTCAGGTAGATGTGCACGTTCAGCGCGTTCTTGACACATGCCTGGTGTATATGTAGCGTCAGAGTGAAAGTTGACCACCAAAGTTCTTAGCCACTTCTCTTTACAACAACAAACGCCAGTCAAAGTGACCAACAGCAGCTGTGCCTCATTCGGAAAAAACCCCAAAGCAAAACGATTTCAGTTTCAACAACGGCAGGATAAATCTTTAGGAGACGGTAAAAACATTCACTAGACGCAGTTACCCTTTATTTTTTTACAGTGTGAAATATGGTGCAGCACAACAGTTTCAATGGACGGAAGAAGACCTTCTTATGTCCCCCAGCAAGTTGTCTTTAGATAAGTTCAGTTTTAGGGGGATTAATTATTTCTACCGGGCAGCTAATTTAAGACCATTAAAAACATGTCTTTAAATATTTCGAAACCATAACTGACAGATGATCAGTTATGACTGGACTGTGTTTGGTTTAATCATTGGTTTAGATTTGCTTTATCATGGAGATCCTGGCAGGAACATTTGCAGCGCTTGAACATGACCCTGAGCTTCATTTGTGTCACTTTGACTTGAACAGACTGTCTGTAAACCACTTAAGGCATTACAGCTGTCAGAAGCCAGTCTCCAACATAAAAAACACATATGAGTGAGCTTTAATTCAGGAAAGTGCTACATTTACGTGGTGCTAAATTTAGCACACAAACTCGTTTCTTTGTGCTTTTTTGCCTAAGACAGTTCCATGAAAGCTCCGCCCACCAATGTGCATTTTTGTGGTCAGAATGACATTGAGTTGTTTGCAACATTACAGCGATGAATTTTTAACTTTACTCTTTTTTACTAACCATAAACAAATGAAAATGTATCCTAAAAATGCATGTGTTCAAACATGCAAAACACGATGGCATATGAAGGATAAAACTATAAAGTTAAATAAACTAAATAGTTAGAATTTGGAAAGAAAACACGACAAGTCTGAGTTTACAAGTTTTACAAGACATGGCGGTTGATCCAAAAAGGAAACTGAGAGGAAAAAGAGGGGATTAAGACAGACAAGAATGCATTTTTTGAAGATTAGAAGTCAATGCAACCCAATACTTTAATATGCAGTTTGGTGCTGACAGGCCCGCACTGAAGTGTGCCTGTTATGTCAACAGGAAACTCATGTATTCAGGGAGGGGAGGGTGGCGGTGCTTTTCTGAGCTGCGGCAGACCCAACCTGGTCGAGGAGATGTCTCGTCCAACTTTGACGCAGAAGTACGACCAGAACATTCATAAGTAAAAGGAAACAAAATGGCGACTCCAGACAAGTGTTTGATCCTTCATCGCTATTTTAGACCACAGAGGACTTTGCCTTACAATTTATTACAGTAATATCTAACATTACAGAGCCGGTGTTGAGCTGAAACCCCGGCTCTTCATGAGAGCGCTGCATCCAAGACTCTAAAACATAATGTTTTTAGGCTGTTTTGGTTTTGACTTAATATAAAAATGAATCACCTAGAGGCAGAATTAGGAAAAAAGTACATTTTCTGTCAGTCTGCTCGTAAATCTGTCCTTATTTTCCCAATATGTCCACTTAAAACAGTTAGAAAATAATGTTCATTGTCTCTATTTATGTCAATGGTTCAGACTAAAGGCGACTGACTGACAGCTCTCCTCATAGGGGTCACAGAGGCACTTTTTATCTGTGCTAAAGAGAAGAAACAACACATTTGTGATAGAAAATAAAACACTTCATAAACTGTGTGAATATAACACCTATAGTTTTTTTTTTGGTAAAATAATCTCATAATTTGTCTGGTAAAAAATGCGCCTGACTTGTCGATTTTTTCGTCCACCGGCCAACTCGGCTGATGAGTAAAACTTAAATGTTGACCAGTGGGGTTGTGACTTCAAACTTGGAGCATCAAATCACACGCAGAAAAATCTGTTTGAAGATCAGAGCTGCCAAAAGTACGACAAATTTGTTTCAACAGCTGAAATGGACTAGAATTGTTTCTCTTTATAAGATGCTTAAGCTAGCTGTAGCTCACAAAACATCTGCTGCATTGATCTACAAACATGTTTACAGCTTGTATTTAGTTGAACTTTGTAATTTATTATATTTCCAAAGGAGATGTTAAATACAAATAGTTTTTTGTTAAATATTCTCTGTCATTTCTAATTTTTTTATATTGTCACCTACGTGCCCCCTACAGGTTTGCCCGTTTTTTTCGCCTGCAGACAGCCCATGTCCAACCAAAAGGGTGGTTATGACATAGTCTTAAGCTGTTACTTCCAAACTCAATGCTTTATTGTAGTGATGCTACCTGAGCTGGATGACGTGACACTTCCTGCATTTGTGTACAACCAGCTTTAAGGCATTTCCAGAGGACATAGAAATGTCTGCAGCAGACTCAACAGCTGGAACTCCTACTACTAACTCAATGCAATCGTGGTTTCATCGACAATTATGTCCAACAGAAACCTCTTTAACTCCTACAACCCAACCATGATGAAACCTCCAGAGCAGGGAAATGGCTTTTTTTCTTTATGTGTTTGGGTCACTTCATCTTCCATGTTATTAAGAGATCCTGCTAAGATACTGCTAATGACTTCCTCTGTCCTTTGTCTGAATCTCTTCAACCACATGATAGAATGGTAGTTGACCTCACGAGGGACTTCAACTCAAACTTGTGTAATGAATCAGCTTAGCGCTTGATGGAGCGGAGAAACAAACAACACGTACAACAAGCCGTTTGCGTGAACGTAGGACAACATTTCTGCTGAAAAGGGAAATCCCATACGGTTGGAAATAAATGGAAATGCTGCGGATAACTATAGATTTTGGCAATCAGTTTAAAAAGTTACAGCTTCATAATTTCTGTCTGAAGTTTCTTTTAACCAGGAGCCTTTAAGCACTCTCTATCTTCTCCATAGATAAAATAAAACTAAGGAGACCCGGAACAGAATAAACAAACAAACAAAAAAGGTTGTTAATATAACATAAAATGAAAATGCAATGTAAGATGGTTTTTTACTGTGCTTCACGGCCTGCTGATAGTAGTTATTAGCTACAGCTTTTTTACCACGGCCCTTGAAGTACATAAAAATCAGAAACATCCATTGCTAGTAGCTGGATCTGCAACCACTGAGCTGGCCTCAGTCCCATGCACCCACACGGGCGGTTGACCCATACAGGTGGTGCAAGTTTTTGACCCGTGAAGGGTCATAGAGAGGAGTGGCTGCATCCTAAAAGGAGTGTAGGTGTGTCTTGCAGCAGAACCTTAAGGGGCGTCATGAAAATGGAATGTTCCATTGTTGTGCGTGCGGTAAGTTTATTGTGAAGCATTTTTTAGAAAAAAGTAAGTTGCTCACACTAATGGGGTATGGGTGATGAGGTCGTAGGGTGCCCTTTATGCCACACTTTAGTCGTTAGGAAGGTGCGAGTACTGGCCCCTTACTGAACGCACCGAAATGACGCATACTTGGGTGTGCAGGTGATACTTGAGTGGACACCCATAAGATGAACACACAAACTTCAGTCTAATTGGCTAATTTCCTCATTTTTTAACAGTCAGACTGCCCACAGAAGGCGCCTGTCCATCTATAAGGGTATCCTAAGGCATAAGAGAGCTACAAGTGTCCATTTGTTCAGACGGGCTCTCGCCTCATAATTTGGGGTCTGGAACAAATCTTCGCAAGAGGTCGGACCTCTTTTTGGGGGTTGAAAGGTTCAGAAGTTGTAGGACTATGTTTAGCCTCCTTCTAGCATACATTTTCCTTAGATTTATGACAAGAGGACTTCTCTGCACTCTTTGATTTATTGAGCGGCTTTGCAGAAACATGCTGACAGTTTGAAATTCCCTAAAAGTCATTTGTTCTTACAAAAGGAAGACTATCAACAGAGAAAATGTATGGCTTTTACCCCAAATTATTAACCCTGATTCTTCACGTAAAAAGAAAATCTTAAAGCGTCCACTTTCAAGTTAGAAAACTGCATTCAAACAAGTTCAAATTGATCACAATTTGACATCTGTGTATTCAAGTGCCACTAATTGAATCATCTGTAAGTCCAAAATTTTAACCATATGGATTTGATATTCTGAACTGTGCGTGCTTTTAGTCATCTGACTATGATTTATTAACTTTGCAGCTTGACAGCACTTATTTAGCTGCAGTTTATCATTGAAAAGCAGAAAGGGGAGGTTTTATGATAGGTAATGTACCAGTGGCCTACTTTATGCCAGCTTAAGATAAGTGGTGTGTTTACTGTGGGAGCTTCCTGCCAGAAAAATGCTGCATCCACTCAAGGAAACAGGGGAATGTACGTGGAATAAAAAAGGAGACGTGTTGCACATAGCTGCTTTTCAAGTCCACTTTTCCCTGTTCATTAGCTTCACTTTCTTCCTGTCGATTGTTTGGCAGTTTCACAGGACATTTTCACAACCAGGGTAAGTGTTTAGACACCGCAAACATAATACCTTCTTTGTTCAGTGCATGTATTTACATTGCCCTGCCCGCTTGTACTCTGGGGCTGCCAGGTTTCTCTGCAGAAAAAGTTAAGACAATAAAACTTGATCGATCAGGTTCTGCAGTGATGCTTTTTTCTCCAAACTTTCCGTTTTTCTCTCTTCTCATTTTTCTCAGTTCAGTTTGTCAGCATTTTTTTCCACAGATTGTCACCTTGTAAAGCATTCTGGAAAAAAATATTTATCTCTTCTATGAAGCACCAAAACAAAGAATCTGATCATCAACTACAGAAACATGCGTGACGAATGCTGCACCCTAAACCCAGAAATCCAGAGGGCAGGGCCTACACACCTTTAGATAAACAATCATTGCGGTCTTGCACTTGTTTAGATAATTCTATTGTTACAGGAAGAAATGTCAGAAAATCCTTTGAAATTGTAAGAGGGTTGCCTTCATGCTCTGCTTTGGTGGCTTGTTTGCTTTAAAGCTGTTTAAAATATGGAGTAGGCGTCAGAAGGAGGTTGGATTAACTTTGATTCAAACCAAACAAAGTGTGAAAATCACATTATATTTGATAGTGATCCACCTATCTATCTATCTATCTATCTATCTATCTATCTATCTATCTATCTATCTATCTATCTATCTATCTATCTATCTATC